>QVRM01001299.1:540000-996588 GCA_003439945.1 Dermanyssus gallinae | reverse complement strand
TAAAGATCCGTCATCCTAAAAGATTAATAGGGGGGGGGCTAAGCTGTTCTGCATTTTTGCCCCGCACATCAAGAAGAACGGAGCGGATGCCGCCGTCCGCCCGAAGAAGAGATAATCTTTCGACTTTATCGGACAAGCTCTACGTTCTTGCTCACCATTTGTAGAGGCATAGGCGTGGTCCGGGTTTTGTTGTACGATCCATGTAGGTGCAAGCCATAGTGAGTGGCTTGGAAGAATATCTAAAATAGATTTCTGTTTCTGTGTTGACAAACATGTGTAAAGACTGCAGATTGGTGGACGCTTGTTTGTGTGCGCTACGTATTACTGCTGCTTTTGGTAACTACGCTTGTTGCTATATGCGTTATTAAAGATGTTCTATGTTGAGCCTAAACGTAGGCTTTTTCCTACGTTTCGTCGTCTGTCCTACCAAGCACCTGTGAAGCCAACGCACTGAAGTCTTATATAACGACGCTTTGTTAAACTAATTTTCGTTTGTATTCTAGGTAACCTTATATCTTGGTGGATTCCAACATTGCCTATTTAATCTGCGTATACGATCTCCAGCTTCGGATAGAGTACTGTTCTTGGCATTCTATTTTCCACGTTTGCACTAAACTAACTTGCCTTTCGTGTCGTCTTCTCGTACTTCAGCTTTCATTGCCATGTAGAAATAAACCCTTTATTTTCAAACTGACCGTCAGCCAACATTTAACGTTCACGAGACTGCCTTTGTATTGTCTTGTAAGACGGATTCCATAAATATAAATGAGCAACGGTGGGGCTTGAACCCGTGCACTTATGTGTCTTCTCCGGTCGCTAGGCGCACGTGAATGCATAACACAACCTAGATCGACAAAAATAAACCCTACAGCCTTTAATGTTAGCCATCATATGACGTGTCGTATTAGCGTATAACCACCGGGATATCTTCTCTAAGACACAGATGTGACAAAACTGTCCGCAAAACATAGGTAATGGCTCCGCGGATCACTGCATCTTGAAGCCGCTTAGGAGAGAATAACTATTTAAAGTTTCATTAGAAGTAGTCACTACTGTGATTGTAGTATTAATTTAGTGTTGTTCGATAACGGCCGTCCCAGGTTTTGTATAACATACTGTGACAATGCCATGCAATTAATCAAAAGTAGAAACGACCGTTGTGTATGAACGAGAAAATTACGTGAAATGAAGTTGTGACGAACGAACCAAAGCCGACAGAACCAACAGAGTACTGGGTGTGCATGTGAGGTGTGAATTAACTTAACAGCTTACCGAGAGAGAAGCAAAGCAAGTCTCAGCAAAACACAGATACGGCACATTAGGCTTATCATCATTGTTATAACACTACACATTTGGAAGCGGACCAGCACTTGCCGTACACGCGCGTTCGATAAGTAGCCGAATTCTTTGTCGCTCAAGTTTTTGCTTTTACTGATCAGGGGCCAATATGAAATATCTTCAAATGCAGGGAGTCTGTGCTTTTTATTTTTCATTGTGCGGTCACTGAGTCAAATTTTTTACACGTAGCGTGGATAGCAAAAGAGTGCCCAAATCACACTACGCAGACTGGTCAATAATTAACTACACTTGACTTTAATTCCTTCTTATGTACAGGAATTAGGACTGACTGCCGAATATTTTTTGGTACAGTGAAATCAGCATAAGATCTACTGGATATAAAAAAAGAGGGTCAGTTATTACAGACGCTATATTTTTATAAAATATGGGTGGGGTTAAGTCGAGATTAGAGCAATCAAGGATTAAATCAAGTAAAGCTGCACTTGACGGAAAGTTATTTAATATTGGTGAGAATAATATATTCTGGTATTTCTAAATATGTACAGCCGCCTCAGGAGGTCACGTTGTTGGAATTACATTTGGGAACTGGGAACCAGCTTGGGCAAATAATCTGACAAGTAAACATTCTTAAATGCGTTTGTTTTTGAAGCGTCACCTGCCTGTCTATTCTATATTTAAAACCGCAATGCCGTGTTTTCAGTAGAGTCATTGACATAATAAAAAAAACTTTGTGTTTTAAAAAATAAAGACTAGCTTCTTCCATTATACAAAGTCTTCTAGTTACCATCCACTTTTTTACTGCACATTTGGCTCCCGATCCATTAGCCGTTCTAGATTGGTAACAATTTTTTGTAATTAGCATAATTTTTTCATCGCCTTCTATGCCTAAAATTCTTTCACCAGTGATAATACTACTAATATATTAAATAATATATAATACTATATAAATAAAAAATAATAATAAAACACTATACAATACTATTTCTATTATTATTAACTAGTTGCATGACTGTCAGACTACAGTGAGCAATCTGGGGTAATGAGGGTGGAGTAATATGGAGGTGCCGGTGGCAGAGGTGGAGGCAATATATGGAGTCGGACGGGCCAGATGGCGGGGAGAATCGGTGGTGGAGGACGGAGTTGAAAATGAGCGATCCCAGACCGCTTGTTGAAGCTGGCTCTGCTGCTGCTGCCGGCAACGGGGGACGAAATGCCCAGGAGAATCTGCTGGCTGACGCCAAGCTCTACTGAATTATTGTTAAGTCCTCCAATATTGGGTTTACTCCCATAAAACAGGCGGCTTTGCAGGCGACACACCTTGCCACCTGGATTGCGCCACAGCGATTGAAATGGACACCATTTATAGACCAGGCACAGCGCTGGACATATGAGGAGTCATGATAGAACAAAGTTCAATCCTCAAATTTAGCCGACATTTAACCGTTAGCAATCTCGCAATCTACGCGGCGGTCACTATGTGGACTGCCTGTTACTAGCGAAATAGACCAGACCGTCAGCATGATGTAGTTGGCTTCGCAGAGAACGTCACCAGGTCATCCAGCTGATGTATCATCCGCCTCCACACCACAACAAGATTCACACGGGGGCGGGGCATAAGGTAATTGAGAGATGTTAGAGTCACCGGTTAGAAAAACGGACTTGACGGGTCATGAAGGGAGGGACGACTCTTGGGTGGGCTGAGAGTCAACTGCAGTGCCATTAATGTCTGCCTGCATAAAAATGTTTGTTTGTGTGCAAGCGGTGGTTCTGCGTACAGCAGTTGGCATTTCGCTGTTTGTGGATGATACTGCTGTTGTGCACCACCGCTATCAACCAGCGCATAAGAAGCGACAGCCGGCAACCCGTTGGTTTAGGTATCTGAAGAGCTCTGATTTCTTCGTCATATTCGTTGTCCGTTTTTAAAATCACGTTCTTTAAGTCTTCAGTGACTTCAGTGGGATTTAAAAACACACACTATTTTTTCGACGTCAACACATTAGTTGTTATTACGAGCGACCTGTTCAACCATAAGCTCAAATATAAGATTTGTTTTTTCTTTTTTATTTTGCTTCTACAATGTACACACATAAATTCGTCACTTGTCGGGTCCGAGCTCCTGAACAACCACCGCAGTATATATATATATATGTATATATCACAGATACCCATAGACACGAAACGGTGGTGCAGTAGATTAAAACATCTAGAGGCACATCCAGCCCTAAACCTTCTACGGCAAAGCCTCTCCAAGCCTCGCTTAATTTATCTTGTACGATGTTCTCCCACGTACACGAGAGATGACTTACTTTACGCTTTCGACGAGCTCCTCCGAACGACATTTGAGTGCTTACTCAATATGCGCCTAGGAGACAATGCATAGACACAAGCTACGCCGCCCGTCAGCGCAGGTGTCCTCCGTGTTCGTACAGCCAACGATCTGGCTTAATCGTGCTATCTGGGCTCAACCACAGATTTGAAACATCTTATCGGTTCTGTCGACCCAAAAGATGCATCCTACGAGTCTGGACGAATGTAAAGCGCGATGGAAGGCTCTACCCGTCTCTCCAGCGCAAGAGCCTCTCGGCCGCATTGTCGTGGAGCGAAAACAGGCGAAACATTGCGTCGGGTCTGCGGCTGGGGGAGACGGTCTGTGCCGCTCATCATTGCATCTTTTGGTCTGTCTCGCTCATCTGTTGTTGTTACGGGGAACCGGTGTCGGTTCGCCGTAACAACAACAGGGAGCACGCTGTATCGTGTCGATAGAGCGCCGGCCGCTACCCACGACACTACGCAATAAACGACGTCGTCTGCTGTGCACTGCATAGTGTACAGATGAAATCCGTGCCTCGTAAGGGCCGGGATGAGCTGAAAACGGAGGAACGGCGTCCTCTATGGGGCAACTAAATGACGAATTTAGATGAGGAGTGTCAGCGCACCCTGGCTAGGGACAGAATGGGACAGAATATGAGACCAGGCGCTCGGATGAGCCAACTGGTCCAGAAACGTCACGAACATTGAATGGCAGAGGGTGGAGAATTAACCTATTACACGATTCGTGCTCACAGGCCATGAATACGTGCAGACGTGTTTACATAGGAAAGGCAAAGTCAGCCCTACTTGCAACTACTGTAAGATCTGTGAGAAGGCTTGCCCAATTACGCTGTTACGCACTGCCTGGACGTCCCAACGGCAGGCGTTTCCTGGAATGACATTCGGGTCAGGTGACTAATATAGCTCAATGTGTCTTAGTGTGAACTAATCTAATTAAACTAGAAATAGTAACTCTTGTTTGCTGTTTGAATCTCTCAGCGTATCGCTGGACATTCGTGACTTAAGCAAAGGTAGGTACTTATCGTAAAACAACAAGCAAACAGAGACCATTTAATCTAGACGTTTAAGCTCAATAAGACATCTCACAACGCCTCCGACAAGCACATTTCCTTTATTGTTTAAAGTAATACAAATGCAGTTCCTAGTGGAATGTGAGATAGGCAGAACACTTCTCTAGCGAATTCAAGCACCACACTACAGATGCTGCGTCTTACAAATGGCTTTTGTCTGTGCGTGTCTGTTTGGCATCAAAAAGTCTGCAGCGTTTGGTGTTTTCATGTGTCCATTTGGCCATTCGCCAGGTAAACTATCTACAAATACGTTTCGTGCGGGACACGGCTTTTGACCTAACGGATTGTTGACTTCCTAGGCAATATACACCTGGCATCAAGGAAATGCCCTAATAAGGTATTTTGTTAAAATTATTGCTTTGTTCGAGCAGTGAGGCCACGGTGGGAAAAACGTTAAGCGGTATGGTTTCAGTCGCAAACGTCTCAGAAACATATCTTGCACATTCTCTACCAATTTTCCGTATTGGATTACGTGGGTTTCTAGTGCGTGGAGCCGCAAAACGTTGAGGGAAAGCAGTGGATTTCGGAAGGCAGATGTATAGGGGAGGGCCTTTAGAAATAAAACTACAGAAGATCGTGTTAGTGAGTCAGGTCGAGGCCCTGATATGTCCGCTGATATGGATACTGAAATGAAGGTTTTTTCTTTATATTACGTCGGTGGATGACATAGAAAATCGGTAAGATGGCATCGTTAGTTTGTTCATAAACGCCAAGCCCATTATGCTTGAGCACGACACATTAAGTGGGGGAGAGACAAAATGTCATACGGCTCAGTAAGCTCGTCAGCTACTTAAATAAAAAAATATGGTCACCTAAGAATGGTTTTACCAACTGTAGAGCGCACGCGTGGATACTCCCAGATATTACGAAAGTCTCCGAATTTCAGAAGCGTAGAGCGCATTTCTTCGAGAGAACGGTATTTGGAGGTACGGTGGGCAAGAAGAGTTTTAATAATCATATAAATCTCGCGAAGATGTTCCGGCAGATTTTAAACATTAGTGTTTTCGATGCCTACCGAGTTGCTAGGCTACTTTAAAAATATGTTTTATCCGTGATGACCTAGAAATATAGTGAAACAGTTAAAGTGTAAATCTTTTTTATACGTCTTATAGACGGGTTAATAAAAAAAAGAAAATTTTATCTATACATGAAAACACACAAATCGAACAGAATAATCACTTATAACTCAACATGAGAAATTTAACAACATCTAATTTGCTAACCTTAATAATAATAATAATACTGCTCATATCCCAAAGGCCCTTCTGCGTGTTTTTAATTTGCCGTATCTATAATGTATGCCGGTCAGCATACGAACGTAATCCAACATATCATACAGAGCTTCAACCAGCGATATGCACGCTTTTTGCTGCCAACTTAAGATTGCAATATGCTTATGGAGATATCGGAGCTGGACGCCTTTGCAGGCTTCAGGCTTCTATGTAGGCGGGACGTGTTTCAAAGAGCCGCGAACAGACCAGATGCTGCCGCCCCGTAAACTTTTCGCGCAAAATTCGGACGTATTCTTCTTCGGGTCATTGGCCGAGCAAAGCAACATGAAACAGGTCGTTTCAAATTCCTAGCTTCCGCTATAATAAGCTTTAAGCGTACGGCTTCTATTTCAACCGGGCTGAACATCGAAGGGTGCTTCTTTATTGACTCATGACCACAATACGGCAGACTTATTAAAAAGCAGCATGCAAATTTATTAGAATGATCCGGTAGTGCCTGACGCACGCGCATAGCCTTTTAGTCAATGTTAATCTGCGAAAAGTGCAGCCTTTTTAAAAAACGAGAATGCCTCGAAAGGTTCGAACTGCTGCATCTGCTCGTTCAAATTACGCACGTATCCAGCAAAATGTTAGTTACAGACTAGTTGTAAACCCACCGACGTGCCGTTGGCGTAGTTTCACCTCAAGGAGTAATAGCCTTAGAATGACCTCATTCGCAGGTTGGGAATGCTAAGATATATTTTATAGGATAGCTGCGTAGGAATGTGTCACCCAGGAATGTGTACAAGCCATCACAAACACTAGCAGTAATTTTATGTGCAGTTACAATTGACCATGTCTCTACATTAGATAGGCAGAGGTCTTAGGTGATGGTTAAGCAAAGAACCGAAACTGCGCAATTTTCAAACACAAGATACACATTTTCAAACCTAGGATTAAACTTGCGATCGAGCACACCAGATCCTCACCTTGGAGAAGGAAGGTATCTAGCATTGTGAAAAACCTATAGATTGTTATGCACAGGTTTTGCAAGACTGTTTCTGGCTAGTTCCTATTGTTTGTGTTCCAGGTACGCTTAGACTTTCAGTAGAAAATTAAAGCGTACGTTTTGGTTACCAGAATGATGCAAGCGCCAGCGTCGAACTGTCGCAGAGTCACAGAGTGCTACGCCGAGAAAGAGAGAAGTAGTAGGGTTAAGTTCGGGCAATGCATTCAGCAATGCATATCTAAGGATAAATCTATTTATCGGCAATAACAGCTACATTAAAAAACAACTCGAATTTATGTTCTCGTGCTATATGGCATGACTCCGGCTACGTACCTTTACAAACTCTTATTGTATCGGATTTCGAATATGCTGTCTGCAATTAGGCTTACCGGCAAATTGCTACTTTACGGGCGCAACACACTGCAATTTTTAGATTAGAAACAAGATTAGCCACGTGTCTGCGTCGCCTCCGCGCTACATAAAAACAACTGGTACAACTAAATCGGGGTATTGACTTTCGCAGACTCATAATTGGCTCTGTTAAACCAAATCAGCTGCTTTTCATTACGTAGTAAGGTGTGTCCAGACGCGCTGCCATGCCACAGCACTTAAAGGGCTTAGGGTAGGATTAGAGCCACTCTACGATACGTTCGACTTTTCAAATATTAGGTCACCACACTGGAGGTTCGATGAGAACAGCATGCGACAAAAAGACGTAACTATTAGATGTATGCGTGACCGTTTTGGATTGACTCTCCAGTGGTAAAACGCTCAATCTAGCTCTAAAGGGGACTTTGCAAAGTTAATCCAAGCCTTTTAATGCCACCAATCAGTCTCGAAAAGTGAAGGTAAGCTCATTAACTAATAGAAGGTGTGCACATTTTTGCTGACACAAGTGTGTTTTGGTAAATTGAATCCTTGTATACTACTGTCGACAACCTCGCCAATACTAGTATATGTGTTTTTTTAAAACTAAATGTATAGCGTTAAATTACAAATGTAACAATTTCACGCAATAACCTAACGTCACTTGCAGCTTTGACAGAGCGGCACAGTCCACAATTAATCGTTCTGTGTAAATTGAGTCTGTTTAAAGGTAATATTCGTCGTATTGTTCTTCACAGATATAACAAGTAATACGTAATATGACAAAACCATTTGCACGCAGAACATTTTATTCTCTTCTGATAAAGGGATCATTTCACAGACTTAGGGCAACTTCAATAATATTGAAAACAAATGTAACAAGTGTTAAGCTTTTCACAAGCCCCCCGGACCTGACTGAGGAGTGCTTGCCCATCACACGAAACACTTAGGGGGGAGTGTACTACTCCTGGCGAATGTATTCCCCCCCCTCCCCCCCGGAGCTATGGAGAGTGCGGCCGCTTTAAGGGGTTGACCCTTGTTCTCTCTTATAGTATAGCTTTGAAGACTTTAGATGTTGGGCTTTAGTAGAACAGTGTTATGTAGTTTTCTTGAAGATTCATGCATGTTAAGAGTCGGTGTCTTCAATAAAGGCTGTGTGTGTAATAGGTGAGGACTGCTTCTCTTATGCTGGGCACTTCAGAACGGTGTGTTATATGGCGTCCTCTTTTTTATCGCCGCAGATGCACTTTAAGCGTAGAGCCTTTCCGATTTTGAACATGTAAGACCTGAATTCGCTATGGCCTATGGGGATCTGGGTCGAGTGAAAGGGAAATTCTAACCCTGCCGGTTCAACCAGCCTTTGGTGCTTGGGACTTAGGTGCGCAGATTAGAGCCGGAAGCACCCTTTTGTAGCTCGTCGCACTTCTCCTGCCAGAGATCCTGCCTCGTTCGTCTTACGCTCGGAGTTGTCCCAGAGGTGGCGGCGCTCGGCCCTAAAGGATCATTTCAGCGAGAACGAGGGACCAGCCGGAGGGAACTCGCAATCTTCGAGTGGATAGCGGTAGAGGCTCTTATTGTTTGCACTGGTGCTCTGATCTTCCACAGAGGTGGGGGCACCTTGTGTATCGATCTAACAATAATGCGCCGAATGAAGGCCCGCCGGACTGGACAATATTACACCACGAAGAATCTCTTAGCTAATCTAATGTATAATAAAAGTCTACGTGGTATACAGAGAAGGCATCTGTCGGCCGTGCCCATAAGCGTGTACGAAGTATCACCTGTACCATAGGCGACTGCACTGCCTCTCTCGAATGACATGCCGAGAGCAGCTGGAAACAGTATAAGTAATAATGTTATATGCTTATTTGATATGAATGAAATTAGTGTGGCGTTATTTTATCTAGTTCGACGTGACTATCCCCCAACCAGCAGCATCGTCTTGTTAAATATTAGTGAACGGCCTAGATTGACCGCCTCAGAACACACCGCATTCAGACGCGACGCCTTCTCACCAGAACCCATCTTCTCAGGTAAATCTGTTGGAACAAGGAGCGCTCCTGAAAGACCTTTCTCAAACAGCTGGACGATCCCTGGGACCGCCCGTACAAGACGGACGTTTCCGCAGCCAAGCTATTGATGAAAGAATGTTCAGAAGCGGTGGCCGCTGCGGCCAAGGTGATATTACGTATAGGCCCGTTGTCTATCAAGCCGGAAGGCCGCAAATCTCGTTCTGATTCCGAAAAGCCATACGTCCAACAGCCCGATCTACTTGCTTAGATCTTCTACCAAAGGTTTCAAGTCCATTGTAGGGACACGCTTCCGAGACATGGCAGAGGGAAACGGCCTCCCATCTGACTTCTAATGTGAATTTCGGAAAAAGCGCTTGACAATTAACGCCATTTAGCGGGTTTAATCAAATACCGAGCTCCTCCGCAGATTTCCGCCAATAATACGCGATCCCTGCTGGCCGTTTCACTCGACGTCAAAGACGCGTCTAATAACCTCCCGTGGAGGTCCTACTCGAGACTGTCCACACATAAAACCTCGTTTTACTTTTTCAGGGCCGACTTCATACAAGATAGAGCGATGTAGCCCCAAAGAATGATTTCTAATATGGCTGCAGGATTGTCACATAGCCTCAAGTGCCACACGATGCAATCCCGGATCTACGCCGGAGCTGCTGGATAGGTCTGCGAACAAGGCAATAGGCGACGTTGCGTACTGGATGCAAAATGCAGGGCTTACTTTAGCCCCGCCAGAATATAGGCAATTCTTTTGTAGGACCGAAGGAATTGCCCCCTCACACGCCTCACGTCTAACTTTGGCACCCCGGCACCCCAAGCGATCCATTATTATGTCCCTGACCACGTCAAAGACCCTACACGAGCTCCAGTCTGGCCTTCTAAATCGCAGCAAATCGGAGTCGTCTGCGCAGGGCTCAACAAATCAGAAATCTCAGCGATATAGCATCAACCTATGATAGGAAGAGTGGGACGGCCCTGAAGGAATGCTCTCGGCACCAGTCTACCAAACTTCTAAGAATGACTGAATCGGATAAAACCCAGACAAGTCATAGGGATTTCTAGTCCCATGTGTTCAGGATCGGGAAGGATTCCAGCCCCACGTGTGTCCACTGCGGGCAATGGACTTCATGTTACCCAAGAGCACGCGATTCCGAAGCGTCCAGCATCGGCGGGGCAGAGTGCCGCCGTCAAGTTTTACAAAAGATCAATACTAAACAGGCTGGGCCCAGATATGCCCAGTACCTGAAAGTCAATAGAGGAGCCTCTGCCGCAGTGGCATAAGGCGATGGTAGGCTGTTAAAAACGTGTTTGACGTCAAGTAGTATGGAAAGGTCGACTACAAGCTATTTCCTTCGCAAACTCTCGGAGACGTGCTTCCGCGACCATATATCCATTAAAACAAACTAAACGTGCAAGCTGAGCTTCAGGTGAGTATCTACAATGCACAAATATATATGTATATACATACATATACAATGTATTCCATATTTTTTTATATATACTCTGTCAAGAGGCGTTCACAGTTCGTCCATAATTGTTCTTTAGCAAGTCAACTTGATAGAATAAATCTAATTAAATATGGACTCTATTTTAGAATGGCAAACTAGAGTTGATGCCATGGACTTACCCGTCAATTATGCTCACTCAAAGGCAAAGTACCCGTTTCGTGTATAGTGTGAGCTGAATTATTACTATACTCGATACAGTTAAAGGAATATAGCTTAGAGTTGTAATCATTTTAGTTCACCGATATATTAAGGTATCAAATACCGTTTCTGTGGTATCTTATTATATCTGTCCAAATAATTCTGATACACAAACTAAAGTCGTGCAATAAAAATATTGCTAACTATACAAATTGCGGCTACCAGAATGTTTTATCATTCTTCCGCGTCCTTCGCCTCCCAGGCAGCCTTTACGTATGTTGTAGTTAAATAGAAGATGGTAAATATTTTTAAAGTAAAATAATACACATTTAAACTACTGTAAAACTCCCTGGAGCGTAAGCGGTACCGGATCTCCCCGAGTGTAACACATCGCGTCTAAATACCTTTGATCTGGTTGTTTGATTCAACATGTGACCGATATATAGCATGCACATCAATATATGTCATCAATGGAAAACTAATTTAACAGGAAAACCTTGTTGCATTCTCATCGAATGTATTCTGATCCCATGGTACATCGTGTATGCGTGGTATCGTTTATTATGCGAACCCAGTTTTTACCGTTCTAATTAGTAGCTCAACTTTAGGTAATCCACGGCTATTTTTGCAAAAGTGCTTCTGCGTTCTAAGGATGAGACAACGGCGGGGCCATGATAAGTGAATATGGTGCCTCGAGGCCCCTCTGGAGACCGAAAGGAACGCCTGTTGCCATGAGGTAGGTGGCAGGATGAGCTCAGGTAGCTGAATTTTAAAAAATATTGTAATATATTAGAATCGAACATGATAAGAATTTCTGGGAGTTAGCGCTAGTCGAGAAAGACTTGCGTGAACGTCCACCTCGGTTCCAACTGGCATCGCAAATTCTAAGTGGTGTATACCAGCGGCGTTAGAAATTACGAATTTATTGTGGTCGCAGCTAATCTTTGCGACGGGCCTACGCAGCGCAGATGAAGACGCAATGGGCGATGCAATCCGTCCTTTTTCTAAAAAGCGAATAGCTTACGTCAAAAGGTCAACGGTTGTATTGTATTGTATTGGTTGAAGGGAACTGTAGGGTCGCTCTAAAGAAAATCGGGTATTCTCCGGCGAGACTGCGCTGTAGATCTTCTGCCTTTTCTAATGGGAATTGATATGGGGACCGGGAGTAGCAGCTGTGGGGTGGGGTCATCGGGTGATTGAGAGATATTGTAAACGACGCTGAGATAAGAAGGTTGGTTTAAAGCCTGCTGAAACTTGTTGTCTACGGCCAGGGCTGGTGTGGGGGGCAAATCGGTGATCTCAGGTGAAGCACCGTCACTCGTTGCAGTGCGTTGTGGTTTCGAGTATGATTTGATTTATTTCTCCAAGGTGGGCCAAGCGAGGGCAGGCAGGAGAACCCGCCGCATGAGGTGGTAAGTTGACCCAGAGCAGATTTGTTGCCTTGCTCAAAAAATTAGTCTAGGGACAACGCCAGCTAACTCTCTTTGGACGTAACTTAACCGCATACACCTGAAAAATGTTTGCCTTGGACGCCTTCCTTAACTTTTTTTTTACAATGAGCCTAATAGGTTTCCACGAAGGAAGAGCAAAACGTGAGTTTGGGAAGAGCAAACAATTTATAACAGCGAATGTGCACATAAGGTGTGTGTTTAAAATGAAGCCGCCAAACGTTAAAGCGCAATAATGCCTTCAAAGCCTTAGTAAGGTAGAGGTCAATATAGGGCGTAATGTGTGCGCCTAGATCATTTGTATGAGTCAATTTTATAGTCCAAGTCAAGTTGTTGATGTTTTAGCATTTTTTTGGCAGCTAGCAGTGCGTCAGCTAAGTTACGTGTCGCTCGCACCATAACGGAATCTTGTGTACAGTATTTTAGGTTTGTAAAACGGGTAAACTCGTATAACAAAGCTTCGGTTAGCTAGGTTTACAAACAGGGCAGTACTGCATCTCCCAAGCATTTTTGCGTATATATATATAACTCTGGGGATATATATATATATAACAGACATGACGGTGGCCACTTCTTTAAAGTTTGTTAGTGGGAGCATGGTTCGAGGTATAATCGAACTTTTTCTTTCTAGTGCTTGCTTCACAGAAGGTGGAAACATCTCAGCCTCTAACCCTAAGTGACTCCCCGCGGTACAACCGCGGCCATTTCATCAAGCCCATCCTGATATGAGATAACTTTTAGCACTATATACCTTCACTTCGTCTCTACCACTTTAGCTACACCACACTCTGCTCACCCTGTACTTTTTTTTCGCAAAAACTTTGTCTAGCACAGGAATGTGGCGGCAGAACAGTGCTCGATCAGTTTCAGACAATCAACGAAGATAAAAATAATTTGACCCGAGCAGGACTTGATTAAACTTATAGCGGCGCTTCGGGTTTTAAAAACGCCACGTTAATTGCCCAAGCAAACACTGCGGTGATAGCTAGCCGAATCAACCTTGCGGTAACGCTTGTGAGACACGTCCAAAATTTGATGGCTCACTTTATCCGATGGTTGGTCTATCGGTCTACAACTAGCACTGAAACGATTCTACGAAATAAACAATATGTATGTAAAACGATTATAATATATTCTGCGCGGTGAGAAAGTCTCTTTACCGTGCCAGCTTCGGCAGGCGGGTCTTTGAACCCGCCCAAAACAAATCGTTTGCGCTCCAGGTGGCTGGATGCCTTCATGGATACTATATTTATGTAATTAATATAATAATGGGGGTTGAATGGTAATGCACCATCTCTTATTATTGAGACATCAATGCTCCTGGTTTTTTGTCCAATTATGGCCGATTTTAATCCACTCCGGCATTCACCTTGAAAACCAATCTAAGAGTTGCCGGTCTTGGCCCCGCGACCTCCCGAATGCACGGTAATGGCCTTGCCACTAAGTCACCTTGCTCAGTGATCATAATAACAGCATATTTCTGAATACTTCCTTCTGTCAATGACTCAATGACTACACCGCCTTTGAAAAAGCAAGCGTCAGTCTAATAATGTTGCGCGTGTAGTAGCGGCAGTTTGGATGGCGCACCATGCTGAAAAGCAGGGCGTTGCCATAAAGATGAACACAAATAGAATTTGAATCTGGCTATACTTAGATTCGTTCTTCGCTGTTGGCCTGGTAAACCTGGTTGGGCATAAACGCTTCTTCTATACTTCTTTCCCGAAGCATCTCTATGTAATTATCTCTATGTAATACGAGAACATCTGGCCACAGATAGCCGAGTCAAAGTAACGGCACATAGTAATCTCCAACCGGCTACACCCTAAAGACAGGATAATGAATAGGTTTGGTTGTGCCTAGAGTGCCTTTTTGACGAACCTTGGTGTAACGGTTAGCGCTGCCCTTGCGAGAGGAATCGCATAAGAACTTAAAGTGTTCCGGATTGCAGTACAGTTTGACGAACGACATCTTAATGAATACGGTGCTGTCCGCACATGCCTGTTGTATTAGAAAGCCTCCTAATGCAATGTCCTCAAACGCCATTGTCTGCAATGGTATCGTACAGACACTACAACACTCTTCTTTGTTCACCGTGATTCCGACCCGCCTGTCGCTCACGCATGCCAAGCCAATTCGAAAGCACTCCGGTCACGATTGGTCGAGTATTGGTTCCACATCTTAGCCAACGCTAAGTGGCTCTGATCCCGATACTGCCAATTTCCTAGAGTATGCTTCTGATTGTCTTATCCACGCAACGGGTAAATTAAAGGTTTCTAGCTATGATGCCTTTCCGTGGACCTACGTGAAAGGAATGCGACAGTGGTCATTGGGGCTGCAGGCGACATTGTGTATGTACGTTTGGCTTCAATAAACGACGACTACGATGACCGGGGTTATACTCGACTATATGGCCTTGGGCCAACATTGGCCAGCCAGTTGTTACCTCATATCAGAGCAGCATCGCTAAAGGAAATACACACGTGGAAATTCTGCTGACTTGTGTATTAGTGCGTTCCAAAGGAAGTTACTGAAATCCTTCTTGCAGCCAAGCTTTCGCATGGAAGCCGTACGTTTTATATTGTTTTCTATTTTAGGATTAAGTTATACATTTTATGTAAATGTTTTTTTTTCTGTCAAAGGGTCGATCCTTCCCGTTAAGATAATTAATAATAATAGTAATAATAATAATAATAATAATAATAATAATAATAATAATAATAATAATAATAATAATAATAATAATAATAAAAGAAATCACGGCATATATTTTTGCTACTGGTTTTTGTTATTACATATAACTGTCCAGCCCTTGCAATAACATTGTAGCCGCCATTCTAACACACGCCTTCTCAAAGTTTGGTCAATCACGCTCGGTTAGGTCCGAACTTTAAAAGCTGTCAAAGAAACCAATAATTTAGCATTCTATCTGTGTGTGCCTTACCTAACTTGCAAGCTGCGAGAAGAATTAATTTTTATCACTCATAACTGTAGGGGAATATATGCAGTAAAAACCTCGCCGTAGTTAAGAACTGTTAATCTAAATAGTCGTCCCTAGATATTTCTATATATATTCAGCTAGGGCCTGTGTGGCAAGCAGAAACTCCTCTAGTGCAATATTTATTATATATGCAAATTTGCATTTTAGCTTTGCAGGCCTACTTCGGCTTCCTCATGCCAAGGAGGCTTCCACCAACTTGGGCGGAGAACTACCAGCTGCAATTGTATGAATAAAGCTATTTCTTGAGTAGCTTTTATTCTAGCGGCAGCCGTCGAAGTTAAAAATCCCGCACAAAACGTTGTCTTAAATTCAGAGCAATGCCCATTTTACCTAATATATAAGCATTGTGTTTTATTTGTTTAGATATAGGCTGTGCTTCTGTGTAACACGTTGTACATTATTTTTGTACTCTTCCATTTTGTCCATATGTGTGCATCCTTTACGTTAATTTCCTGTTTCGTACTTCAACGTCGCAACAAACTCAACCATACTTTTGTTAAAATATCATTTTAACTTTGTTGTATTTCATGCGTTTATAATATGATTGTACATGCGATAATCCGCTATGAACTGCAGCTCACACGAATAATCACAATAGATTGTCAGGAATATTACATCTTAATGAGACACGACGAAGGAATTTCATCTGTACACTTTCCATTGCTTCAATTTGTTTGGATTTATAAGGCCGCCAAGCCCCACAACAAGGGTAAACTAGGTGCAATCAAACTACTATAAAGCCTTGTGTAAAAATTGTAATAATTAAATATCAACGATATATGGTATTAGACATAAGAGTAGCTGATCGGATAGCTTGTGCTATATGAGTGCTAAATCCAGCTCCGGTACCACCGCAAACCCGAAGTCCCTATTGTTATTGTAAATAAATATAGCTTCTCTATGTAGCATGTAGTTATGGGCTTCCTTTAAACTTAATTGTCAGAATCATCGTCATTAGGCATATTACTGCACATTTCTGCACTGGTATAAGCATTTCGTTATCCACACACCATTTAGAAACCGCCTTAGCCGTACTCTGTAGTACGTGTTGCCTGTTAGCGGTGTTGGAAGGTCCGTATCATTTTAGATAAGTAGCATAAAGCTTATACGTTATCGATTCGGGGATAACATTTTTAAGATCTAAAATAAATGTGCAAATTAAAACCAGGCCGGGGCTTGATTCTTGAGGAACACCAGAGGGGCACGCACCCGACACACTAAATCTATTGTTTACGCCAACGCAAAACTCTCTACAGGTAAAATAACCAGCATATATATATATATATATATATATATTAACTAGATCGCCGTTTCCTTAGGTTTTACATGGCAAACAATTAAACAGCTGAAAATTCAGATATTTAAGCCTGCGACTATACGGTTTCAACCTCAATGCGATCACATCAGAATGGCAGCGATCGCTACTGCTTTAAGGTCATAGGTATCGGACTGACATAATCGAATGTATGACATCCTTAGGTTTCTTATACGTATCCACCAGATACAAATAGACAACTATACATGTATATGCGCACTTTCTTGTATTGTTGTCACCGGTTCAATAGGTTCCAAAAGTTCAGACCTGGCATCATAACGGTAGCCCAAAAACGTCATAGAAATCAAACCAGGTGTTATTTATCTACTAATTACTAACGGCAATAGTTATTGTTCTCCTACGTAGCCATTACAGGAACGGAATAATGGGTTATAGTCATGTATAGGCACAATCCTTTAGTTGCGTACAATAGCAATAACATTTATACACAACAAATATAATTAAGGCTAAAAGAGAAATAAAAAGTGAAACAGTTGATTATGCAACATAAAAGAATTGAACTACAGTTGCTCGGGTTCAACAGGTGGACGGTCCTAACCACGCTAGGTTAAATTAGCACAGCAATCATTACTTGCTTGCATAGCAGCCTTCCACAAATCAGTTTGACGACCGGTTTGCAAAGACCGGTTTGCTCTTTCTTGTAAGCCTTATCTGCTTTATGATAGTCTCCAGGAAGGTAAAACTAGTCTTCATTGAATTTTGATAAAGACAAAAAATGCCTCTCACAGCTGCAGTGAATAGCGTGAACAAGGCTTATTGCGGCAAATTTGTTCTACGTACAGCCCTTAGCTTTAACGACTTCGTTAGTTTTAGATGAGAGAAAAACGTTTGGAGGCAGTAAAAGATTATTAGGGCTACCTTTATTTTGGAAATGTTTGTAGTAGCTTCTGCTAGTGAAGCCACGCCCGTAAATATCGACTTTTTTTAGAAGAGGATTACATGTAAAATGTATAAAAAAATGTGTAAAACGCACGGAACGTTTCTCTGATGGCGGCACTGGGTTCTACCGAGATGATATGCACTAAACTCTTGTTTATCAAGCTTTACACTGATAGCTTGGCTCTGCAGTTTATGACTACAAGCCAGTGAGTGTCTGGGCTCCTTAAGGTCTTTTCCAACGTATTACATTGCAAAATAAATGACAAAGTGTTTTGCTCTGACGACTTTTTTCAGCGCTTGATTCACTCCGGTAATCTGCATTGTAGATAAACGTGAATTACGGAATTGCAGTGTCATCTTCTGCAATGCTGACGCTTTGGTGAATAACCTGGTTAATGGGATAGACTCCATTTGTTGTAATGTATAGGTGTTAAGTTATACACTTTCTCTTGCACATTGAAGTCGTTATAAATTGTATTTAATAGATTCTGTCTCGAGGTACGCAAAAGCATAAATTTTAATATCCAAAGCGGGTGCGTAAGTCATTTAGTTGTCGCATGTCAAAACCTCATCCCTCATTTAAGGCTGCCTCTGATTTTTTTGGCAGCAGTGTTCTATATATATCAAAGCACTCATTATTAATCTTCAAATTGTGCAACTTAGTTCGATGCATCTGTATTTGAGCGGTTCCATCTGAGCTCATGCTTTGAAGTCAAAAAGATGTCAAGTCTTCTTAATGTATTTGTTTATGAAAGCTATTGTAATATCCCCAATTGTATGAACGAAAGTTGTTCTTTTAACATATCTATTGCTGACTGCGACTTTGTTAACATACTTAGTTGAATACGAGTGTCCGTGTGTGAGATATAAAAGCGATTTCATAGAGTTCGGCGTTTTTTCGGCGTGGACGTTGGAGAAAGAGACGTCGTCGTCTTGCACGCATTATTCAGCTGTGTCGACGACCGTTTGTTGATTTCCGTGTGCGCTGTACTCGAACAGCCCCTTTCTGCATTTTGTCCTCTTCCGCTCAAATGCTTCCAATGATCTCGTCGGCGTGAGAGCGTGCGTGTTTACTCCCGTCGTATCAGTGCAGTTTGCGAACAGCACGGTACGGCGCCGTGTATTTATTTAGCTGTTCGTTCGCGCAGACTTGGCGCGGCGACTGTCGCATTGTACAATCGTTTGTGGTCGGCGCCCGGCAACATCAAGGCATTGTGGCAGTTGCCCACAAACGAGCCGCTGCTGTTCGACCTACCTGCTGTTTTCAGTCCCGTTTTTTCCCCTCTTGCTCGCAGTTACGCTGAGCAGCGTGTAGTACGCCGGCTCTCGAAGGCTATCTCAGAAGGCGGCCCGGAGTGTATTCGGAGTGACATCTTCACACAGAGATAAGATTTGCCGTAGACAGCTGTTTTGTCTGGTAGCTCGCGTACATCATCGTGTGCGTGGGTGGCTCGGTGTGGCTTTGTTGCAGTTCTGTTGCAGTTCTCTCATAGAGCAGTTCCTCACTAGACGATTGAATGCGCATGTTTGGTTGTCGCATGTTGCACTGTTCCGGTGTGTCCCGGTAATTGCCTCGACGTCTGTCCCGACGAGCAGCAGCAGCAGCAGTACAACGAAGCCAGCGGCTTTCGCTCGTATGGGGTATGGGCTGACGGGCATTGGCAGGCGTTTAGAGGTGCATTCAGGTACAGACTCGCCGCCGTGTTCAGCACGCTGCTTAGGTCTGAAAGTGTGAATCGCTGACTCGATTGTCACAGCAGTTCGACGTTTGTGTGACGATGAAAAGCGATGAACCACAAACGCGTTGAAGAATAATAGCGCCCGTCCAGGCTTCGATTATTTTCTGCCTGCTTTACGTCGCCAAAGGCAAACCATGCAAAACGGCACACGAACGCGGATACACTGAAACATTGTTATCAAATGGCTAACTGTGTGTCGCGCTTTAGTGCCCGAAAAGGAAGTTCTATCCATATTCCATAACTAACTAGAGCGCATGTCGACGATGCAGCGCTCCTGAGGGAGGCGCGAAAGGCGTAAGAATAAAGCCTAATAATAAATAAGCCTAATAATAATCTAAAGGCATCGCTAGAATGAGGCGCAGACAGGGTGCAACAAGATCTTCCGCCTTCAGTAGTGTTCCCATAACGTGGTGGTTCTGTCTCTCATCGGCCAGAGTTTCTCTACGCGGCGTAAACGCCTACTACCCGTTCGACACAATAAAAAGAAAGCAACTCTGCTCTTATTTACAACCGCTAGCGTCTGGTACCGGAACTTTTACGCCGCGGATAGGGCACAGACTGGATATCATGTGGTTTGTGCCAACATTTCCACTGCTGCGAAAAAAATAAGCACACTAGCAACGCTTTGATACGTTGTATCAAACATTACTACTAGTATCGGCACTGTTGTTTGCTGTTGTGCGCAAAGTTGAGCAGATTTTTCGAGCTTTACACAGAGCACGACGTTTTTGTGTAGATTGTCTAGCTGTTGCAGCAGCTCTAACTCGACACATATAGCTCAAAAAAAGATGTTTTGGCAAACCATGTATCAAGATCGTGTTAAGCAAAGCTTATTATTAAAGCCCGCCATTGATGTATGTGGCCATGACAGCTGAGTTCTTTTACAACTCGTGTCCTCTCTACGAACCCTAGGACAAAGTGGTTAAGTGCGTATGCATCTCTTCCCTTTGCCACGTCTCCTTCTACCGATGCTCTATCTTATTCGTCTCTAGATGTAGTCGAATAAATCAATATTATTTATTGACCATATACCATTATTGATTGAGCCAGCGCTGCTGGCACCCTTACAAGTGACTAAATTGAATATAATCAATTTTGCCCATTACTCCCCACAATAGGTTTTCACCAATTGGTGCCTCGACGACGTATGCACCGACCGGTTTTGCGGTGTGTGACGGTAGAAAAGCGGTTGCGACATAGCCGGAAGCACTGTGAGTGAATCATCGGCACGGGTTAACTACCTGTCTACCAGATTTATAAGTTGGGAAAACTAATGCCACAATTGTCACTGCGTATTACCGATTGGGCTAATACAGGTCAATGATGACGTACACTGGCACGAGGTACAGAGAGAGGCACTGCTTTGATTATATCGTCAATGGTCGTAGAAAGAAATTGCTGTGAATGATCAACTGGCTGTGCGTGCTTTCACATGCCAGGTCAGAACTGCAATATTTTCTCCAATAGCTCTCATGTGCGTTTGCGAGAGTACCAGGTACTATCGATAGACACGTCGCTGAGGAAAACTTACAAAGGTTTGACAGCACTATGTCAACGAAGTGATCCTGGCGGTCTTGTCCTGTGACCCGATTGCTCCTCGGCCAGAATGTTTGCTGCTGAAATAAGTACAGTATACCTGACAAACTAAAGAAACAACGGTTTTCTGATAGAATTTGCGAATGCAATTTCGCCAGGGAGTCTAATCCTCAGCGAATGCTGCGGTGCAGTGAAGGCATAACATAATATGCGCACAATGTAAATGCCAGCCTAACTCAGTATCTTGTTAATATTTTAGATGATAGTCACGTCTCATCTGAACCAGGGGGGGGGGAAGAATTTAACATTATAATTGGTCTAGTTGCATAAAACTGTGCGCGAAATTTACCTAAATAGATGTGACATTGACGTTGTATTAATTTAAAAGTGAGAAATCGTACGATCTTTATGTATATATATATATATATATATATATATATATATATATATATATATATACAGGGTGTTTCAGGAATATTTGAAACTAGCACTAGTGCATGCATAAATGATCTTGTCCCAGAAAGAGTTAAAGAGCATTATACGGAATTGAAGAGCTCGTTAAAGCAAATGTTTTTTCCAATTGAACATGGTCTCTGAAAAGTCTTGTTTCGGGGTGAGAGTGAAGTTACTGCAATTTGTGACACAGGTGTTTTTGTCCGATATAGGAGCATAAAATGTGCAATTGCGAGACAACTGGTTCTCCCAAAGAACATATATTATCCCCCAGAAGATGCAACACGGTCGTTTAGAAAATAATTTGCAAAAAAATAGTTTCGTTTTTTACCCTTTACGTTCATTATCTCAAAATCATAACCCTACGACCAATCACAGCGCTCAAAACTAACACTTCCAGGCAAATGCACTTTTCATGTCGATCATTTTGGTACCAAATGCATGGCAGTAATTTTGTGCTCCTATGTCAGGCAAAAACACCAGTGTAACAAATTGTAGTGATTTCACTCTCATTCCGAAACAAGACCATGTTCCATTGGGAAAACATTTCTTTTAACGAGCTCTACAATTCCATATATCGCTCTTCAAATATTCCTGAAACACCCTGTATATATATATACATACATATCGGGTAGCCCGAGACGCTGAGTAGCGATAGCCAAAAATATTTTTTTTTGCTACATTATGCCAACAACGAACAAATTAGATGGTTTGCTTAGACATAGTCAAATTCGTAGCGTAGTAGTTACTGCGGTTTGTACCACGTAGTAGTTATTGCGTTTTAATAAACCAATAATCAGCTGTAGAAGTACATATGCAGCGTCGTGTGCTAATAATGTGCTTAACACGCTTTTCCGTCTAAGACACACACGCTCGATATTCTGAAATTTTGCGTTCAGTGCATAGATGTTTAAGCTTTAACATTGACCCAGAGGTGATAATCAGAAAATGTAATGCTTTTAGCCTCGATTGGCTTGGCATCTATATAGGGACACATGCTTGGCTTTCCCGTACGGATTTGTTTCTCCACACGCGCTTCTAGGGGGCTCGCCGAAAGTAAAGGACGTACCAAACGGTGCGTATCGAATGTCGTCCTATAGAAAAGTCATTACCATTCAGACCGAGGACCGAGCCATCTAACCATACTGCCACCGAGCAGGTATCATTCAAAAATCACCCTAGCCCCTTCCCATACACACAGGCGCATACAAAGTACAGTGCAGTTTTCCGTGAATCAAATCCATCACGCATTGTGCACGCCTCTTGTCAGTTTCACTGCGCGGATGAAGGAGGCGTAGTTATAGAGAAGGATTGGAAAAATATGCACGATCTCACTACCTTAAGCGGAGATGGCTTTTCCTCCTCCTCATTGCCCAGGTCGTTCGACATCGTATTTTTGGTCAGTGAGGCAACTGAAATCATCCGATACGGGATACGGCTAGAATACAGCCTACAGTGTAAAGGTCGCTACAGAGGTAGTGGCTCTATAGGGGTGGCTGCTGTCCCTGCTCAAGTTGCAGGTATGGCATCGCTGACCAACGGATAGAGGGGCTCTCGGGCCGTGTTCGATAGTTCGAATTCAGCGACATGCTACAGATTGACCTCTACTACGACTACTACTACTACCACCACTGTTACTATGCACCTCGAATCTAAGTTCGCTCATTCGGAATTTGCAGGCACGATTTCTTGCTGTATACCGGTCTCTGCCATACATCTTTCTTTCTATATTACCCCAACAAGCTTCCTTCCGCTCTCCCTCCGTTCCTCCACTGCCCGCCACCAACGCAGACCCCATATGTTCTCTCTTTTCTTAAGTTTCTCCCTTTCATCTCGTTTCTCACATGCTGTGGCAATCCAGAAATATACGAGATCAAAGTGTACCTGCATTGGGTGAGCTTCTGAAAGAGATTTTTGAAATCAAATTGCCATTCGTCCAGAGGAGAACAAAATTGCCAAACTGCAGCCGAACCCACCTTTTCTATGCCGCTCCCTTCAAAACGGCACACATTCAAGATTGTATCTGAGCCAGCTGAGCTGCTATCTGGCCTTTCCCTAGAAGCCTACGACCTGAAGCCGCACACAATGATGGCGATCGAACCTCTAGACTGCAACAGCATCAATCAAAGCACACGCTTCGTTTGTCCTTCGTGTAAGGCCTCTGTGACCTTTTGTGATTATTTTGTAAGTGTAGTCCGCGTTCTGTTGCTATTACCTAACAGAATTACCTAACTGTTATTACCATAATGATAGTTAGCACCACCGTCCCCGCAACTAATCCTACAACGGCTTGTGCCATTTGCCGTAACAGCCGGTGACGCTTGTCCATTCGTTTGCGCACCGTGCCCATAATTTGCGTTCCATTTCGAGAGTTCGTCAAACGTGGTTCTTCTTCGCTGTCGAGATACATTGCAAATGCATATTCACGTGGCAATCAAATGCGCTATAAGGCATTTGCGCTATAAAGCACAGTAGTTAGTTTGTAATTGTGACTGCAACAACAACAGACAGAACAACAAGATCTACTACAACTACTATTACTATCATTGGTAACAACTCTGAGTGGGTGAACGTGTGGATCAGGCGGTTTCGTTCAGCTGCGTATGACAGCTTAGCCTGTGACTGTTATCATTTCAAGACAATATAAATTTATTCAAATTTGTGTGTAGACGATACGTATGTATCGTATCAGTATATATATATATATATATATATATATATATATATATATATATATATATATATATATCAGTTTGCAATGACTAAATTCTTGCTGAACATAATATATAGATTGAAATTAGTTCCCATATTAAACCTCAAGAGCACATTATTATTAATTGTTAGTTTTTGCCTACGTAACAACAAAAACAGGTTTTGCTGTGATACATTTGTGACATGTCATACGTTGGACTATATGCCATATAGCAATAATTTCATCATCATCACAACTGTTTTGTGCAAACTAAAGTACAAAAAGTATGTCAGTAATAACACTTAAAAACATAGATAGCTACTTTCTGGCTTTGCGAATGATAAACTTTGGCAAAATAATCCATCTTAAATAACGCTTTCCCAGGTAGTCGGAAAACGAGACGCCAGGGCATGTAAATGTGCATTTGTAAAGTAGAGGAACTTCGAATTGTTGCGGCGCCATGCGAGGTTTTACGACGGTAGGGACTAGGGAAAAGGAAATGTCAATAAGAATCATTTTACGAGTAATTCTTAAACCTTGGATTACAGCCCGAAGCGCGTGAACCGAGTTGCCTTAGAGAAAATCATGCCCCACGTAGAGATTGCTAACTATAGTCGTCTGGCGAACATGACTCTCAATGCTCTATTTTGAATTACCTTGGTTCTGCAAAAAAACATCTACCGGCCCAGATAAAAATGCCGTATTAAAACACTGGTGAGAATAAAGCTTTAAGACTCCCATTAAGCTGTCTATTGGAACATCTATTCGCCGCTTACGACGCAGAAACGAGAGAATGGCTTGCGTCGCTCAGCTGACGATGAAGTTTATTGACATAAGCTTTTATTTAAGCGTGCAAATACAATTGTCCTCAATATCATGGAGACATATTTGACAATATTGGACGTTACCTCGACGGTCATATTTTTGTTTTAAAAAGCGGATTTACAAAGAGGTCACCTGGTACACTCAATTCCGTGCGGGTACCTGGTAGGTACGGTATCCGAGGAGAACGACGATAACCAAATGCCGACTTAGTTTGTCGGCTAAAGGTATAACCTATTTACCTAGAGTTACTAAATGTTTTTGTCTACCGCAAGCGACATTGGAAGGGGTGTTACAAAGGGCGCTAGGAGGCGTGCCTTGGAATCATCTAGTACAATACATACCCGTTTAACAACTAGGAATTCTAGTGCCCCTGGCGCGACAAAACAGCGAAGGACATAATAACTCGTCAAGATGCGGGCTGAAGAAGAATCACTTAATCCACTAAAAACAGTTGAGTCAAAATCCTGTATACCCGTACAATCTATTGTTATAAGTCAGGCAGCGGGACAACATCTCTCAAAAAGTGATGTCGAATGTTGTTGAAAGCATTCGGAAAGTATAGTGTGACCATGACGGCATAGATGGCTACTCCCAGTAACAGAGCCACTCCCAGTAGCAGAGCCAAGCATGGGTTTATCCTTTCACCGATGAATAGTGTTTTCCGCCAGCAAGTAATCCTTGCCACTACTTATTTTTTTCATTTTAAAAGACTATTTACAAAATGCGGCCGCACACACGTAGTATGCGTGCACCCGCATTTGCAAATAGTCATCGCGGCAAAAAGCTCCCTGCAGGCGCCGGCCGGTAGTGTGAGACTCCAACCAACTAAAAACCAGTCATGTCCCAGTCCCCCGCCTGACTGGAGACTGCTTGCGCAAAATTCAAACGGTTCCGAAGGGGGGGGGAGTCTACTACTCTTGACGAGTGTGTTTTCCGGGTGTCTCGGGGAGGCGCGAGCAAACTCGAAGGGCGGCAGCTTGTCTTGTTCAGCAGTATATTCTTAAAAGCTTGTGACACTTTGTTTCATTAAAATATTGATTTCCTTATTTCCCTGATGATGTCATGCAGGTTAAGAGCTGTATTGTTCCTGAAAAGCACTAATAAGCTTGCGCGCTGTCCCTTACCTGTTGGACACCTTAGCACAGTGAGTTCTGGCGTGTCGTCGAGTCTCTCGCCGCAGTGGGGCTGGGGACCTTCTAAAGATCCTAAAGAGGTAAGACAGGAAGTGGCCGTGACCTGTAGGGACCTGATATGTGTAGAATGTGAGTTTCTTCTGGCCGGGGAAACTCACATTCTTGGCTGTCTTTGTGGCCATCTTCACCATCCACCACACGTGCTCAGTACTACAAAAACCCTGTCAACGCCGAAATACCTTACGTTGTTGACGAGTATGATCTGCTACACATTTCAACAGAAAAGGCCGAACAAGAATCAGCCGACTGAGTTAAAAGGTGTCTGAGGTAGAAAACTTGACGGACGACCTCGGCCAAATGATCCTAACGGCACCCTTCACTTTTTCTGTCAACCTAAGGTACTGGACATGACAAGCCGGACTGGCAGAGAGTCTCACACTGCCGTAGACGGAGGCGAGTCCTACACTGCCGTAGACAACTATTAGACAGTAATAATGCGTAACTGCATTTTACTATTGCCAATTTATCCTCGTCAACAACAAATATCTGTTGGAGGCTGCCCCGTGGTAGAACCTCGGTGAGTTTGAGAAGTGTATCGGCCAGAACTCCGCTACAGTACAAGAGTAAAGGGTTACGATGTGACCCGCCCAGCTACCGCCAAATTGCTTTTTCAAATTTTCTTGTTAAGCTCTTTGAACATAATTTAAAACAACAAATTCCTGAAAATGATGGAAACTATGGCTTGCTAGCTGATACGCAGTATAGCTTGTACTCTGCGCGCTCAACGTAGAAGTTATAAGCTCAACAATATTTAGCGCTTAGCAATATAAGTTAGTCTGGTTGCCATAACGATGCTGTTGTAAAAGTGTTCGTTGACGTAGCAAGCGGCATTTGACTCCCCTCGACACTGCATCTCTTTTGGGACCCTTCGTCACCTCGGTAGAGATTTAACAGTTTCCTGGTTTGCTTTGCATCTGAGATATCAAGTTAATATCGATCAAGAGCTTTCGGAAAAGTAACAGTGAATGTTGGAGTCTTTAAAAGCTTGGCAACTGGATTTTTTCTGCATTCTTTTGTACATGAGTGGTATTTTATCTGCCATGAGCAAGGTATCTTCCAACCCAGAGCTGTACCCTTTGCAAATCGGACGTATGCACGAGTTTATGTATTAATCAGCGCTCCTGTAGAGTAAACCGACTTGTGCGAGAGAATATGGACAACATTTGCTTTGCTCCGTCGTTCGTCCGACTTAAGTACAAAAAAGCGAGACTTATTGTTTTCAGGTCTGCGCAATCTCAAATTAGCGTCCGTCGGGGGGATATGAAAACGCTTTTGCTCGAGTGATAATGCATGCAGACGCGGAATTTGTAAAACCTCCTTTAGGTGACTATGTTGCTGTGTGGGGAAACACACATTAGGCAGTAGTGCAAGGAATTCAGATCCGCTGAGGGCCGCGCTTGGCCTTAAGTCATCGAGCTCGGCCTTGCAAGCTCGCAGAGACATTGAAATCCTGAACATAGACGGCCGGTTTGTCTACAAAGCCACAAAAACATCTTGGAATGGCCTGTAGAGAAGCCCCCCGCCCACGGGGCATACATATTCTCGACTCCGTTCTTCTTTAAAAGAGTCCCAAGCCATGGTCTGCGATCTCGCCTTTCCTCGAGAGAATACTCTGTTCGGACCTCAAAGGTCTATAATTTTATCAGTAACAGCCTAGAGTAAGTTTCCCCCTAGTAGTCGCGTTGCATGAGCTCTACATAAAATACATCAAGAAGGACGTTGATGAGTTCCTTGTCGAACGGTTGAGGTGGGAGTGCTAATGTCCCTTGTGTAATCTTGCAGCTCTTTCATAAGACTACGTTTTGACCACTCGGTAACCAGCATACTCGTACAATACAGGAGAATTGCTTTGACTTCTTCCCTAACCGTCTATATATATATATATATATATATATATATATATATATATATATATATATATATATATATATATATATATACATATATATATATATATATAGATATATATATATATATATATATATATATATATATATATATATATATATATAGACAATTGTATGCACACGAGCAGTCAACAGAGGCATTTTCGTTAGAAATATTTGTTATATCGATGTGAATTACCAGACATAGCATTACAAAATGTGCCAATGCAAGAAACCTATGCTTCGTCTGCAAGCCAGAGAAAACTTCGTAATTATCCAGACCCTGAACTATCTAAATTTGGAGCTTTCGCGTTCAATACCGTTATAACTCGACTATTATGCCCAAAAACACACACATTTATAAATATTACTATTTAAAAGGGTAATTTTGGCACAAAACCGATAGTTTGTGTAATGCTAACCGTAAGCCGATTTTAACGGTCCGATGTCGGATTTGCCTAGAGGCCCTTGTTAAACGAGGTAAGAGGGTGAACGTTAATTGAGGTGTGGTATACGGTCTGGTGTATATGGCGGCAATTGATGTGGTAAGCAAAATAGGGATCAGAGAGCTAGGTGGTTAGAACTACTACTACCACATGTGTACGTTTTTCCATCTGACAAGTGAGAAAACGTACAAAAATAAACGTTGTTGCCACGTTACTTCGAGCCCTAAACTTCAAGGCCAAACTAAACGAGACCAAACGCCTATCTTTAGTAGATCAACTTGCTTGGCTTCTCAAAGTCGTTCGCTAGTATCGCCGTCAGCTGGCTTCAACCGATGGTAGACCAAACTGCGCGCGATCCTCAACAAGTACAACTAACTGGCAACCGTGGCTGCGTCTCTCCACCCAAACCACGGCCCCTGCTTGCGCCAGGCTGCACTTCCCCAGGACTTCCGGCTGACAGATGAGGATATGATGCCTTCTGTACACGTGCCGCTATCGAGGCTAGCCTCCTCACAGCTGTCTATGCAGTGTAGTCAATATAGAGGCGCTGTCTAAAGTAAGCCGTAGCATATGGCGATTGTACGTCTTTTGGCACGGCTGGTTTGCCCACTATAGCAATGGCAAACTACACGAAGTGGTCGCAGAATGGGAAATCTGCCTGATCACCACAGAGACGCTCTTAACAACATGATCTGTGTAAAACTAGAAAATAAAATTTTGGCTCACACTCAGTACGCTTGCGTACTTTCCGGAACGTGTTAATTATGTGAAAATTAAAACATTTTTGTTAAACATTGTGTGCGGTTGATGTCGGAAGTCCACCTTGACTAAGGACGTTTCAAAATAACTGCGTTTGAATTTCAGGTACTAAGAGTGATGGGCAAATGGACCGTTGCATATAAAGGGGGCGCTTACCAGAATCCGGTACTGCATATGGGAATATTTGATGCCGAAACTCTAGATAGGCTGACATTTTACGCGGAAGATGGCAAGCTTGCATCAAATGATATATCAGAATATAACTTGTTAGGAATACTATGGAAACCGTTACATTTGATATAGGCACGGTTATGCACATGTTACGTTTGAATCAGATATAATTAAACGGCAATATATTCTCATTATCAAGCGCATTTCCCCTCGCAGTGTCAATTCTTGATCTGAGCTGCCTGTTTTTAGTTTTCATTGAGACAAATTGTGACATCACATTTGTTTGGCGGATAGTTTTTCTACTCTCACTAACGTGCTTGGAAAACCAAGCATCTAGAGCACTAATAAGCACTTAGTAATTACATAAATTCTTCACAACATGGTTTGACTGAACTGAGAATCCATAATTACAATTGAGATTCGTGCAACATTGATACTAACGTGCACATTTTTGCACAATAGCGTTAGTTCAAGTATATCAAGGTATACTTGCCCAAATTGTTGACAATCAGCGGTAACCTAAACGATTCGTCAGTGTTAGGTCGCACTTTTTAGTATATTCTGATTTAAACGCGTTGGCCGGATGATACTGCTAATGGAGTTTGTGTCTAGCATTTGCAAAAGTGTGTTCCTCAAACAATCCTCAAGGGCATCCGGATTATGCATAACAATGCAAATTGTGACACGGCAGCGCTTATATGGTGATTTTATCTGCGCTTTAGCGTGTTTACTTGTACTTTAGTGCGTTTGTTTTCTAGCATAGAAGAGAATACACTTCTACTCGCTTTGGTTTAATCGAGACAGGACCCCTGTGCGTGGTTCCCCATAACGTGGCGTATTCTATGGCCACTTCTAATGGTAGTGAATACAAACATAGATTGCGTTTATAGCTACTTTAGAGTATTACGCCAGGCTAGCATAATAGAGATACATATTTTATTTCCGTCAACCATACATTGTGTTGACATATATATATATATATATATATATATATACATGTGGCCATAAATGTTGTCACGTGTGAAAAACAAGTTTATTTTAAGTGTACACTGACATTAGTAGCCTTGTTAGGACTGGCGACTTCATGCCTACGGTATAGAACTGCCAAAAGGTTACGACAAACGAAATGGGTTGAGATGGCAATAAACGGCATCTTAGAAGAGCTCCTAAAGTAAACCCTTTCTTGTGAAGAAGGGTGAATGCAGTTATGCACTGTTACTCCGAAAGAGGCATGTCCCCTCTTTCGAACCATGTGGGATTCGACCCCAGTTCGAGCCCCACCGTTGCACATTTGTATTTATGGGGTCTATCTTACGAAGCAATGCAAAAGCAGTCCCGTGGACATTAAATATTGGCTGAGGGTGAGCCCAAAAAAAGTTTAAGGTCCCTACCCAGTAAACACTGGCTACCCACTAAACATTTGCTAATGGCCCAGATATTCATATCAAATTACATAAACAATTGACCATTACTTTTGCGGGCCTTTGGGGAAGTGCCTACGAATCATGTAGCCGAAGTCACTCACGAGTTCTCGTACAGATCTGACGTGCTTGTCCCAATACCTGCGAACCCATTTGACTAGCAGACACATTATCCCTTGATGTCGAAAGCGCAATTAATTCTCTTGTGCACGTGCAAAGCTCGACGTTCTCATCCGTTGCAGTTTTTGTTTCTAGGTCCAGTTTCCACGTAGATGCTGTGCCGCGTATGTACTCCACAAACATCCTCATGTTACTTCTTGGTGGGTCTGGTGTTCCTATTTCTCGTTTTTCTTCCACTTGGGCCCATCTGGAGGGCAGTTGCTTGCTCTTGTGTTTCAGGAGAGTGTGGTCGAGATAATTGCTGATGCCCTCCGCACAATGTGCGCAGGTGTCCGAGAGAGCTTTGCCCATACGAAAGAGATAGCGTTATAAGTCACCATGTTCAGTAAGACACTGCTTACGGAAATGTTCATTTCCCCTACCGGGCGGACTATCCACTTTTTATGTCGGATATGAGCAGGAGAAGTAAATGGCCCGCTGAGCCTGTAAATTCGGCCAATTTCTTAAGTAGGCTAATTAAATTGGCAACGACTTACTTGCGTTATGCTTGAGTGAATCTGAAAATAGAAAGCAAATAGGCTGTGTGAAATAGTGTTATTTAACCTTTAGAAACATGAATTCATATATATATATATATATATATATATATATATATATATATGTGTAAGATGTTATACAACTATATTCGAATGCTAAATGCATAAGAAGTTTTGCAGTTAACTTAAGTTGCAGTTAAAGCCGGAAAAGGATTTTACGCAGACATCTCCTTTTGCCTCAACTTCGTAATAAAGGACGTCACTATTGTCGGTGCAGCTGGCCGCTAGACTTATTACCAACATGTTCATTATTGCCCCAACAAAACGAAGCTATTAGTGAGCTCTAATATGTTGCTAGTTATATACATTTATTCATTTATGTATTTACCTTACAACTGGTAGATTACAATTGGGTATACGAGTCTCAAACCTCATAAGTTTTATATAAAGCAAAACGTTTCCGTCTCCCTGTAGAGAAAGATAATCATATTGATTGGCAATGCGTGATCGTGCACAGTCGTCTATTCGGTAGCATTTCAGGCAAATGCAGTGATTAGCCACGCAAATGCAGTGATTAGTGCCACGCCAAGTTATTCTAAGCAATACTTCTCTGTTATTTTGTAGGGTATTTGTCCACTTGTAAGGGCAGAACGCTGATCCTTCCATGGAAATATGAGTAGCGAAGCTTGTTTTTTATTTCAAAAGTCGCGCTGTCAGATGTCTTTTCCATAGTTGCTAGCATGGACCAAGTGGATTAAGTTGTCTGCATATATATATATATATATATATATATACTTGCATTGGTGATTCGAGCCAGGGCTTATGCGTGTGTAAGTATATCTCTCTTTAGCTAGACTTAGAATCGTATGAGACTGTCCAATGGAGATCTCTCTACATGTATATATATATATATATATATATATATATATATATATATATATATACATATATATAACTGAAGTGAAGCCAGGTCCAATAAATAGAGATATTGCGGAAATATAGCAATCAAATTTTTCATCAATTAATCCGAAATAATGTGCGCGCCGGTGGATTAGCGTGATGGAGGACTACGAGGGATTGCCAAGTTCAGGGCTTGCTCGGAGTTTTTGCGATCGTAGGCTAGTTCGCAGTTGTCCCCCATGACTCGCCTCCTGTATCACCTTAAGCATATAGCCAGAGGTTGACGTATTTTTCAGGCGTTCATTTAGGAATTCCACATTTTTCGAAGATGCTTCGGCGCGTTCGGTCATATAAATTCGGTCAGAGTTGCTAGTACTTCAGGTACTTTTCTCACCTATCCTCTGATTAATTTCGTTGTTGAGTGCATTATGAACTTTCCACGTTTTCTTTGATACGTAAGACCGTCCCGAACGAGCTCATCTTCGGTCGTCCTCGCGATAGCGGTACCACCTAAGCAGTTTGTGGCATTTAAAATATATTATTTGATTTTTAACACATAATTTGAAGCAAATGTGTTGCCCCTCCATTTCCATTCGGCATCCATTGCTCCGCAATTTGGCTCCTTAAAAATGGCCAAACCTCATTTTTTCACTTCCTTGAACCCAACTCCAATATTAAGCACCGCCACCAATTGGCGAGACTATTTGGTCTGTGTATAGCTGATAAATGGCATTTCTCAACAAAGCAAGCAACCGGGTTGCCCGAGTGGTTTCGATTCAATTATTAAAATTCAAAATACTAAAACTTGCCGATCTGTCCTGTGTCCATTATATACGGCCTAAGTACAAAAAGCCTATTAAATATTCCGCTGACGTGGGAGACACGTCAGGGGCAAATTATACAATTTGCTTAGTCTGAGCCGCTTCTATGAGTCATTTCACAACTTGAACGCTGACAGCGTTACAGCACCTATACGTCAAACATTTACTTTGTAAAGATCTAAGAAGCAGGTCTTTTAAATAGTCTACCTTCTGCTACACTTTGTATTTCGTTTGTAGCAGATAGATGTTAGTAAACCCTCCGGATTTGTTGTACCGTTTCGCAAATTCTACAAGCGAATTTATTCCTGGTAGGCTTAAGAGCTTCGTGCTGTGTGTGTGTGTTTTTAAGTAAGATATCTAAATCCAAGCAGCAAAAAGGACACTCTGGCGTCGTAAAAAGTTTTACAGAGAGCTGTAGCTTATTCGCACGAACGCGTTTAAGCACCATGCGACGTTGGAATATTATTTAATCATGCCTGTTATATGAGATCTAAAGTTGTTATGACTAAGATATATTTTATTCCCAATTTACACAGTGTTTGAACTAGAGTACCGTATAGTGTGTAGTAATTCAGAATTTCACCGAAAGCTATGGAAGCGCATTCATGCGTAATTTTGCCTATTTTACACCACCAGACACCACTACGTATCAACACATTGCCAGCTGCTATTATAAATAGCTTCGCAACCTGGTCTTTTCTCAGGTTATGTGGGTGTATGTAGAATAACTATTTTAGTAGGATTTAGGTAGCATAGCTTCTTAAACATTTTCACACTGTTGGGCCTTGGGTAGTCGATACATAACTTTGCTGGGGTTTGAAAAGTAGGTTTGACAAGGCCGAACTTAGATGGACGCAGGCATATATATTGTGGTTTATTTCAAATGTATACGATTGTTGGTCGTTCAAGCCGATATGGGACTTATATATATATAAATATGGTTTGTGTGATCTGTATCATGCCCAAACTTGTACATACCCACAGTCTCTGAATCACCTCGAGAGACTTAAGAGTAAGCTCGGGGGACTTTCTTGATTAACCGGAGTACTTATGTACTTCAATTTTAACTAGATAGAGTATTACACAGACAGTGTGAATAGAAGAAATTGAATAAATATGATTGTCCAAACCAAGTTTGACCACTCATGAGGGAGTTGTTAATCTCGGTGAAATAAACGTTTCCCTGCGTGAATTTAGGAATGTTTTGTTTAGGAGTGGCAGTCGAATTACTTATTGTTCTTATACTGATATGGCCGGCCGGATTTTACTTCATAAGATATGCAATTGCAAGTTTACAGCCAACAACGACTTAATACTTTACTTAAAAACGGTTCTCCAAAACCGGGCGCGTGTTATATATATATATATATATATATATATATAAATATATATATATAGAGAGAGAGAAGAGATAAGAGAGAGAGGGGGAGAGAGAAAGGTTGATCAAATTTCGTTGAATAGGCTCGATCGTATGCGAGGATTTAAATATTGTACGTTGCGTATATATACCATATATTTATGTTTAAATTCACTGTCTAGTAATCTGTGAGTGTCTTATGTAGATTACAAATTGCTAATGGCTGCACAATATGTCGTGTGGGTAGTAAACGCACAATTTAGGATACCATAGTTGGAGCTCAACCACGTTACCTTCTCTTTTCCTTATTGTAACACTATATTTGCATTAGACACGCTAGACGCATTCCTCAACTGAAAAAGTACCGAGCATACCGGCATATCCGGGAGAAAATTCTTCATTGTCTGCCAGAACGCCTTTCACGTGCGGAATTATCTGAATGAGGTCTTCGCCAATCGCTGGATTGGCCGAGGCGATCCCCCGATCTATACAGTCTCGACTTTTCCTCTGGGGTCACCTAAAGGATTTAGTCTATGCAACTCCCTTGAGTTAAGTCTCCTATTGATCCGATCGGCAGCATAGTTACTGCTGCTAGAACCATACGGGAGGCGCCTGGTATTTTTAAACACAAGCAACAAGAGCTTTGCTATCGCTACCGTGTGTATTGGCTGACGGGCGTTCGTTTGAGCAATATTTGAACTAATCATAATAAATCTTTTTTGCAACTCCTACAGGTTTGACAAGTGAGTTAGTTAACAAAGGAAGCAAATATAGTAACTGCATGTATGCACTCACATAAAATATGGTCATAGGAAGATTTGAGTTACTTTCCAAGCACAGACGTCAGCTCTGCCAATTTGGTATCAAAATCATTTATATGTACATTCGTCTAAACATATTGGTTTTACATGCCTAATATCCATTGTTTTAAGAACTTGAGCGTGAATGCTCGAACATGCAAATATAAATTTATAAATTTGCTAGTTCTGTATAATATCACAATAGTCCGTGCTCTAGCTAGGCTCTTGTATAATTTGGCCAATAAAGAACTAGTTTGTCCCGAATGCGCCGGTATGCTCGATTCTTCAATTGAGGAATGCGTTCCCTCACAATCGTGCATTTTGTAAACGTGTGTCGAGACAGCCACACCTTAAATCACAACTCCAAAGAAAGCATTAAAAAATCAACTCACTTCTATACGAAGCGGTTTCGCTTCCTATTTTCCTTGCCAAAAATGATTTTCTCACCGAGCTTGGCCATACTCCAGAGTTTTGGCCAATCAAGTCCGGACACCCTGTATAAAAAACGCTCTAATAACAGATCAATAAGCTTAACACACGTACGTTTTTGTTACTCTCTGATCTTCTAGTCGGCGTCACACTCCACGTCGTGGCCGACTAACGTAATTACACAACTATTGTCATAAAAATTATATTTATTAGTTATTTATTAACGTCAAAACAAAAATTTATTTTTCTATTACCGTGCGTTGCACCGTTCCGCAATGGCGCGGGTAAAGTGGACAACGGTTCTCTATGTTCTCATCAAAAGCTTATAACGTTGCAAGTTAGGTGAGAATATATTTAAGGAATGACAGAGCGACTGAAGAAGGGCAAGGAAGTTTACAGACTAGACAAAGATGCCCATGTCATATCTCTGGCTCTGGTTCGATACAAAGAACCGGAAGTGATCTACCACAGCACGCAAGTACTGGCGGATCGCGATATTGTTACCAGGAGCGTCGGCATAGAATTCTGTCGAAAACGCCACGGCCCCAAGTGCTTCCTGCGTCCTGTGTCCTGTGTGATACGGGCGGGATTGACGACGTGACCCATATGCTCTGCACGTATTCTAAGGTGGAAAGGGCGTATGTGGATTCAAAGGCAGGGCGTCGCCTTCAAGTCAATTGGATGCTAAAAAGAGGACAAAAGCTGGATCACAGTCGCCTCGTACGTTTAAGCAGTTGTTTAAGGAGCAAGGAGAAAGCTTAAGAGGCGGCAAAGTGCTGAAGCCCTAAAGTAAAGATCGTGCGAGAGTAAACACTCCTGTGAGTCGGACGACGTAGTAAACTTAGGTAGCTCCGGGTTACCTGCGTGGCAGAGAGCCGCGACTTCCACACTCACTATAATAATAATAATAAGTGGCAGTTCCAGTGGTAGGCCGTTTGCCACTCTACTTGGACGTGGCGCTATTTGATGTGAGCAGATTATTTACGGTAACTTAAGGCGGCATCGAAACTCGGGGCATTTATGCCCTGCTCACCAGACCCTGGTAGATTGGCGGTTAGCTGAACAAATAGATCATTTCTACAGTAATACATATTCTCTTCCATTTCAATTTCGCAAGCTAGCTATAACGCGACGCTTGTAACACACGCTAGATGAATTAATACACTTAATATGAGTTGTCATATTAGTCCCTTATCGGGAAGCACGCACAGGTAATTTCCCTTCTCGGCCGACTGGATCTTACGCCCAACCAAGGCAATATTCGGTTCATCGTAACGCTTTCTTCCTATTAGTAGTGGGCCTTGCATTTTGTCGGCGGATAGGGCCGGTGCAAGCTTCAGAGCACCGCTCAACCTAAGCTGTCAACACGCCGCCGAGGCCCTTTCTCTCCAATGCAAATATTAATTTTATAATTAATTCCCAATTGAGGAAAATTATTTTATGTCGAAGAAGGATACCGGACATACTTTTTTTTTGTTTCAGGTTTAATTACCGTGAATTGGTAATTCATTCTTTATTAGCTCACATAACATTTTGCAGGCTAACAATGTAGTTGACACTTGACTGTAGAAACGATGATTCGCTAAACAAGCAGTTGAGTATATGGTACCGTCCGATATTGCACGTTCCACAGTATCTACATACGCACCCGTCAAATTAAAACAAATTTCGTTTCAAGCATATGAAGTGGTAGTAGCTATGCTCGGCATATTATAGATCTCTTTTTCTGTAATCATAATTTTCATTTATTACTGCAGAAAGCAGACCTCTCTAAATAGATGCCCCCCATTACAAATGCCATGTTTTAGTGCAAGTGTCGCCGATGCGTTATTTGGCAGGCCCAGCGTGCGCTTTACGAAGTAAGATAATATGTTAGCTATGTTTCTAAGGTCTGACATTGTAAAGTAAGGGACAGTTGCGTGAAGGCATATGGACAAGTTTTATTTAAAATAAATTCAGCACGATTTTTAGTTCATGTCAGTAACGTCTCCCACTAGAATCATGGCCGCGGTGGCCTTTTTACGCATATTGTCTATACCGAGGGGTTATTGTTACTTACTCACTGATACATAGCAAAAATAAATGACGAGTTTTACTTTAACCCCCCCTATTTTAATGCACTGGTTACTTGCAGCGTACGATTGGCCTCGACTAAATCGTAGTACTTTTGTTTTGGCAATGTTGATTGTCAGTTGATTTTTTTTGGCATCAATCTAAGGCTTTCTGTTGACAAAGCTGCAAGTGGTTTGGTGTCTTTGCAAGAACTACTAAGCCGTCGACATAAAATTTGTGCACCATTTTTACATTTCTGAGGGCGTTCGCCAAGGGATGATGAAGAGTTTGAAGAGGAACGGGCTTGCGGAGTCACCCCGGACGACTTCAGTTTTCTGTGCTACTGGCCTGTTGACATAATTAAACCCCTTTTTTATAGTACTTAAGTTCACTTGCAACATATTGCGTATCAAATTATACATAGTTTCCTCCATAGACTATCGGATTCGAAGTACTTTACGAAGTTTGTATCTTCTGACGCAGTCAAATGCAGTTTGAAAATCGGTAGAAATAGCACATGTCATATCTTTTTAATCTTGGCGGCTTTTTACATGGTCTAAAAGAAAGGCAACGGCATCCGACGTAGGTCGTCTCTGTAAGAAACCATGTCGTCCGCATGGCGAATCTGGGTCTAGGACGTCATATAAGCGTTCTACAAAAAATGAAGTTCAAATTTTATAAATGACGCTAACTTATACAATTGCGCGGTAGCTGGCTGGGTCGGCTGCTTTAGCCCTCTTCTTGCAAATTAGCTGCAAGAAACTATTTTACTATTCTTGCGGTATTTTACCACTGCGTAAGCATGCGTTATACACTTTATATACTGTAAACATTTGATAATCACAGGTATTCCTCCTCAGAAGTTGTATAAGGTCACCACGATATAGGCGCGTAAAATAAAGTATCCACGTGTTGTCATTATTCAAGAGCACTCAAAGCATGCGCAGAGCATGTGAAATGGAGAAGAGAAAGGAGTTGGTGGACTCCGGAATGTAACCAAGCGAAGGCCATTCACTACCAAGCAAAGGTGCTGGAACGCATAAGGCCTGAAATGAGACTTCTATTGGCAACGACGAGGTCTATTTACCGACGAACTCTGCGGAATGCTAAAAGGCAACACGAGCAGCAACTGGACTCTCGACTGCTTCAGAAGACCGAACAAAATCCATATTTGTGGCTCCGTAACACCTCGGAGGGGAGGTCTGCATGTCCAATTGAAAGCGATGTACTCTATGGCCACTTTAGATCGATCCTCAGCTCACATGACACAGTGCCAAGGGCAGTGCCTACTCTCATGTCGGTCTGGTGAGAAGAGAATGTGAAATGGAGAACTCAACTGGACGAATACTTCACCGTCCAAGAAGTGGCGGAGGCACTGCGTCAACTCCCGAGAAACAAAGCACCTGGGCCAGATGGCATCTGTAATGAGCATCTGCAGCAGGCAGCCACAATGACCGCACACTGGACCGCGCTTTTTAATAGGTGCATTTACAACGGTCGACTACCATCAGCGTAGAGACAGTGCGTTATGGCACTTATTCCAAAGGGCAAAGGACCGCGGACCGAGCCCTCTTCTTGGCGGGGCATTGCCAAGAAAAGCTGCGCTTGCATACTGCTTGCAAGCCTCCTAGCCGCTCGTCTAACGTCGTTCGTCAAATACAAAAAGGCATTACCAGACGAACAACATGGCTTTCGTGCGCAGAGGTCAACACTAACTGCATGTGCAATCCTCCTTGCAGATATAGAGCAAACCCTGTCACGAAAGGGACTGTTTTTATACAGCGTATTTGTGGATTTCCGAGCCGCGTTTGATTCAGGCTCAAGAACTCGAATCCTACTTAAACTCGCCGAAATCGGGGTCCCAATACGGATACTGACATTGATGAAGGACGTGCTACAATCCAATCAGATCATCTTTGACGACGGTGTAGCGGAGCACCCAAGCATACAACAAACGACAGGCTTTGCCCAAGGCGATAATCTCAGCCCTTTGCTTTTTTTGTTTACTGGTAGCCGATTTACCAACACGTTTACAGACCCGACACCCAGCTGTCAAGATAATTATGTATGCCGACGGTCTAGTACTCTACAGTAGCAGCAGATTCCATCTGCAACAAGCGCTGGCCACTTTGTCGGCATACTTGAACGTAGTAGGCCTTGAAATAAATATGCAGAAGACAGAAGCTATAAAGTTCAGGCACGCGGGCAGGCTGGTCGTGACTGATACACTTAGGTTAAATGGACAAGACCTGAGTCCTATGTAAATAAGTTCACATATCTCGGTATCACAGTGACCCCCTCAGCCAAGACCTTCGCTGCACATATAGAGGAGAGGTCTCGAAAAGCCTTGATTGCGGCGACAAACCTTAAGAAGCCCCAGATGCTCTCGATTAAGGCAGCGCTAGCTCCATTTGATATGAAAATAGCGCCAATTGCATCATACGGGATCCAGCTTGTATGGGCAAAACTAAGCTCGACTCAACTTGGTGCTCTCGATCGTGTGGAACCAGTTTATTTGAAGCGGATACTAGGTTTACATAAGTCAGCATACAACCGCCTCACGTATTTGCTGTGCAATGCTCCACTATTCATGGAACAGGTCAAAAAACAGTTTGCGCTTCCAGACACCCCTGCATACAGCGAGTTCATACGGCGATATGAAGAGAAAATGGCAGAGATCGATCCACATTTTTATATGACAGATGCAATGGTTAGGTCAGAATGGAAGGGCACGAGCAGGACAAACAGGCACATGACCACCCGCTTTGCTGCGCACGGTTTTTATCACTTTCTATGTCAGAAAGACGCTTGCTATGAACCCTGTGACACAAGTGTTTGTAAATATTGTTATGGTATATGTGTAAGATATCATGGCAGTGAGTGTAATGCAATCTCCTCTCTAACAAAGCTGGCACTGAACGATTTTTAATATTAATATAATTACGAGACTGTAGTGATATCGATCGTACTACCCAATCTGGTGTGCAAATAAATCATGTGTATTGTCATTATTCAATGCATTCGGTGGAATGGGTCGTTTTAAGAGGAGTCTGTATTGATTCTGTGTGTATTTGCTGTATTGCGAGGTGCTTTAACGCTACGTGTCAATCTCTCGAAGATATCATTGGGATATCGTCTTCTCTAATGGTTTGTCTGCTGCGCTTAGATCCTGCCGTCGTCGTTGCTTTCTCTGCGCCGTATATTCTTAAAAGTTTTTGTTGTCCGCGAAAAAAAGGGAACATGTATTCCTTCTGACCACATTCCAGGATGCAGTAATTAGTTATTTTTTTAGACTTTAATATTTAAATAAAAACTATTTTAATTCAGCTGGTTCATCCCTGAAAGTTTTGCCACCTTAACATCGACATCGTTACTCACAATTCGTGCTCTATTGATTGATTGATTGATTGATTTATTCGCTTGATAGATGTGTGTACACATATCACCCTTTTATATCAGGGGCGCATAACGCTGCAGCTATTAATTATCTATGGTGTAGTCCGCCGATTTTTGTCTTTATGTGCTGAGCACCTTCCATCGGGATAGTCTCTGCTTTGTAATCTCTACCTGTGCTTTTTATGCATCCTTACCTAATCCTAGCGCTTCCGACATATCGTTGTTTCTAATTTCTCGTACATATTGTTGCATGTCCTGACATGTGCGTGACAAATTAAGACGGCCGCTACAAATGACGCTTTCATTCGAGGTCTTTCGGGCACGTCGTGTATCGCGTTTTCAGCTCTCAAATCCTCAATTTGTTTGGCCAGTTTTTGCACATTATTCGTCACGTGTCCCTCTTTTCCAACTGTCAGCGATGCATTTTTGTTGATGCTTGCATGCGGATTTTGTTGAGAACTACTTCTACACGCTTGCAATGTTTGTTGTCGTTGCGATGCTGGTTGGTTGTTGCTGGCCCGGTGGACAGCTGGAGTTAGGGCAACTCTGCTAGTACCAATATTGCCGATGACCAATCTACGGGCGGTCTTTGTTGATTCGTCGATTGTTCTCTTGAGTAAATGCAGATCGTTGGGACAGCCACAGTTGGTTTTTACATTTGGGCGTTTAATTGCCACACAACAGCAACTTCTTTCTAAAAGCATTACCTGCAGTTTATAGTGTATCGATCGGGTATTTTATATGCACAATAAGTATGTAGGGGCTGCTTACTGCAGCTCTCACAAACAGTGCGGTCTTATACTTGCTAGATATCAACACTACAAGTGACACGTGGGGGACCTGAGTTGCTCTCGATTTCTCCAGCCAATAGCATCTATTTAAGTGCCGTAGAACAAATGAGTTGTGTAACTTACTGACACGTCGTCGAGGTAGATACTTGGGATCGCTTACCGTGTCATCTGTTGTAGTGTGCATTTCGGTGAGTTGATTGTCTGAATCACTTTGCAAGTTTGACCGCAGTAGCACGTCAGTTGGGGTTAGGCTTTTTGTTAGAAATGCACCAATGCTAGAGCGCACAGAAACTGCGTCCCTCTGGGGCCCGCCATCTTGCAGAATGACATACTTTTTTTGAACGACAGGTTCTGTTCTTTTCCTTTCATGCCTTATTTGAAACGTTTTTTGCCACTATCAGCGTCGAACTCCTTTTCCCAAATTGGTGCTTGCTATCTGCAAGCATGCTCTCAACATCCAATAAACGTGCAAACGATGACAAACTCTAAGGCACTGGCGCAACAATCGCCAACGTAATAATCGCCAATAAATAAACAGATCAATCATCCCATCCCGTATTAGTTAATCAACCAATATTTTCAACGCGTCAGGATGTTGTTCCTACATCTCATACACCTAAACAGCCTTAGGCGGAATCATATGGGCCGGGCGTCTGGCCGTTGAGCACTTTCGTGTTATAGGCGGTATTCCTTCATCTCCGATATTTATTGATTGCCTGGGTTTTTGGACCCAGTTGAATTCGTTTTGCAACAATTCCTTTAACCGTGTCACGAAGACTCGACGCTAGTTTCAGCGCAAGATTGCCTCTATATGACAATCTTTAGGGCAATCTGTTCCATACATCCATCTATATCTGTAATTGTTTTAATAAACAGCTTGAGTTCTCCGATAAGCAGCTTTATATCTTCACGAAAGTGAGCCTACTACTGTTTGATCTCTTACCTACTTTATTTGATTCTCATAGCCTGCGCGTAATATTTACTTCTCGCCAGTGCTCGGGGTATTTCCTCTACAGCGAAGCCAGGGTTGCGTTCTGGCTTGCCACAGCGCGTGGGAGATCGTTGAACTGTACGCATCCGGCTCTCCCAACAACAACTTGAATACAACTTTTCATTCAACCAAGCGCTCGTTTTTAATTTTATTCTCAAGAGCTGTCATACTAATATTTTCCGTCGACTATCGCGTTAAATGCGCTGCAGGCTTCAAATTCCGATAATTCTCCAATGCGATGGTAACGTAGCGGTGATCGTTTAGGCTCTGTTTATCTCCCGCACCTTTCATTTTTTGAGCGCAACTATTTCACACAGCAACAGGCGCAGCCAGCTTCACAGGGATACTTTTAAAAACACCCCTGTCGAGATAATATACCTACACATACTTATATAGACTAATGTTGGAATGGGACACACCAAACAAATTAAATGAATTATTTTATGTGTATACATTTTTGCATTGTTACGTTATTTTGCCCAAACGCATTGACACTTCTTTGCTACTGATACCGCTAGAGTATCAAACGAAGGCGTCTGGCAAGCAAGCGCATGCTCACATACAAGTAAACCTTGTTTCTAAGGTTGTCTTTGCTGCGGCGGTGGTGGTGCGCTGCTGCTGCTGTTGTTGTTGTGCAAAGCTGGCTGTTTGTCTGAGAATGGCCAATATCTTGTTGCACACAGCGGAGCCATTGAGGCTCGAACATAGCTCTGGATCGTGTCCTATCGGGAAAACGTCTGGTTGAAGGCCACCGCCCGCCACCCGATACCCACTCCCTCTCTCTATATGTGAATCTCGAGCAGGCCGCCTCGTAAGCCGGCTGTCGGAGGCAACCGGCTGCCGTAAATCAGACTCGCTTCGAGGGCGCGAACAGTTTCGCACAGATGCCGACGACCCACGCTTCTCACTGAAACAGGCACACGACATACTGGCAAGCAACCGATACCTCCCGCAGTCGGTCTTCTCGCTCTGGTATCCGCCATGTTTTGCCGAATAGCTGGTTGCGCGCTGCGATTGACGAACCCCACGCGCGTGGGGTTCGCCAAGCGAAGCACGCAAGGGGCCCACGACAGCAATCCACAAAAGAAAGACACAATGACGCGATACTAGCAATCTACTGTGTTTCAAGGCGTTGAAATTGTATTTGTAGTGGTGCGTAATGGTAAATAGCGACGGCACGTTATAAACGTTGCAAGAAGAGTATTTAGTAAAGAGACGGAAACTGACGGAACGCGGAAACGTGTGGGACATGAACGGGAAAGTACAACAAATATATCGTGCAATTTCCTGTGGTTTTTCGCGATGGACCCACTCAGCGTTGAAGATTGTTGTGCATCGGAGATAGCGACAGAGAGAGAGATATATAGAGAGAGAGACGGGCAGAGAAAGTAGGATGGAGAGGGTTAGAGCGTCTCTTGGGGCCGTTTCCAAAGCGCCACAAAATTGCTCCGGACGCACAATGCCTACAGCTCTACAGTTGTATAAAGTTCTAGAAGCAGTGGAGGAGCATTATCCGAGGGACTCAGGACGTGCTTGCTGCTAAGCTAATCGCTAACCATACTAAAGTGTCCAATGTTCTAAAATGTTTTACATTGTACGCATGACTAGTTTATATTGTCGGGTGACCTACATTTTGCAACTGTTGTCTCAGAAAAGTTCACCTATCTCGCTCGCTCTTTCTTGCTTTTTATATATTGGAAATAAATATGTTTTCACCGCTACTAACAAACAAAGCAAGCACATGGACGCGAAGATGGTCATGGGTTTGCGATGACGATAAAAAGACGTCCGCGTCGCGGTTCGTAAAGTACCGCTTTGCCACGATCTCATTTGACTCACTTAGTACGCTTGTAAGCACACGACCCCTTTTCTTCTGCAAAAATAGAGTTACTGGAAAAAAGGACTAGACACACTAGCCTCAACGTAGGCAACATGCTTTTAAGGAGCTTTGAGCCCTTTGGCAATTTTGAAAACAAAGGAAAATGGCAGAACAATGCAGTTCTCTTGTCCTTTCAGCAACACGGCATTGTCAGCCGTGTTAGAGGCAAACAAAAGGCGGAGTATGACTAATTTCATTGCCCAAGATTGTCGTGAAAGCGAGAGTGACTTATTTTCGATCTTCAGAAGGTGAACGTTGTAGTTTTAAGGCACACTAGAGCTACTCTGCAGTTCATACACATATCAAACGAAAAAAGGCATAGGAAATGTACGTACAAATTAAGATTGCTGTATGTTTACGCGTTTCGGTAACCATGCAGGACTATTTCTCTATAGTCAGATAATAGAAATACGTCAGTGTGAGCCGGCACCAATATAGATGTTCCAACGTGGTCACGTTAAAATTGCGCCTGGTACCATGAGGTCATACGGGTTGCACGTGCATGCATAAAGTCATAGGTAAACAACCATTATTGCACTCAAGGCGTGTCGCAAGTATCGTGCATTGACTCCCTGACCCCCAATAATTTATGTCCTTGATCTTCTAACAGTGCTTTCAGAAGACGTCACTCACTTCCTTGCGCGGGGTTTAAAAATATACTCAGCACTCGACAACTCTACAAGTATTATTAACTAGCATTTGAAAGTATTGAAGGCAGGTGTTGTAAGAATGATGTGCAAATATCTGTGCGCAATCGGTTTGGGCTTCTAAAATGGGAAAATATATAATTGCAATTGAGAGGGTACAGGCCACATTATTCGACGAGTGCCAGCAACATGCAATACTCTTCGTGAAGGCGCATCTATGTGTATGACAGTACAAAGTTTTACAAGGTGATCTATCGCCGTACAAAATGTTGCGCTATCTCGGGACTGCAATTGATTGGCGTGAATGTTAGATTACTCGAGATGGCACACTTGCTAAATTTAATCAACACATTTTCGTGCAGAGAGTGGACACTGATCTAGCACCACTCAAAGTTGAAGACGCTGTGCAGGCAATCAATCGGCTCAGTGAGACCCCGTGGAGATTTGCACGATTTGATCAGTGTGTGGTGGATCTCGATGCGCCTAAAACGTGATGTTCTATGAGCGGATGCGTGCTTTGCGTTCTAGTTTTGTAGGATGAATGGCTAGATCCATATTTTAGGTGTATACTAGGGTTATGTGTGTGTGAGTAAGTATATGTGGGGATACAAACATAATATGTAATAAAAACAGAAATCATCGATGCAAAAAAAAAAAAAAAATATATATATATATATATATATATATATATATATATATATAATGAAAATGCTTCTCGAACCAAGTCCTCCGGAAATAATAATTCCGGAGGACTGCGTTCGAGACCCAGATCGGCCACTCTTAAATTGGTTTGCATGGTTTCTAATTTAGACAAGGTAAATACCGAAGTGAATTAAAAATTAGCCATACCATGAAAAACCCGTACACGGGCATTAGCCTTATGGAAAATCTTTAAAAAAAATAAACAAAAACAAAAAAATATATATATACGGAAACTGTATGTGTAATTACCGCTCACGAGGTTTGTCCACCTATTTTGCTAACGATACGTTTCAGCGTTTTTCTTATGCGACCATAGGCAGCTGATGAGAGATTAGCGTAGCAGGCGGTCATGAAGATGGCACTAGCTTCAAGTCTCAACAGAAGTGTTGGCGTTGCGTGGTGTGATCGCGATCTGACGTTGGTCGAAGCTAGCTTAAAATCAACGCCGACGTACTGGGCTCACCGGGCAAGCAGCCTCGCAACGAAAGCGCCGCCTCGTAGCAGTTTCATGGGTCAAGGGTTATTTTGCTAAAGACGCTAAGAAGTCTAAACAACGCTATTCTATCGGTAATGCGGGCACCATAGTTTTAGGGACGAGTACACTGAAGTGGTCACGTCTACGTGGCAACTGCGATTAAAGTTCACAAGCAAGCCCAACAAAGCCAAAAAAATTGCAGCCATACTTGGCAAGTATTCAGGCGAGACTTAAATAACATTACTCAACGTACGGCCTTAAATAATAATAATAATATATTAATAATAATTAGAATAGCAGAAAACGACTCGTATCAGATAAAAAAAAAACACTCCTACGAAGTTGATGGTGAGGGTAAGGTTTGCCTAACCTCAATGCTATATAGCGATATCTTGAATTTTCTATCTAAGGACTCGTCTCAGCTTAAGCGAGCTTTATGTTTGCCTTGTAAGCATATAAACTGTATAAAAGAAATGCAGAAGCTTACTTAAAAAAATTGGCTGCGAACAACAACTAACGATTGGTCTTTACGGACATCTGACAACAACAAATATAGAAATATTGGGGCTGGCGCGGCGTGCAGTGTTTTTACTTAAAAGCACATGGTAATAGTGAGAAAAGCGGCTGCCACACGCAGACGACATTATACGCAAGACAAGCAGTGTGCATTCCGCCGATCCTGCTCTGTCCTGTTTTTCCAAGGTTAAAGGAAGGCTGTGTTGGAAAGCAGCTTTGCAACGGCTGTAGTGGCTGACGTACCCGCTCAGAGGTAACCGACGTATCAGAGGTTCCTAGCAGTTGACCCCACGTTCAACGAGTGACCATCGGTCACTTTAGCCAGTGTCTCTGGACACGCAAGGTGTCTTCACTGAGGTGTTTTTACAAACACTCTACACTGCAACGATCACCTTTTGAATACAGCGGCAACTGCGGTTTAGATTGAGAACTTTTCACTATCTAAAGCGGCTAAAGAAAATAATAGTTTGCAATTTGGTTTTATTATCGAGACAATCTCTAATTGTAATCTTCGAATTTGGAATGGCTTTTTAAAAAAATCTCCATTACAGCGTTAAAAATATGTTGCACTCTACTGCACACATTTTTTAAGACTCTTGTTAAGACAAATGCTTAAAAAGTATTTGAGCGGCTAATTAGAGGATTGTAGATTGCGGGCGATTATCGCGAGAGCTCTGAGTGCATATTTTCCTCGTTAGTGGTTTAGAGGCTTTAACCATGAAACGTCCTCCTTTATAACGTACGCCTTTTATCAGGCATAACTAGCTTATTTAGCCAAATCTGTTTCAGTACTAAGTAAACTGGTTCGGTTTGTATACAAATATGAATGCATTCCATATTTATATCCGAGCGTATTCATGTAGCCTATATATCATGACAAAAACTGTACAACTGCACTTTAATACAGGTTTGATAGAAACAACGCTAAGTGATGCTTTTATATAGACTAAATCGTTTTTGCTTCTAGTTGAACCTGAGGAAACGTAGAGCAAGTGTAGCGGCGACATTTCTTAAAAGCTTTTAACCTCTATCGGCAAATGATACCAGCGCATCGTCCGACAGCGCGGCTAAAAGACAATACTTGCACTTTGTCTAGCTATTTCCTGGTATTATGTTGTTTGTATACATATGCTTTTTTCAAGGTGCTATTAAGGTGATCTCGGGTGAGGTTCACGTCAATGTAACACGCCATTTTCAGGCAAAATCGACATGTGAAAGGGTGACTTTCGCTCTCTGATATAGCGAAGCATGTTCAAAATTCTAAATTGCACACGGCCTTTACTATACAACACGAAATAAAGTTCAGTCCTTCGCTCCGTCCGCGTGCCAGGCTTGCAGAGGTACACTTTGCACCCAATGCCTAACTGAGTTGTTTGGCCACGAATAACAAATTCGTCAAACAAAAATCGAAGACACTTGGGCGCTAATTTGTTTGCTTATATTGTGATCTGGAACGTCCTAACGATGGCGCCAATATAATAAATTCTGCGCTGTAGTGACACCCCCACTCTGACTATATATGGGCGTTTAATGCAAAGGTGCTTAGGTCGCAGATTAAAGCCATTATAAATCTGAAATTCACCGACCTGGAATCAGGCAACTAACTCTCGCCATAAATTATGACGGCCTCAGAGAGCCTAGTCGAGAATGGCAAAATGGCCGACTTCAGTGCTACGGTTAACAACTTTGGCGCTAATTTAGCTCTAAGTGTGCTCCAGAACGACCTGACAACCGCTCAAGTACAATACATTGTCTGTCAACTAACTCCCTTCGTATGGCGCCCACGGCGAAGCAATACCGAGCCTAGAAGGGGTGGAAAGGGTTAGGGGCTTATTAACTCATAGAGGTTTGTGAGTCTCACGCTAGTCAAGCCAGCTGCGCGTGACTTGCAAGGGACGCTCGTTGACGCTAGTGCCTTAAGCATGCTCAATACCTTCAAGAAAAATCAATAGCGGCTTAAGTTATTATTTGTAGGCCTAACTTGTGGGCCCAAGTCTTATTGATAATTTCTTCAAAGTAAGGCCGAACAATCCCAGAAGCCAAACAATGTATGTGCCCAGATGCGTTACAAGAACGGAGCACAATATACAATACAATAATATGTTCGCCTGGCGCGTGGCCACAAATTTACACAACAGGACGACTGCACAGGCCCCGCCTGCGACAGTCATTCCTTACCCTCCATTACACGAATAAAGGAGCTTCTATTCTATCTCGGCGACTTATTTCAGCGAAACTGATTCTGTCGATTGCCACTCTTAACTTTCCGGGCTGACCCTCAGCAAAGGTTTAACGTCCACGGGACTGCTATTCGCATTGCTTCATAGACGGACCCTCATAAATACAAATGTGCAACAGGCTCGAACCCGCCTACTTATGTGTCTCCCCCGTCGCGAGGCGCTGACGAATGCACCACGCCACTGGGCTCCACAGCTGCTTAGGGGGCAGCAAATTTGCCTGTAGTCTATTGTGCTCTCAAAAATAGTGTAACTTATATGGACTTATGTACAGAGAGTACGGTGCGGTCCCGGATGTATGAAAGCCCTCACTAGTGCGCTCGGTGTGTCAGCATTGATCGTTGGCTGTTCCTACTTGATAAGGTCCGGGCCGGCCACTATTAATTTTAAGACAACAACCTTATTTTGCTATATTCATTTCAGCTTCTTATTTAAAGGTAGATAGAAATGCAAATCTAATGAGTGTACACACGCCTCTGCCTGTTCACCACATCATCAAGTACTTACACAGCGCTCTTTAATATGCAATAGCAAATAGAAATGCATCACAACGTTAGATTCGACAGGTTGGGCGCAGCTGCTCGTGGAAATATTAAACACTATAATATGTACCATATCCAAGCTGGGTCTTTCAATTCATATGCCGCCCCGCAAGGTCTGCACACAACTTCCAACTTCGGCCCAATCCCATCTTGTATCTGGGATGTCGTGCATAAGCGGTCTACCTTATAATTAGACAAAAAAAAACGAAGTGAGAGAGAAGTCGACTAAACATTTGTGAAAAATCAAGGGCTGTAGGGAGAATATTTGTACTCATTCAACCAAACTATATCCGAATTGAACTTTCCGGGACTCTCATCAGAAGGCTTACCACGCGACTTATCACGCCCTCTGACAAGTTACCAGATTTATGTGTACTCTTTCGGCGTGTATAAGATATAATCAAACCGAAAAAAGAACATGCCCTCCTCCAATACGTATACGCAAAATTTCAACATTTTAATAATGATTTTTCGTGGAGGACACATCAAATATACCGCCCTTAACTGCCGTTAGTTATTATGATTTTTCACCTCCCACAATAGGTAAATTATAAGCATGTACATCAGACACGACTAGTACTTCTTTTGCATCACTCTTCTCTTATCTTGATAGTTTCGCTGTTGGCTGAACTGCTGGGCATGCTGCAACGTGGTATCTGTCACACTGGCCTAAATACTTTGCGCACCTACAATTGTCCTAATGATCGCGGAATTCTTCGTTGCTGCATACCACGTGATGGAACGCGCGGGCTGCAAACGTCGTTGTTAGATGTCCACTCTTATCCTATTATTTGTCCTGGCTGCTCGCCAGGTGGTACTTTTCATCGCTCTCCTAGTGTGTATGCCTATACCGATTTCCTTTAGTTTTTCTTCGTCACCTTCATAGTGTAGGCACCTCAAACGCTTTTGTCTTAGGTAAACCCCATCACATTTGTGGTTTCTGTGTCATTGGAATGCCCCCTCTACAATATGAGTCATTCAATTGCTACAAAATTGGCTAGCCCTAAAACCTGTTTCAGGAAGACAAATCTAACTCTATCTGGTTCTGCTTCTTCTAATTTCTGCTATATAAGTGATATACCAAATGTTCCTATTGGTTCTAGTTAATTCTTGAAAAGGGCGGACGCTGAATGTATTGACAGCATTTGCGGGCTTTTAAATGCTGCTATCGTTCGAATTGTTTTTGTCCCACTTTGCTTTCCTCATACTTTTACAAACTGCTACCATTCGACACAATAGTAACCCCTAGATAGATGAATTCAGTATGTACAAAACTGCAACTATGCCCCTGGCTCGATGAGCGTCGTCTTTTGCCAATCAACCACTTTTTCGAAACGTAAGTGCCACAGTCTTTTGCCAGCTAAGCCTCATCTCGTCAATATAATCAGTTTACCTTTCCAGTCCCTGCTTAACCCTAAATAGACTCCTGCCACAGATCGCCATGTTATCTGCGTACATTAAGGTAATTGCCCACTCTTGGGTCCACCCTGCCTCACTCGGTTAGGTAGCCCTCCGAACAGTACCAAAAAAGCAAGCGTACCAAACGGCCTGAGTTTGTCGCCGTGGGCCACGCCTGTAGTCTGCGTTACTCTTCCCACAATCTCCAAACCGTTGTCGATGCACACTGTGCTCTCCCTAAAAATTGTCCCCAGTAGTTTTTACAACCGACACGAAATTCTAAGGCTAATTGTTCTATAGTTCTGATTCTCGGCGTTAAGTCAAAGGCGGCCTTGGAATCTATAAATGCCGTGTATAACGGTCTTCTCGGTTCAGAGAGGGTTTACCAAATATCTGTTAGCAATTGGCGCAGCGCCGTATGGGTCGACTTCGGAACTGCACGAACTGCTCATTTCCGTGCGATCTCTGTCCTAAGGTTTATTGCACAATATTATTTGGCTTGCAGTGGTGTCGGCTCATTGTAGCACACTAGCAAAGTCGCCCAGTCTCGTTTTTTTTTTTTTGTTTAAGCCGCTTGTGCGGTTGTTCCTGTGTCTTTATGCTGCAGCTTCCATTCCCGGCTTTTCCAGTACTTTTGTTTTTCTTTTTTCTATGCCTTTTGCGTCATTGTCTTCACTATCATCGCAAACGGCCTCAATACCGACAAAAATATTCACGTACTCCATAGTTAGTCTGCTGTGTGTTTCAGTGTTTTCAGCTGCTTTAGGTCGGTGGTTGGACTTGGGCCTGCCTTTTTATTCTTAATGCAAAACGTATTGTACCTTCTATCAGATTTGCCAGTTTACGGGTATATCAGTTTATTTGATTTTTCCCTGGTGGACACACTTCCCCCACTCCCCTTAATAAGATCCCACTATCCAATTTTGTTCCGGTCCTTAGCCTATCACTACATCCCTCCCTACAGCTGCTAACCTTGAATGCCATCCCCACGGGTATGTGCCCCGCTCCTTCCCGAAATGATGTATCTTCTCCCAGACATGTTACATCATCCACGCTTCCGTCTGTAGCAAAAAGTCAATGACTGACGCCCCAGTGTTACATTTGAAGGTGTTTAGGCTTGCCGACTAACCAACATCTTATCTCCGTTACTATGACCAAAAATACATCAGTTTGCTCTGAGTTTCCCTTAACCAACCTCACATTAAAATCACCCGCTAGAATCATCAGTGCTTTTCTCGGCAACCGATCATACTACGCCCCGTCGTGATCTCAGGGGACCGTACACCTGCCAGTTTTACATAAGCTGTCATAATTTGGCCCCTTGACTCTCGTATTGTTTGGTTTTCTGCTATTATTCTTGTTGTGAGTGCTGTTATCGAGTGCTGCCGCGCCTACAGGTCTAATAGACAATGTCTTTCCAGTTCCACAGAACCACCTGGAAACTTGTGTGGGCCTTTCTCAATTGCGACTCCTTCATTTCCTTACGTTCTCCTGCAAAGTCCAATTTTTTTTATTTGGTGCGCGGATGACAAAGTTTTACTTCTTCAGCTTATTCTTTTTCGGGCGTCACTGGGTATTTGATCCAGGGGCAGTAATGCTGCCGCCGTCATAATTAGGTGTTCTTATGTGCTGACGCAACATCTGCCTTTGTTTAGTACTAATCTTCTACCAGGGTAAATTTATATATTCTTCTAAATTATAATGAAATAAATGTCAGTACTGTAAATAAAAAAAAAAAAACAGGGTAAAAAACAACTATTGTTTACGGCGTGATCCCTCGCCTGCTTTCGTGCAGGACATAATCTGTAAAACGCTCAGTATCAAAAGCTATTGATGTTTTAGTACATGCGTTGTCATTGAAATAAGTTGCAATCACACTGTTACATCACCAAATGCATTAGGAAGGATATAGTTACGTACATAATTTATTATTAGATGATTTTCATATATATATGTATATACTGATCTTATTCACGCTGCAACTTGTCTGGGCTTCCAGCGATTCGGGCCTCTGGATAAAAAGAGGTTGCTGATAGGAAAACTCTGCTATAATGCCTCTATTGTCCTAGCCATGATTGATGACCACCAAAGTCACAAGGCGATACTCCGGACGGTGACATAGACAGCTAAAAAAGATTAGAAGTAACACGCTTACCGCGCTGGACAACGCGATGCATCCACACAATAAATCGAATGAGACAGTAACTAGCGCAACATTCACATCGAACGTAGAAAGCAATTCTAGCATATGCAGCAGTTGGCGTTTCTTTATACATGGTCTATTTGACGTTTCGTCTTCCCGCTTTCGGAGACTTGTGCAATGCCAGCTCCTGTATTATGCAGATAAAGTATTATAGTATCTTGTATATCGCATGACTCGTAATAAGGGCTGCCCTTGGGGCTGCCTTCTAACTGTCCCGAAGTTGGTCTTTGGACGCCAGCACACAGCTTTCCATCGGTGTTAATGGCGACCGAGCGTTTTTCATTGACTTCATCGTTGCCCTGAGCTGTAAGTGCACGAACCCCTGGGGAAGAACGAGAGCGATCTGTTTGGCCTAGTCAGGGGGTGGGCGGTGCATTTGACCCAGTCCAGCTAGTGGAACTGCTTGTCTGAAGTTTTTCACCTGACGGCGACTCTTTCACTGACCATTGGAATGTAGGCACAATGCAGTCTGCCAACCACCGTCCAATGCCGAAAGGCAGCACGCGCTAATGACGTCAAGTGGATGGGGGAGACAAAATCTGTACCGCAAAGTGCACGCTTCATCATAATCATTCATTCCGCACAACAACTTACCGGCAGCCCAAGTGTAGCATTCTGTCCGGTCTTCAATGCAGCGGATGCGCTTATCCGCTGTTATTGGTTCCGACGCACTATTTCCACACCTCTATCTCTTTTCGTAATATCCTTATGACTTACGCATAGTATTACACAGATAGTAGTTATTAACTAGTTATTTCTTTTTCATTGTAGTATAACAAACACACCTTTACACACTAGTAGTACGCGCCCAATTAAGATTGTAATACGCTCGCTCATACATAGCAAAAGTTTGCGCTTGGTTAGATCTCACGCGGGAGGTATACCGCGCCGTATCTAGCAATGCCAGTAAAAGGCGTTCAATGTTTAAAGCACACAAGAAGGACGCAAGGTTAAACCGCCGAGCGGCGAATTGTGCATGTATACGGATTTGCCAGTATTTGCGCATTCGCTTTATATGTGAGATCGATTATTACGTCAACACCTCGTAGATACAGACAGCTTTCACTATTTATTGCGAAACGAGACGTGGCCGACATAAAAAGGCCTCACGTGGTGCATACCAACTAGCAAATCTAAGAGTTTTTTTTCTATGTGCCAATGCAAGAGAACGACTTGTCCGATTGACAAACTACAGACATCTGCATGTTGTCAAGAAAATTCCGCTTCGTCGCCAAGAAGAAGCTTATGTTAGCTAACCGGAAAACAAATAGTCACATTGGAACAGGTCTCAAACATTACGGTCCTGGGATGTTCAATTTTCGTACTTTTACGTTTGATGACTTGATGAGATATGCTTGTACGCTATAAAATCCATAGAACCGCCTAAATAATGCCCACTTTGCCGGATAAATTTGGTACTAAATCGTTGGGGGTGAGACTTCTGATATGCTTACCGTAAGCCGTTTTCCCCAGTCCCTCGATATCGAATTCCCACATGGCTTCGTGTTAATAGAAGATCAACCTTTGCGGCCGCTAGATACAGAGCTTATACCAGCCGTTAACATCGCTCCTTTGTTGGTACGAGACCCTATGAGAATTTGTCATTGGGGGCCAGAGGAAAACGGCTTGTGGTAGTCGTATCGCGAATCATACTATCATCGATTTGGTACCAAAATGAGCTCCTGGATTCCTTCGCGTATTGTTCCTAATGTACTTATTCTGTGAGTCATGGCAAAGATTTACTCTATTTGGTTTCTCAGTCGACCACAGTGTGCCGCATACGATCATACCCTGTATCTATATGAACGTGGATTGAAAAGTTCTGATACATATTTATGAAAGAGGAATATTTATGAGTTGGAATTTATGAAAGAGGAATGAAGTTAAGTTGCTCTTGCGAATTGTTTGTTATCTTCTATACAATCTTGAAGCGCTGTCTCTTCTGTTTTTCAGTGGTAACAGGAAAAGTTACATAGAGCTAAGTTCGGTATGTTGGGAAACATAAAAATCGAAGTCAGCATCGTTTCTATCGCGTCAGAACATATCATTTGTTTTTTTAACGCAACGTAGCTCCTACATTTTTGGCTATTTAAAAATAGCCGAACTTCGTTTTCTTTACTTCCTTGAACCAAGACTACTAGATATATAAAGATACTACGCGCTTGCATATATATAGAATCACTGAAGAACCTAGAGCTTTACTTCAATCTTACTTGAGTGATAGGGTACCAGAACGGCGACAATGTATCACGTCCAATAACCTCTATTTGCATATTTTACTTGTAGAATTGAACTTGCGAAGTTGAGTATACAAGGGGCCAACTTAAACTCATTCTGATTGGTACACAAAGCACAGCCTGTATTTAAATAACAAAAAAGCTTAAATATTAATTTTAAGTCTATGGGAAAAATAAATTAACTGGTCAATAATATTCATTCACTTTTTTTTATATTTGTCAAAAACAATTATATATAGTATCGATTATAGTAATATATATCCAGCGTTCGAATATAAATATTTTTTTGCGATTGCACACACAGTCACCGCGGTAGGGAAACTCCCTACAAACGTGGGCGGTAGTGTGGGACTTCAACATACTGGAAATAAGTCGGGCCTCCGTCCACCTACATTACAACGAACTGCTTTCGCGTTACATCTAACAGGGGGGAAGTAGAGTTACTCCGAGAGCTCGCACCTTGTTGACAAGTGCGATCTCCTGGTCTTCTAAGTAGAGGTGCAGGGCGGGGCAGTTCCTTCGTCCCACCGGGAGTAATGCCTCACCCTTAGCAGAGACACAAGCGCGCCCCGCCGCCTGCATCCAGTGGGCGACCTCGACAAGTACTTCATTCGCAGGACTCTGTAGCAAGTTGCCAGCATGGGCTAGGAGGTTGACCCCGGGGGAAGGGTCCCTTAGCCGCAACACATCATGGTAAGTTATGTTCCATAGCAGAGGGCCAAATATGGAGCCCTGCGGTAACCCTGTATTCATGTTGAAATTGGTTCTGTGGGACTGTATCGTCCGGTCCTGTGCGTTGTTTGATTTGATCCCGCGTCGCGTATATAGAAGGAAACTTCTTTTTGTGGAAAGTCTTTAGGTTGGCTCTTTACAGTAAACCAGAAAAAAACGTTTCTGGCGGGAAGTAGGATGGCAAGGTAAATGTATTGGTTGGGAGGCTGATTATAAATGCTTAGGTGCAACTATTGACCCCTCACTGACGTTCCAAAACAACATAAATACATGTGTCTTACGCACACCCATGTTCTTTTTTGTGTATAGAGGTAAAGGCGAATGCAGTGATGCATCCTCAAGGTGTGGATAGCCCGTGGGTTCTTTCGCCACTCCTTGGAACTTCTACACGATAGTACCTTAGAAACGTGCCAGGTGTACTTCGACACGCCAGTAACCTGCTGGAACAGACGGCCCAAAGTCAAAAGAACGGACATCGTTTGCCCCGTCCTAGCTTTCCTCGTCTCCGCCGGCAGGTTTAGTTTTTTTGCCTTGGTTAACTGCAGCTTTGATGAAACGCATCCAGCGATTTGTTGAGAATTCTGTATTCTATAAAATGCGTGTTAAGGTAGGGATTTAGCCCGCAAATGAAAAAAAACGTAATTTGACGCATGGTAAATTACGTGGCATTTTCTTGACGAATTCCCGTCTAGACGTTGAAATTGTTTTACGATTAGGCCATTATATATCAGAATGCTTTTGTTTAGAAGTTTGATTAGGGCGTGACCATTAAGTGGAGTGATGTCGAGACGGGCCTAAAAGAAAGTTTCCGGCGATACGAAATATCTACCTTGGCGCTACCTTGGCCATTGTAATTCACTCGCCGAATTCGTCGTCTAAACGATAACAAAAAGGCAGGCGTACGTGCAGTGGTTCGCAAAGCAAATCTGTGTACTACCCAGGCACAGTGAGTTAGTTATCTGCTGGAAACGGTAGCTCTAAAACGCTACCGATTGTGACGCTTCCATCCTGTAAAATGCTGCTTATTTTTTGCTACTTTTTACACTTTTTTTGTAAACATTTATGTGCAATAATACCTCAACGAGATACCGCAACTGTAGTTTTTAGATATTGGTAGCAAAGGCGTCTATTTTGTAACCACTTTGATAGTCTTTGACAACCGTTAGCAACTACGGATCGATTGCTATCTAAAGCTTTAAGTCTACAGGGTGTTCCAGAAAACCTGAGTTTGTGCAGTACTTAAGTCGGTCGTTAAAATTCCCTGCTAAAAGCGTTGACGCCTCACGGTTTAGTAGTATCAGTATCGGAAGAACAAGAGCGACATTTCTAAATTGCATAAATGTATACTACCTTTAGTTTATTTGCTATTGCCGCTATATACCACATATTTATACACACAAATTTGCATAAGTAAATTGCGACGAAAGGCACACATATTTGTACACACGGCTGAAATCTCTTAGCCCCTGCCTCTGTGTAATTTCCCTCGAAACGACCGCAATTATTTTTCAAGGTTCTTTAAGTACTGGCTCTAGGAATAATCTACGAATTATATAGTTAAACCCGCTTGCTCTTAGTTTAGCTTATTTAGGACTACCATAAGGCACAATTTTATCTCGCTACCTAGATAATACCGTGCTCATATTGCACTTATCTAGGCCAATACTGGACTAGATTCATAGTTAAGGGAGAAGAATTAATGTACCCGTGCAGGACGAGATCCTATGCATGACAATGCCCCCGTGTACTAGAATGTCCAAGCCACCATATTTCGTCAGAAAACAAGCCTTCTACGAAGATGTATGATCCTGCTTTTGTTGTTCGTTGACTCTTTGCTTCAAAGTTGGTCACATTTGTTAATTTGCCGCAATTTCCTAGAAATTTTTTTAGCCAAAAGCTTAATTCAGTTGGAAAGTGACTTAAAACACATTACATTACCAATCGTAAGCAGTGACACCAGTAACCGTAACTGACGGCGCCATGTAAATTAAACCAAAATAAAGAGACAAGTACTTAATTATATGTAAACAGTCACTTCATTCTATAAATCGTTAAGATCTCGCTCGCAAGCTGTCTTGCTCTTGTTAACGGCCAGCGGTATGAATGCGCAACTAAGACTGCATTTGTATTTAGCCTTGTGCTAGATTCGATACTAAATATTAAGTCGGCTTTGAAATATATTTTTAGATAGAGCTGTATAAATTGTTGGCCAACACTTGCCTAACCAGTAGAGCTCGATTAACGCATCTTTCCTGCGGGAAAACGATATCCATATTAAAAATCTGCATCTGTCTTGAACTATGATCTAATCATATTCGTAGAATATTCACATACGTTTAACAACATCAGGGTAACTGGCTGAACGGGCTTCAATATTTAATGCTGTCGCATGCTGAGGGTTGGCTCACTTTCATTTATTCTGTAGCCTCAATGGTCTCAAGCCGTGTTTGTATTAAATCTCATCAAAACCGCTACTCCTATTATTGGGTAACCCACGCAAGATCTGACGTTTCGTTTTTCTTGAAATCGCCGATTTCAAGCCGAGCTTAGTGCGGAGTTAATTGATATGCACTACTGCATGGTAGATTTTGAGGTCACTCTATATGATGACGCAGTTTGCCGCATTTATGCATAAAGTCTGAAGTTCTGGCTCTTTTGTAGAAAAATGTGAATGCAGTTACTCACTGTTGCTACGAAAAGGGCATGTTTCTCCTCTTGAGAAGTCGTAGACTCAACCCAGGAATTGATTCTTGTTTCGCCAAGACCCTTACCCATTAAAGACGCCTCCCCGCTTAAGCTTGACTTTTTGATAGCCCAGATATGCACAGAACAGAACTATGGGCCATTAGGAGAAGTAGCGCTAGCGGATCGTGTGGCCGAGGTCACTTATGGGTTCTCCCACCGGTCTGACGCACAGGCCACGTTGTCTGTTGATGTCGTAAGTGCAATCAATTCTCTTCTCCGCCTGCCGAGCTCGGTTTTCCTTTTTATCGCTACAGCTAACATTTCCTCGCCCAGCTTTCATGCTTATTCTGTGCTGCATATGTACTTTACAAATGTGTACTCATTTTCCTCCCATTCCTTCTCGGTATTTGAGTGAGTTGGTAAGTTTGGCGTTCCGACATCTTGTTCTTCTTCGGGATTTGATCTGCGCTATAATAATTGTCTTTGCTTGCTCTAATCCCTTGCATTTGCAGGAGAGTGTGCTCAGAATGAGTTATGACGGCCAGGTCCTCAGCAGTCATCTGCACCTCTTGTAGGAGATCTTTCTGTCTCACGACGCTCTCATATGTTACACTCCAGAGCAGGCGTTCCAGGATTGACCCTTGTGGGACTTTTGCCGTCATGGCTATTTCCACCGTGCCGCTAAAAACTCTTCTGTTTTCTACGTACCCCGTGACAGCTCTTACGAGGATGGGAGAAACCATTTTTCTCACCAAACAGGAGGTCATGTTGCTCCGCGAACGCCTTAAGTCTAACTTCTAGAATTGTCTTATATGCTTGTACCTCTATCCTCCGTTACTTTAGGGATCAGGATTACCTCCGCCGACTTCCATTCCCTTGACATTCTTTTTGCGTACCATCGCCTTGGTGCTAATACTCCCGCTACCATATCCGGATGTTCCCGGATGTCGCCAGCAGAGCTTCCTGCTTTCTGCTATTTCTCGTTTTAAAAGGGCTCTGCATCATCTCTAGGTGTTTAAGGCAAGGACATCGGTTTTCTGCACCCGATGCCGTTGTTGAGTTCTTTTACAAATAACCCGTTTCTGCGCTACGACGCTGTTCCACGAGGATTTTGATTGGTATTCCTTCTTGGCGTAGTGACCCTGCTGCAGGCCGTAGTGATTGTGTCGTGCAGTTCTTCTGGGGTTATGGCGTAAACTTGTGAAGATTGCCGCCTTGAGTTCGGCTTTGAAGACCTCCTAGTTCCTAATCCTAGAATGCGTTTTGCTTTCTGTAGGCAGCGCTTGCTGCTGCATTTCCATCATGAACTCAATACAATACTGATCGCAGAGCTTTTTTGCGTGGTGAGCACTGTCTCTTTATTTTATTGGCTATTTTGTCGTTGTATAGTGTTAGATCTACCACTGATTGATACCTGGCACTGTGGAATGTTGGGTTTTGCCATCGTTCCTATGTACAGGTCCAAAACGCTGCCCATTTAGTCAAGGTCTTCTTTCGATATATAATATATATGATATTAGAAAAAAGCTAACATCCGTCAACATTTTCTGCGATTACCTCTGCTCTCTTCCTAAACTACCGTGCAGTTGCCTCTGGAGCATTACTCAATCAAAGAACGCAACGAGATTCAACGCCGGTTTTTCGTCAAAGTCAATTTCTATTCAAACAAAAGTTTGAATAAATAAAACTATCGCAAATAGCCGTTACACGTGCTATATGTGTCAGTCTGGTGAGGCCTGTGGCCAAAATGAATCAATGAATCATATTTTTTTATTCTACAATGAACGGTGAACGTAATCGCAGCACGACATTGAATTGTGTTTAGTCGAATTTGGACGGTATGGATCGAAGTAAGAAAGAGGGCCGTTAGAACATTCGAAAACCTCCAATTAAACGTTTTTTTTTCCGGATGACCAGTTACTCTGTGCGAAACACAACTTGATGAAACGTTCGACCGACTTCTTTGGCGGCAGCTGGCATTTTTTCTGGTATCATTACACCGCGGTGCTCTCTAATTGAATAAAAATACCTCGAAACGTGTAGTCCTTAGGTATATTTATCTTCGTTAACCAATCATTGGTTAATAAAACTACTACTACTTTACCTAAAGACGATAAGCTAACTACGATCGCGTTTTATAACGACTGAACCTAGCTTCCTTGCGTTGAGTTACTATACTGGGCTGACAGTCTCGTGCAACATCATTATAATATCTACACTACTCTAAATTTAGTTAACTGGTGTTTACCATGCGAACATCTCAAGGTGTTGTGATTGCCATGGTGATAGGAGAGCACAGTTCCAGCATATTGGCGTGCCTTCTTGCGTACGCCCTTTGTATCACACGTTAGTGAAAACTACTTGTATCTATGAACCGCCCACATTTGGCCGGACGGTCTTACTCTGACCCCCTTTGAGCATGGTCGCATGCTTGTTAGGGACGCGACTGTCACCGACTCATTAGCCCCTTCGATGGTCGGTGCAGGTGCGGAACAGGCAGGTCATGCGTCCAGGTTAGCAGAGGCTAACAAATGTAGAAAATACTCTGGCGTTGGTTATCCGCACCAACTTTGTCCGCTGGCTTTCAAAACAATGGGAGGACCAGGCCCGCTTACACTAAAATTAATTCAGCGCGTCGGTAGGAGCCTTAACCTTTCCACGGGAGACTCGAGAGCATCGGAATTTTTGCGTCAGAGGCTGTCGCTCGACATTCAACGAGAAAACGCAGTATCTGTTCGGGGCACATTATCGAACTGGGCTAATCCAGGGTTAGAGAACCCGTAACTACACGTTAACGCGGAGACAATTGTTCACTCCAAAGTGCTAACATAAAAAAAGTTATCTAATAAATATCAACCGCCCACATAAAAAATGTCAATAGTTCATCTAAGTGACACGAGCGGTCAGTTGTTTCTACAGGGAGAACGAACCTTCCTCCTTCACGTCTCTAAACATGCATACGTCACGTAAAGCCTAATCGCGCTCTGTCGTGGGGATTGTTGTCACGACATGTTTTATGACAATTTATTTACAAATAACCATTCCACTATATCGTCTCCGTGCCCGCAGTCAGCACCAATAAACTCACCAGTAGATTTTAAAACTGCCGTAAAGGCAAACTTGCTTCCTCAAAAAGCAAACGTCGCCGCTAGCTTCTCAGGGGAACCAAAAAGTCACTGAATAGTACCTTCTCGAATGAATCATCGGCTAATGTTGGCGATCGGTTGCCCTTAGCGCCCAAATCTGGAGGAAGTACTGTTTTATTTTTCAGAGATTTCCACGCGCCTGGAGATTTATGAATAATGGTGCAGAGACGAGGGGAGTTTATCACGCGGTCGCCACGCTAGACGCCACCGACATGGACTACGGTGTACAACATTTTGCCAGCACAGCTCTCTAGAATTAAAGACATTTTTTGGGGAGGTTGTTTTTAATTCTAGACCACCATCCGTGAGCTTAGAACTCACCGTGAGGTATATCTTTAATGCACCGAGGGCCGGACATGCTGAGATATCTCGGGTTTCCCCAACAGTCCCTGTGGCAGCATGACTCTCAGCGATATGATTTATCATCTATTCTCAGTGAGCATCGCTCAAAGAAAATTTAATCAACAACACGGATCGAACCGGCGACAGCCCGGTAGATGACAACCACGACAAGCGCACTAGTCCCCTAGACCACGCCGCCGTCCAGGACAGTTCTCTGGCTCCGATGATAGGGTCTCGTTGACGCCAGTAGATTAACAAGTCTGCTCCCAAACGAACGAACGAACGAACGAAAGAACGCTGGTCGCACACGGGTCATGCCTACCGCGGACTCGACGTGTTAATCGTGTGCGACGACGAGTTGAGATTTTAGAAAATGCCACGAAAATGGAAATGGCCTAAGTCGAAGAAATCTGGGAAAGATGGCGAGCCGGCCGCTAAAGGAACAGGCGAAACTGCAAAAGCTTCCACAAAGGGGCCATCGAAGGCGGCTTCAAAAAGTAAGGACACTAAACGTGTAACCTCCAAGGCTACATCAAAGGCACCACAGTCAAAAGGCAAACAGACATCTCAGGCACCGGCAAAGGCGTCGTCGAAACAGCCGTCGTCGAAGGCGGCCTCGTCGAAACCGGCCTCGTCGAAAGCGGCCTCGAAAGGTCCAACCCAAGCATCACAGAAACCCCCGACGGAAACGGCCGATGTGGTTCTCAATAACCTGCTTGTCGACGGATGCGTTGAGAAGACGTTTAAGCTCATCGATACCAACAACAGGTAAACCATGCCACCAAACTGACCTGCTGAGATCTTGTGTTTTCGTCTTGCACAGATATCTTGATTCTGGCATGCGTCTCTCGCCTGAGGCTGTACTGGTGAAACAAACGTGCAATTACTGCGATATCACGTTTAATTGTCAACGTGCCCCCTAGAGGTCATAAAGCCAAGGAATGTTTAATAAGTTTAGTGATGCTGGTTGCATACTTCAGACAGGCAACATTAGTTGGCAATTTTTTCCGATGTCACCGAGGCTATTCGGCCGACTGAAGATGAGAAATAACCTGCCTAAGGAGATTCTTATGAAAACCTTTCCGTAACGTCGCACTCGAGAAATTGAAGATAGCCTGTTTTGCTTACAACAATAATTCGATTATATCAAGGCCGTAACTTTTCATTCATCCGCCTTCTTCCGAATTAGCGTATTAGTTAGTTAAAGTGAGGAGTTAGCAAGCAAAAAATATACACAACTAACTAGCTCTGATATTTATTGCTTGTGTATTTACACTTATATCAGAACCCATTCGTTACGCTATTAATCACCAAATAGGCGGGCACGATTTGAAATAATAATGTAGTATGTTAGTTTTACTATTACACACACACACATATATATATATATATATATATATATATATATATATATATATAATTATTTCGGCTTTGCTGAGCGATATATATGTAGTTTTGTTGTCTCACTTAGCTACACGCCGTTGCAGAATGACATAAAAGGAGATCATTGTTTAGTGTGTAGCAGAATTTGCTTAACTTTAGCTTTTCGAACGGTTTCACAGCGCCCACCGACGCCTTGATAGTTTATGCCCATGTTTTAATGTTTAAATATGTCGACAGTGGGCGTTTGAGTCGAAATGAGCTCTTCGAAGCGATGAACAACGTCTCGGGTTCAGACTTCGGAAAGGAGACCATTATTATGCTCTACGGACTGTTCGACACCGACAAGACTGGCGGACTCGATATTCAGGAGTTTGCGCAGATGTACAAATTCATGGAGGAGTGGACAACCATATTCAAGAAACTCGACTCTCGCAGCGAAGGGTCCGTATAATATCCCTACTTGTTATTGTTGTTGTTTCAATTAAGATATATATATATATATATATATATATATATATATATATATATATATATATATATATATATTTATATATATATATATATATATATATATATGCTTAGTCAGGATTTCTGTCGGCGGTAATGAGCTTAACTGTATCTTGCCTTGCGGACTTCAGTGGAGGCGCTGTCAGCAACAGCAGGTCGCATGGGTGTTGTCGTAGCCTGATTTTTAGCCATTCACTGAAAATGTAGGTTCGATCGGCATGCGTAGTGTTGAGATTCTGATGTGTCTCTGATGTGACAGATTGACTGACTACTAGCGGGTCTGCTTTCCACAATGAAACAAGCTACTTGTTGATTACCGTTGATTGTTTGACAGGGGGAAGTAGAGCGCAGGAATTAGCTCACTACTTGTACCTCACTTCTTGAAAAAGCAGGGGCACTTTTGCCACACAACTTGATTATCGGCCAACAGAAATGGATCTCGTCTTCAACCACGAAACTCGCACAAGGCCATGGTGGAGCCAATGACCGGAGCCCAACACGGTTGCATTGGCAAGCCGTCACGCCAAAGAGATTATGCTGTGTGCGTGAACATTAAAGGATACTTGCCGAATGGGGGATGTCCACATAGGTTTTACGCGAACGAGTGAACAGTATGTGCACTGCTATTGGAATACTTGGATATTAAGGGCGCGGTTTGCTGGACATCCGTGTGGAGCGTTGTTGCAAGCACCCTAAAGTGCGCTAATCCTAAGACAGAAAAGTTAGCCCCGATAGAATCGCATGATTAGTGACCTAGGCGTACTGCGTTCGATAAGCTATTTGTTTAAAATTGTCTATAGCAAGTTGTGAAAGTATTAAGAGTACAATTGCTTGTGATCTCTATTTTAGTGCCTAGATATTTATTGTTAGAAAGCCTACTGAGTGACTCATGTAAAACGCTCTCATCGCCCTAAGGCTATTATTATTGTATGGGTTAATTATGTGGTCGCTCAATTTAGTCCGCAAATCAGCTCCACTGAATATCCTTGCATGGGATTTGTTGAACTTACGTGTGACCTGTTATGTTATTTCAATACCACATGGATCCTTCTAGAGATAGAGGCTACCTCCGTGCGCAGTCGAACAAACAAGACTGCTTTTTAAATCGTAGACCATCGTCCGAGACCAGGATCTGTTACGCATTTATGTAAACAAAAGTTTCTCGAGGCCGATTTCTTATTTAAATAGACCCCTTGTTCCCGAAGATGTAGCAATCATTTCTATTTAAAGTCGATTCAACAACTCAAAACAGTTTTAAGGATATTAAGGAGTATTGCTGGTGCTTTGGTTTAAAAATATGTAAAAAAATAGTCTATTTTTGTTAGTGCAGCTTATCGAGCAAACGATTTTCGCAATATCGTCTAGGTTTCCTTACGTTAGTACTTTTACTATTGTTTTCGTAGTTTTTATAAACGTAATAGTGATGATCTGTATTATTATTAATATTGTTACCAGTCTGTTGCTTGTTATGTGTTTCGCATAATAGCCTCTGCAATCGAAAGCAGAATGCTTCGCATTGTCTTTCATGAGTGTCCGTTGTTTCTCGGCGTCCAGTTTTGCCGTAGCACCGTCGCGAACAATATCTGTTATAGGCTTTCGCCAGTCCTTCGGCATGGCCCGAAGGTATGCTGGACATTGTTTGCCCGACTGTCAACGACATGCCACGCTCCGTAGCCAAGAGCTGCCTTTCATATCCTTAAGTGTAAGAGTTGCTTATCTCGGTAACGTCGGTATATTCGCAAATGGTTACAACGCTTTGTTTTATTTGGGTTGTCGTTGTCGGTACAAAACGCATACAGACCAATGCTAGTGGACAGAAGGAACATGGAGATAATAAATGTCTCCATGTAAAATCTGCAAGGTATGACAGAATGCATTGAATAGCTAGAAGGGAACATTTGAGTTTGCCAAAAGCCTATTACATGTCTCAATTGGGCTTGTTGTTTTCTATGGTCATGTTTTTCAGCCACAACTTTGGCACTTTACTAGAGACCTGTTTACATCCTCGAAAGTCCTACCTTACAGGCATTTAACAGACTTGGCTCAGGTATATTACGAATCATACTAGATCTGATGTAAGCTAGCAGATTCTACCTGCTCACGAACTGAAACGCTTTTGACGATAAGATGACACGCATTAGCGCAGGACTGCGACGGAGAATTGGCCTTCCCATCGTGGCCTTTTATGCGACCTGGAGTGCGGACGGTCGAGCATGTCATTCCGCTTTAAACAACACGTTTACTTGGGCATTGAGATGTGCCGGCTTCCCATGTAATCAAACCTACAGGTCCCTCCAGAGACGATGGAAAATGACCTGATGATCCTACTCTGGTTTCCTTTAAGCGTAGCCACGTGCTTGTTTGGGATGCCACCGTAACTCACGCAATAATGTGCACCATTGACAGTCAGTGCAACTGTGGGGCCCAGGCAGGTTGCGCCTCCAGGTTAGCAGTGGCTAACATGTACAGAAAATACTCAGGCATAAGCTATCCGCGCGAGTGTTGTCCATTGCCGTTTGAGACAATGGGGATTGCGGCTCATGCGGATCTCTTACACATTATAACCCGATTCAGCGTGAAGGCAAAAAGGCTCGGCATCATGATGTATTTGCATCAAGGATTTTCGCTCGAGATACGAGAAAATGCAGTATCTGTTGGGGGGGCGTATTTAATTGCTTGAATTCCAGGTTAGATAACACGTGATACCTTTCGAAGGAATGCCAAGTATTACCGAGCCTGGAAGGGTGAGGAGGAATCCTTGTTTTATGGGTTTGTGAGCCCCACACTAGTTACGCAGGCTGTTATTGACGCATGTGCATTCTGCATTCCAGAAACTTTAAAAAAAAAACACGTAATACCACGCTCGCAAAGATACGGTCATTCATTTCTAAGTATAATTATTTTAATATATATTACCATGATATAGAACGGAGGTCCTGTTTAAATCGATGAAACATCTTGCAATCTCAAAAAAAACGCACACCTACAAACAAATTGATCATTTAGCGTGATTGTTTTATTTAAAGACTATTGTTACCTTGTCGGTTTTGAATTAAGTCGCTCTTCGTTTTTCATTTGAACAAGGTAAATGTCTGAGCAGATTACTAGCAGTTGTAATAAGCAAACGTTTGAGTGAGGCAAGTATTATCAAGTAAACAAGGACTCACGATGTGTTATTAGAATAGTAGTATATGTTCGTCGGTAATGGCCAGCAAAGACAAGATTAGGATATCATTCTGTTTCAAGCGGAAACGGCCATTCTTTTAGCTCGGTTTAAAAATTCTACTTCTTTATATGAAAATAACTAAGCAACGGAAAAAGTATAATCTTATATATATATATATATATATATATATATATATATATATATATATATATATATATATATGTGTGTGTACTGATATGTGCCACTGATCGAGACGATGATCTTGTTTGCAAACAAAGGATGTAGTTCTTTAAATTTATTTAAAATACATTTTGAGTCTAAAATTAAACCGATCATTGATGAAAATTGGTGACATCTGTCATAGACATGGTTTCTGTGCAGTTACGGTAGTAGCGATATTAAACACAATTAATAAGGTGGGGCGTGCCAGTTGCCAAAGAGTGGTATCTGAAATACGTGTTCAGTGATGATTATCGCGATTGTGGTGGTTGGGTCCTATGTGGATGATTTCTAATGCATATTTTAATGCAAACATTGGTTTATTTTAGCACAATCAGATGGCCTTCCAAGAAAGTCGTTTGGCTTAAACTAGACGCCTGTGTGTGTGCATTTATCATTTTAAGATTTTATATTGTCGGTACATGTAGACTAAAGCTTAGCAGATATATATATATATATATATATATATATATATAGAAAATATTGTGATGATTTATTAATCATTTACAATACGTTTACACACTCGGCAGTGCTCGCCTTAATAAAAATGGTGGTCAAAAGGTGTCACGTGAAGTTAAGAATCAGCTGTCCGTGTCCTTGCTTGATGGTAGCCCCCGCTCTTATGGACCCGGTGCGAGCGGTATATTTCCAAGGTTCCTTGCAACGTTAAAACGGTAAGATAATAAAATTCCTCTTCGTGACGCCGAGCCCCAAGAGCGTCCTCGCAGATTCGGAGTCCCATACACCACTCATAGAGACAGTGAAGGATCCGAATCTGCGAGGTTTTTGCGAGTCGGGGAGCGCCGTTCTTAGGAACTCGACGTCATATTTGGTGATCTTGTCCTGCCGCGCTTTTCCCAGGTCCCGGTTCGGGCCGCAAACCTCGGCATCTTAAACCCAGACCTCGGTAGGTGTTGTTATTACGAGGTCGGGCTTTGGACCCGGTGCGCCCGGTCGACGGAATACTCGCTCACGAACCATTTCATTACCCCTCTCGCGGAGAAGACGCGCCACGCGATCACAGACGTCGTCATGTCTCTTTATAGTTTGTTTGTGTGTTGTATCGCACATCTGAGCGACATGAGCCAACGTCTCAGGCGCATGACATCCGTGCCTACAACGTTTGTTGTAGCCCGGGCGTCCCCTGGCCAATCTGGCACGCGTTGGTAGTGCGTTGATCCTGGCTTTAGTAGGTTTAAATACACCTTGCCAGATAGGTAGGGCATACCCTTAACCCAGTAATGTACAAAGGGGGTTTCGCGTGCTTTTGTAAAATGTGCCCCATCGAACGCATTGTGTAGTTGTTGAGACCAGTAGTTGGTCTCTTGTGTAGCGGTCTCAATGGAGGTTCCCAAGCGCTCGCAAAGAAGTCATGTGTTTGCAAGGTCTTTTTTGAAGTGCTCGGTGGTTAGCATCCATTGGACCCCAAGGTGCGTGGAGTGTTGTAGTGCTGTCAGGCGGGAGAGGCGGAGTCTGGGAATGAATGTTTGGAGGCAGGGGATGTCCAGACCGCCGTGTGCTGCGTGCGTGTACAAGTGGGCGTTCGGCACCGAGTTTTCGAGCTTCAGCCATTTCGACTTAACAACCTTTCTGATCTCTTTATCTAGGTCGCTAAGGAGTGCGTAAGATGGTCTGGGACCGGAGACCAGTTTATATAGGAGGCGGGGAATGAGAAAGTCTTTCAAAAATATGAGTCTTTGGTGGGGTTTAAGGGGAGCTATCGTGAGTCTGTTGAGTAAATTAAGGAGTATATCCTTGGTGGAGTCAACTCTGCCATTGCTGTCAAAGTCGACTCCAAGATATCTCCATCGATCGCTCATACCTTTAGCTGGCAATTGCCGATCTTCAACGTTAAATTCTGGTACGGTATTAATAAAACCTTTACCTTCCTTCCTATTAAATAGGTGGGAGATAGTAAAGCTTTTTATTAGTATTAGTTTCAAGGCCTCGGGATTTCAAAAGGGGGTCCGCAATATTAGGGAGCCGTTGGAGAGTAGATTTTGTGGAGGCTAGGAGGATGAGATCATCCGCAAAAGCTAAGCTCATAAGGCGGAAGTCATCAGTAAGTTGGTACCCGATATATGTTTTGTCAAATTTTGAAAGAATGTCGTCGAGAACTAGATTAAATAAATGGGGGGGAGCAGAGGATCTCTTTGCGTAACACCCCTAGTTGGCCGAAATGAGCGGCATTCTTGTCCAAATTCTATGAGAGTTTTAGATGAGAGGTACAAGCGTTCGATATAATTAATGAATACCTCCGGATATCCGCGAGTCCGGAGTGACCACAGGACGGAGTCATGACTCACCATGTCGAACGCCTTACGGAGGTCGATTGAGGCGAGTCTGAGCTCACGTCCTGCAGACTTGGCATCGTTAAGGATACCATCCAGAACCGCAAGATTCTCGAAGGTACCATTATAGGGGAGAAACGCTCGCTGGATTGGGAGAAGCTTAATAGAGTTCTGGAGGCGTCTAGAGAGAATTTTGTTAAGCGTTCGTTGTAAGTATGAACTAATAGATAGGGGTCGCAGATCGCTTGGGGATGTGGCATTGTTAATTTTAGGGATGAACGCTAAGCGAGCAGTTTCATGGGCTGAGGCAATATCGCTAATTAATAGTATGTTAAGAATACAACAGACTTCTAACGGGAGTTTACGGAGGGACGAAAGACAAATCCCGTCCAAGCCTAGTGCTTTAGAAAGTCCGCGGAGAGCTACGTGGGTTTCCTTTAGGGAGATAGGGAGGGAAACCTCGAAGCGATCAGGGTTGGGAGTGTATACGGGGCAAGGGAGTGGTTCAGGGGGTGGTTGAGTCATCGTATGGGCCCAATGTTCTAAACTTCGATGGCCTGCATGCTGTGTATGGTGTGTTTTCCGTCCAGCACCTCATGAGCGCATTTGGATTGGTTTTGGCTAAAAAAAAATTTTGAGTGGTTGCGTAGTTTTGACATTGCTGTTGCCTTTTAGATACTCGCGCTTCAGTGGAAGGAGTTACTCTAAAGACACGACGTCGGACAGTGTGTGTAAAATGTTTGTTCAGAAAGTCGTTTAAGGCGATAGTGTGGTCCTCACCTGAGCAAATTATATTTGACAGATGAGTAAGGTCTGTTGAAATTATGTTGCGTTTGGGAAATGTGTTTGTGAGGGCTTGTATTTTGGATATAATAATATATTTGGGATGAATTATAGGGTATATAGGCCGTATATAAGAGTATCGAGGCCGACCAGGCCCAGGAAGCTCAGATCCGTCAGGGTTGGAATCCAGGTGAGACCTCTTTTTACGGAGGTCCTCCACCAGATCCTTATGCGCCTGAGAATTACGTTGGCTTCTAATCGCCCCAGGTGTGCGTGAGTCAAAATTAGTAGCTAAACTGTAGTCAATTTCTCTAGGTGTTTCGTAATTATTATTATTATTAGTATTATTATCTGCTTCTAATGTTGCTAAAAGTTCATGGTCTTGTGGGTTCCTTCTGGCCTTCTTAGAGGGGGGGGGGGGTAAAATGTTCTTATTATATTCGTCCGGATGGGCACGACGACGGTGTAAATTAAGACCTGATTTAGAATTAAAAGCCTTTAAGCAAGTACTAGATGGGCATTTACAATTTAGCTGGGAGACGCGTGAAGTACTAGGGGGGTTAAAACTATTATTAGAAGCAGCAGTGTCATTTTGTGAGGAACTTAAAATCAAATTATTAGTCTGTGATCGGTTAGGAGTTGGGGAGGTGGCGCGAACTTCTCGTTGATTGTGAGTCAATCTAATGTGGCTCGCGAGGCCCGCGCCAGATTTGCATACTCGCCCGCAAGTCTGGCAGCTGAGTCTTCCGGCGGTGTTGTTCTCGTCACGTGATGCCATCGTTGTCTTGGTCCACAGCGGTGGTAAGATTTCTTTAAAAGTTTCGTACGTGAACGGTGGCGCGATTTTACGCAGATGTTGTTGTTAAAATCGCTAAAATGAAGCGGTCTTTAGACCTATCTAACACAGTGACGCGGCCAATTATAACAATTTATATATTTTAAATGCAAAATGGAACTGTTTGACGGTGTTGGAATTGGCACAGATCGGTCACACTGGTAGTCACGATGGTCTGTGACAAAACTCCCGTTAAAAAGCCAGATATAACTTGCGATCTAGGCAATTTAAGCGGGAGCTCGCACCAGTGCGACCGTCCGGCTCAACAGCTGAGCAGAGACTGAGAGAGACAACAGCTGAGAGAGACATATATATATATATATACATAAAGCCTGGTAAGACATTCTGGCATCAACGACGCTTTAAGCAGAGCTCTATGGTCAGATATATTCCTAGCGAGCGACGGGGATTGTGCCGTGAAGACGGAAAGCGGCTTGACGTCATGAAGGTGATCCCCTGTGAGTCAGGGAAGCCCCCGGTTTAAAATACCTCTCCCACTCACACACTGTATGGTCCGACGCAGCGCGCTTTAAAGGGGGTATGTGGTAGAAGAGGCTGATAAGAGGAAATGTAGTAACCACTCAAATATTTTTCACGCCGTACGTCGTTCACTTTTGAGAAGTTAAGGTCTGGATGCTGCATGATAGAAGGATTACTTAATCGCATCTGCGTAAAGCTGTGCAACACCACGGAAATAGAGAGAGAAAGAGAGAGCGGAATGGACAGAAAACCTCAATCTTGATCCAACGCTGTAGCGGTGTTAGGGTCGTTGGCGAAATGGCCAGCCTTGGCCGGCAAGTGAGGTATTAGTGATATACGAACGATGTCTACAATTGTAACGCCCAACATATAAATATATATATATATATATATATATATATATACATTTATATTCACCAACTACCCTCCTACCGCTGCAGGGTATTTATATTTTCAAAATAAGTGTACTCATATCCACAAACACAGAAACTGTCGCCTCGGTTTGAGAATGTCATAGTTTTATTTTACCTAGAAGGCCATTTTAAGTAACGAATAACGTACATCACTTAAAGTATGAAAAGCAAAACTTTTTGTCGTATTACCATGTGAATTGCGCAGATTGGGTCAGAGCGGTGTGGTCTAGGGGGATAATGGGCTAGTCATCTACCGGGGTGTCGCCGACTTGATCCCTGTGGGTGAACTAATCTGGTTTCGATGCTCATTGAGAATAGGTGATAAACCATACCACTGAGTCGGCAGCTAATATTAAAATGTTTTTAAGCCTAGCTCCGCGAGTAAGTTTGTACAAAGCGCAGGCCATCTTGATGACCTAGTTGTTTGAGAGATAGCATCCAAAACGTAGTTAAAGCAAGGTAACCTTGGAGCGTTACAAATAGTTATTGCAGCGTCATTTTTAAGCATGCTGAGGTGAGTAGAGAATGTGCTGCCTTATACAGTAGTTCCCCTTACGTAAGAATATGAAAAAAAGCGCTTTGTAAAGAGACACGAGCATGTTACTCGGCACCTCTATGCTTCGTGGACAGGAAAGGGCTGCGATGGTTGAATAACTTTTTACACTTGACTTATAGAAGTTATCCATCTGTAGAGCAAGCGTCAGTAACACCAAATTTGGCGCGTGAAGAGTAATCGATGTCGGTTTGTTGACTGACAATATGGCGCTTGATGCGTTGCTCAAGTAGTTTTGAGACAAAGGAACGTAACGTTGTGGTAGGTCATTTTTGCTGCTATTACTGTTACTCTATCGGGGAACTACAGCGGACAGACACCTTTATAGTAATTTGTACCACACGAGACGTAATAGATACACGTAATAGGGAGGTCCTGTTTTAGGATCTCAGACGGTATAGCGTTCAAACGGTCGCCAAGGTGGGTTTTGGAAAAAACCCTCATTTCAACCCCATATGTATGCATACTGACTGTCGACGAGTTCCATTTGAAAGCACGGTTAACGTTGTTCGTGTGACCTTAGTGTAGTAGGTAGGTCGTTTATTGTTCGCCCTTTGTTTTAACTGGACGAGAATGAGGTAAACTGAGTTATAGTCGTGTCCGGGCATTTCGCCATCGCTGTAATCACCGTGCTGCCTAACTGCTTAAGTCGGGCGTTAGACCGGCAGAAGCCAGCAGCGGTGTCGGCCGACTAGAGGAAACCCAGTGGGCTCTTCCTTCTCGTAGTTCGTTCGTGATCGGTCGATTAGACCAACGGGTTGGGGGGCTGTCTGTGGCGAAGGTTCGTTAACGATAATTTGTGGCGGCTTTCCTCATCGCCGGCGGAACTGATTTCCCTAGGGCCTGCTTATTGTCGTCCTGTGACTTGCCTTTGATTTGCTGACCGCTAGCCCCGGAGCCGCTTAACCGTGTAGGTTTCGAAGGTCTCCGGCTGATTGATTGACTGTCTGCTAAGCGCTGTGAATCTGCTATAGCTACAAATGTGATTATGATAATGATTTGCTATTCCAATAATGGTTTTAGGTATAACGAGGATACACATTCACACAATAATAATTATAATTATAATGAAGGGTACTTTTAGGTGTTTTATGTTTATTAGTCATTGAAATGCCATTACCGCCACCTATATTACAATACCGCTAGGCTACCTCACATTGAGCATTGCGAGATGATACACATATTGGTCACCGTGACCTGCAACAACCTCTATGCGCAATTCAGCATGGTCCTTCATTAGTGTGAACAGCGCTGTAGTAGCTCATACGCTTATCTAACCAGGTAGACACGGAGAGCCCTTTGGCTGTTGTTGAGGATTGCTTTTCAGGCCGAGATTGTGCCCAGTCAAGTATCTGTGCACAATGGTAAACCGAATCGAGTCTCAATTAGAATCGTTGGTAAGCGACGACGTGCGACTGTTAATTTACAAACATAAGACGGAACCTGAATGTAAAATCAGAATAAAATTGGACCCCGGTCCTTTAAATGAGCGCCTGTATCAGCTCAAAGTAGACGGATATAGGAGCAGAAAGCTAGCAAGATATATCAAGACTCTTTGTGTACGCGCCCGAGATGTTTTTAGTGGAAGTTGGCTTAAAACCGTGCCATATCCACATCTAGGCACCACGGCTGATCCAATTACTTTCCGCATGGCTGCCGCTATCAGGATAGGAGTTCCAATTTGCGAACCCTTTTCTTGCGCAGCATGCGGAACTGAAATCGACACCTACGGTGCACACCCATTAAGCTCTCCAAGGAGCTCTGGGCGAGTTTCACGGCACATCGGGTTAAATGAAATTAATTAAAGAGCCCTCAGGAAGGTAAGGTTGCCAGCAAAACAGGAACCACGATGCCTCGGACGGGATTAGAGACTTAATGATGTGACCATACCGTTATGGCCTCACGGTAAGTGCTGAGTCTGAATGCTACAGTGCCCTGCACCGTAGCTCCGTCAAGTCTCAGCCATAGCTGTGTTATCACAGGATAGTTAGCAGAGCACGTCGAACAGAAAAAATACGTAAATACGCAGATCTCGAAAACAGTCTTCACTTTGTGTACCGATAGCTGTGAAAACATTAGGACACATCAGCAGCGGGACAGCAAAATTCACTCGGGGTCTGGCCAGAAGAAAGGAGGCAACGACGGCGGACCAGCGCGAGGGAGAATATCAAAGACAGCTTTCGTCTCTCGTGGTGTATAGAGAGAGGCAATGCCGCTTCTATCATTGGCGCCTATCGGCTAATCGGCGATCTATAAAGCGCTTCTATATTGGAATGAGCAGCTAAATAGCACTTGCTTGAATCGAGGCGACACATTCGAACCTCACAACTGTATGCTGATAACACAAATGCGAATAATAATAATAATAATAATAATAATAAAGAATGGGGGGGGGGGTGGATGGTAATGCACCATCTCTTTTTATTGCGACATCTGTGCTCCCCGTTTTTTTTCGATCATGGTCGAATTTTAATCCACTCCGGCATTCACCTTGTTTAAATTGGGAACCATGAAAACCAATTTAGGAGTGGCCGGTCTGGGTCTCGAACCCAGACCTCCCGAATGCAAGGCAAAGGCTTTGCCACTAAGCGATCTTGCTCGGTAAATAGTAACTCGGTGATAGTCGTTCAGCATCGGCGTAAATTGCACTGTAGTAGCTCACACGCTCGTCTAACCAGGTAGACCCGAAGAGCCCTTTGGCCGTGCCTAATGCTTGCTTTTCACGCCGAGATTGTGTCTAATCAGTTATCTGTGCACAACGTTTCGATTACAGATACCTAGTGTACCAAGAGTTGATGCGGGCACTGACAATGCTCGGCTACCGGATCGACCAACATTCGGTGCGAGTGCTGACTCGTAAGTTTGGCCGGACAGCGAAGTATCTCGAACTGGATAGCTTCATTCGTATCTGTTGCCTGCTCAAGCGGCTGACAGAAACGTTCCGAAAAAAAGACGTAAAAGGAAAAGGCTACTTGACCCTTCAGTACTACGATGTACTTCATATGTCGCTTTCGGCATGCTTCTGAGGCTTCGCGAACCGCGTGCGCGCCTCACCCGACTAACAGCCCCAATGGTCCGGCCCGACTCGAGTCTTCATGCCCAATAATGGGCCTTCACTTCATTGACCACTCCGATCTAACTATATAGTATGGCAATGTCCTGCCGTTTTTGGAGTCAACCGTATGGTGTGCAGCTGTGACGCATTAAAATTCGAAATGTCGCAGACGCTTGACCGTTCGCTCTCTGAAGAGTGAAGAGCCTTCTTCCGGATCGACGGTAGTAGTCTGAGCGGTACGAGCTAGCAGAGGCGGGTAACACGCGCCTCGATAAACGGACACTCGAAAGCTGGTACAATAAAGATATACATGCTGTATTCAAACGTAGACACGGGCACCTGTTCGGATCATGCAAACGGACGGGAAACCGTAATAACTGCCGCTTTCGCATAGAGTCGTGGACAGCTGTTTTCGGTGGTGCCTTGTTGGTCATCACGCACTGTCTGTGCTAAGAAGCTGATACAATCATAGAGCGTCGATTAAGCGTCTCAACTCGCTTGAGACGATTGATTATAGCACTGTGAAATATAGTAGCATATATAGTGAAATAAACCTCATACGGTGTCTGCCGCCCCTCTGTGTTTAGGCTTTGTACTGCATACACCCGACACACAAATGTTTACCGCTGCGAAGTTGCAGAAAAGCCAGTATGCCTATTTATATTAATATATAGGCAATTTTTCGAAATTTGTAATATATATATATATATATATATATATATATATATATATATATATATATATATATATATATATATATAAGCCAACTGGTAAAGGTTGTGAGACAGTGATACAGCTCATGAGGGAAAACTATTTTCGTGAAGAAACTCAAAATCGGCCCAAAACGTGACCAAACGTGCTCTCATGATTTCTTTCCATATATATAGCATTCTATAGCAATAAAAGCATCAGATGATACAATAGTAATATTAAAAATTACAGGTATGATGCCCTTGGTGGGCTTTTACGATACTGTGATTGAAATTACAAATCACTAGAATACGAAGGATAATGTTGTGTCATGGAGACGGCGTTGTCTTAAAGGTTACATATAGACACTGGTGTAGTATGTATGTTAGTTCAGGTATAGGGAAATATTTTAGCTGATATGTGAACATGTCGGGAACGCTGTCTTCGGAACCGCGCACTTCCGAACTGTGATCAGCATATCAGCTTGCACTAGGTGGCAGTACTATTCTCTCTCCGTCATAGAAAGCGGAGGATTGACAGGGCGGTCCCGCCGAAGGACGCTGGCTGTAGGGTATCGCCGATTTTTATTAACGCTCTGACAACTACATTTTAGACGCTCGTAATTGGCTAAGTTGCCCATTAGGTGCTCACGCAAAGTGACTCCAGAAAATCTCCCGCGGGCTCCTCAGATGTATTCAGACGTAAGTCTAGATTTATCGGCCAAATTTAAGGTCTTACTAGGTGTTTTAGAGCCGCTGTTACAGCTGCTACCACTAGTAGACACTCTATGAAGAATTGTACAATTATCAATGATCATGACTGCATAGCCCACGGCGGAGTAGCAACGTCACAGGTCACTAAGCCAGCGATACACGCAGCGTGGCCCAGAAAGGCATATATCAGCCAAGCATTCCACCGCCACTGGGGCGGTTTCTCCTCCATACCCACCACCTTTGAGTCCGTTCATTTGCAAGCGGCGCAAATACTGGAGAATAGTTAAGTTATTGTGAGGCAAATCAAGCTGATTTGAGTTGTGCCAAAATCAGTCAGGAGGCTCTGACTTGGCTACTCTCAGCAGTCTTAGCTGATAACGATATTGAAGCATGGTAGGCATTGTCTCTTTTGCTTCAATGGCTCTTTGCGTTCACCTGCACAGACGGCCTGGCATTGGTCTTCACTGCCCGCGATATTGATCTAGTTAAAGGAACAGCCGATGGAGTTTGACGGACATTCGGCAATTCGTTCGCATACTACGCCCTGAACTGGGCTAACAAAAAAAAAACACGAAATCAATGATCCTGATTAAGCGCGTCTGCCAGAATCTAAACCTAAGACCACCCGGTAACGCCGACACCCACAGTTCAGTACCTGGCGTTATTCCAGATAAGGCTTTTACACGTACGCTATGCAGTAAATAAAACTGCTAATGCTTTGGAAGAACTGCGAGAAACTGTCCCGGAGACTAGAGAAGCAGACTCCCGGAACCATCTCCTGGCATCCTGTTATTTGTTAATTACTTCAGCGCTAAGCGAGAGCTACTTGTTGGGAAGATAGAAGATAGGTGTTCCCCGATATACATTTCAGAGTCCTGGGTTATGGTTAGATTTTTAAAATTACTATCAGGAAAAATAAACGCCGCATTAAACTTTACAAGTCGAGTAGCTATAATGGCAGGCTAAAGCGCCCAGCTAAAGTCTTTGTGAAACAAATCACCCCTTTGGCTTTAACAACGAAGCCCAGTTTAAAGGAGTGAGGATAAAATAAAAGTAGCTTTACTGTCTTTTTTTTCTCACACATAGTTGTGCAAAATGTACGTTTGCGAGTAAACTACAGGTCAACGCAACCGATCATACCGGCGAGTTCGGCGGAAATGTTTGCATAATCTAAGTGACACCGACGTAAGCTAGCGAAGAGCAAATAACCGGATTAAAGAAAGCCATAAAAAGACGATAAATTGTTATATCTTTCGTTGAAACTCTTACGTGCAGAACCGTAAAATTTTGCTGTTACGTCGAAACGAATATCTTCGACATCCGTAGCAAATTGTATGCCCTTTCGTACCAAAGTAGTGGTGCTGCGTTAAGCAGTTGCGGAGTAACTAAGCTTTTCATTTTAACCTTTTCCAGAAAAAATAACCAGTCGCGCCCGTTCAGAAACACAGCATTTTTTGCTAACAGCTTTACCCTGATTTGCGCGGGCTTTGATTCGAACTGCTTACTTTATGCGCATATATATGCGCGTTTTTAAACAACCTCCTCTCCAGTCTATTTTGACAAAAACTACACCTTAACGGGTTAAAACGATTAACACGAAGACCTAACAAATATTTCTCCAAATGTTTTTACTCTAAATAATTATAATAATATATAAATATATATTAATATTTCTAGAAAGACATATAATACAAAATATCACAAAAAGTAAACATGGATACTAACGTACGTATATACTAGTTGTACATGTAAACTGAATAACGAGAAAGAAGTATAGAAAATGGCTTTACTCCCTCTCTCTCTCTATATATATATTTTTTTTAAGAAGTACACTAGAAGTGGTGATAGCATCGCTTGCTCACGTAGTCAGAACATACCTACATGATAAATAGTATGCGTTGCAACTAAGACGTTGAATACGTCTTTCAAGAAAGAAATAATGGAGAAATGCTTACGGTCAGCTAAGGCTTCAAAACTAGTATCCTTTCTCAGCCGCCTAGCGGAAACATAGATACAAAAAACCCTCAGAATCAATTGCAGGCGGAGAAAGCAGGAAAGACGTCTGGCGTCTTTTTAAGATTCCTCTCTCCCTGTGCGTTTGCGCTACCAAGAATGAGAGCCAGAATTTAATTTCACTAATATTATTCTGTACATTGATGCACAACGCGTGTAATTAATATCAATATCATTCTCGGCCCCTATAACTCAGCGAGCTAACCTCGACTCCAGCGCCACAACAGCTCTCAGTAGAGGCTGTTCAACCTAAAGCTTTCAGTGGCATCATATGGTATCATGCAGATTGGAAATACCAGCAGATTTCCTATTAAGGGTAAACGTATACGTTGAGTTCAAGTGATCAAAAACTAAAACGCACGGGCTCATGTTTGCACAGGCAGCTCAAAGTCCAGATATGATTGACTCCCGCCAAAGTAGTTTATCTAGTGTGGACAAATGCAAAAAATGCTGCAGGGTTATTGAATGCTTACATTACATACGCACGCACTAAATGTTTTTGCTAAATGTTTTTAGAGGGTAGCACGCGCTCTATTAAACTCTCCCCGGGCGTTTAGTTCCACACTACCCTTAATTAACATCGGAGGGTGTGCGTAAAGCATTATCCACCTCTACATTAAAAAAATGCTTTGGCATATTTAATTAAGAAAATAAGCAATTCGCATGAGGTACAGATTTCGCTCTGTCGTCTCCGTAACTTTGCACTGACTACAAATTTTTTTTAACAGCTACACATATTGGGCGTGCAAATAGCTTAGGCTGGTACGAATAAAATACTATGCGCTGCAGTAAACCCAACTGCAATTGTCGATTCTAGCACGAAATGCTTTTTGCTCAGGGTAGAAAATGCATTTCCGCACAGCCGCTGATATTATGGCGGGTAGAGCGGGGCAAAACGCAGGGGGAGAGAGTACATGTATCAATCTAACCCACTACGAACCACCCCAGAACCCCCTCCCGGTTAGGAATTGTGAACGATTACTTCGTCGCCGTACTTAGTGCGTCAGAACATAAATACTGGTGCTTCCTGAAGACGATGAGCTAATCGTGGGATCTCTGTAGGTATCTGTCTATCTCACGGAGTAGGCCTACAAGGTCCTCGAACCTTTTATCAGCAAGCTCTTTGGCGTCCTGGAAAGCCTGCAGGGCCACGAGTAGGCTGATGTGCCGGACAGTGCCCTCTGAGGCGTGTACCGAGACAACGTGGCAGCAAGTTGCAAGGTCAGCTATGAAACGAATTTTTAAACCTCCGAGTCTAAAGGGGAAGATAGCTTGAATCCAGTTGCTGTCAGCCAGAATTAGATAAAGGATTAGATAAAGTGCCTGAAGCTGGTCCTTAGGCTTTTGTCTAAGTTTTGTGGCATATTCCAGCTCGCTTCAACGTCTGTGCTGCGGAGGATGTGGATGACCCTTGCTTAGCCTAAGAGTTATTTTAATAGGCGATAGGCGCTATAGGGATCGAGCAGGGTTAGCCTGATTATATGGGATCGGAGGCCCTCTACTCTACCTGTGAGTTCCGGATGAATAGCGGCCGATCCCGCAGGGGAATCTATAAGCGTAATTTGTGCTGCCTCGACGAGGCTTGCGGGGAGGAGTGCCTCGAAGGCGGAGAGGTTAGGCTAAGCCATGTTAATAAGTTCGCATTTCTGGGAGTTAAGCTCAAGCCCACTTTGCAGGCCGAAGGCAATACCTTTTCTGATGTTTGCCCGCACCACTAATGCGCCTTACCCGATGGTGTTATCGTGGAGGTACGGGAGGTTCAAGGGAGACTAGACAGAATCGACCAGTCCTTTTATGGCTAAGCAAAACAGTGGCGGACCAAGGGGGTCGCCCTGCTGCAAACCGCTACATGAAAAATCTTTCTATTAAAAAGTTAAAGTTTTGTTCAATAGGCTTAGTCGCTTCTGGCTAATCAATTGTTTATTGGGGATTGAATGGTAATGCACGATCTCTTTTTATTGTGACATCTGTGTTTCCCGTTTTTTGTCTGATCAGTGCCGATTTCAATCTACTCCGGTATTCACGATGTATAAATTGGAAACCATGAAAACCCATTTAAGAATGGCCGGTCCAGTCTATAAGCCCACGACCTCCCGATTGCAAGGTAATAGCTTTGCCACTAAGCCATCTTGCTTGATCACTGTCTTCCAATACTGTCTTCAGTATAAGGATGTAGCGGACGTGGTTGAAGGCGTTTCTTAAATCGAGTTTGGCGACGACGAAATTGTTGTATGCACTGGTAGTAAAGACATTTGTAGTTTGGATCGCAGCATCGATGCTATTGGGTGTACTAAAGCCAACCTGGTGAAGCCCAAGCTTTTCGCCTACAAGGACTGCACCTAGTTTGACTGTAATTTTTGCCGCAAATCTACGGAAGTCTATGGACATGACGATTGAGCGAAGAGACCAACCAGGCTTTTTATTTGCAATGAGGCGACCGCCAAAAAGGACAAGGCGGATGGCATTCATCGTGGCCAGGAGGTCTCTGAGATGGAGCGGCCGCATGCCGTACATGTCTGCGGTACACCCCGCTGGGAAGACCCGTAGAGCCTTTGCGGACCAGTTGTGCACTGATGACGAGCAGCTCGCATGGGGTGGTCCTGGCGGCAGGTCAAGGTCGACGGGCTTTCTGGGGTGTTTCAAAGTAATTTCCACAAAATATCGCAAGCTCTCAAGGGCTTCGTCGAAAACGCAAAACTCTCAAGGGCTTCCTATAGAGCGAGCAAAGCTCTCGCGGCGCCTCTGATGTCGCCTTTGCCGAGCAGCCTAATTGCTTGCCTGACGGCAGCCTTATCCTTATTGCGTGTCTTGGCTTAATGCGCCCTCTAAACCAAATCGGGTAGGATTTTATTTCTGAGGTAAGTGGCCCAACTAAGATTGTTTTGTTTTTGGAACGGGGTTCTTAGAACGGTAAGCGCAAACAACAGTAGGTTAGCTCAGCTGCGCGAGCCGTTGTTATGGTGCACTATCGATGCCGTCGACAGGGTTGCTGGCAGAGGGGACGGGCGAGTATTCGGTGTCCGAGTGTGTTGCCTTTCTCTGCGTTTGATTTCCCTGCTTGTAACGCTCCTTTGGCTTCGCGGTCGCCAAGATCTGTCTATTCGGTGCCGAGATGTTAGCGTCTGCCAGTTTTAGGTGTAGGTCCTTGTGAACAAACTGTCTCCGAGCGTGTAGTATTCACCAGTTTGTGAGCGCGTGTAGTATTCACCAGAACGTTCACTACACATACATTCGTTAATGTGATTGTCATTGCAAAAGTCGAAGACAAATCTAAAAAAAAATCGTTTTTCGGGAGCCGACAAAAAATGACCGCACTCTGTCGAATCGAACGCGCAAAGAAAGCTATGTTTGCCAGGCCACGTTTTCCAAGTATAATGTTTGTTCAACGTCTAGTACCTGGGCGCCACGACACTGGGCTGATGTACTAGCGTTGGCCAGATGCAAAATTGAAGAATTTCAATAGACACAAAGTGGTCTGTCTGTTAACGCAGCAAAATGTTATATTATATCTGTCAGCGAAGGTTAATAAAAGAGAGATAACTTAAATGGTACTAAAGGCAACCCACGTATTCAAGGCAGAGAAAATCAACTGAAAAGCCCCATATGGTTTGTTGGTACGTTAAGTACACACGATGGGTACACAATGGTGCCTTGAGGTAATGCATGCTCAGGCTATAACTACAAAATTGCACGGAGCGCCTACCAATTTATATCCGGGTGAATTGGAGGTGCCTTCACAAAAAAAATAGGTCGATTGCTGATTACCGAGCTACAGGCGAGACATAGAAGAGTGCAAGCTTATCTATAGATGTTAGGTGGTTTTGTATTAAGAAGTGCGATTTTTCTTAACTAGTTTAGTTTATTACTTAGATAAGTGGCAAACGAATACGTAAAACAAATATTTGCTAGAGCAAGTATAATTATTAGCTGGAATACACCTGAATCAACCGCCGTTTAAGTAATGATCAAGAACGTCTGTATTCGAGCAAATTATGCTTATTCAAGAACACCTATATTTATTATTTTACTAACACTTGTGACAAGCAGAGATTAAGTTAATACCAATGGATTGCATTTACTTAGCTGCCTAAGAAGCTCTGGTTTTTTTTCGAGACACTCTGAGTGTAACGAATTTATAAAATGAGCCCTTAGAATAAAAAAGACTATCGGCAACACTAGCACCTCGAGGCCCTGGACTCGGAGACAATGTAAGTGCGACTACTTGCTAGCGTTTGCATAGCAAGTCGCTGGCAGAAAATGCTAAAATGGTCTGCGCTGTGGCTCTTTACTATCAAGGTCATAACTTTGTCAGCACACTGAACGCAACGGAGCATGCTAACAGGGAGGAAAAAAGTAAATATGCAGATCTTGAGAACAGTTTGAAGTTTTTTGTCAATAGCTTGGGTTTACTAGTAGTGGAATAGTAAGGCTTACTCGGGGCCTAGATGTCAGAACCTCAAACTCAAAAATACTTCTATTTGGTCAAAAGCGAAGACATAGTTACAATAGCATAGAATATTTTATTTTATTAGACGTATTTGCAGAATGTACAATACATAATGCTTCGTCAACCTTCTCGCACACTCATGACCCTAAACGTTCGTGGCATGCATTATAGGAGCATATTCTCTCCGTCTTTGCAGTTTGTATAGAAGCTATCATCGTGTTACTGCCTCAGGCATTATTTGAGTAAATAATTAAACAGTGAGATGCGTTATTTGTTATTCCGATTCTTTTGTACATTTTATTATAGACAATTTCATGCAATTCCGCATTTTTTTGGAGTGTTGCTAAATTCTATTCTCGTTATGATAAAGCATCTTTACATGTTGTTGCCTAAACCAGTGACAGATCGGATAATACTAGTTATATGTATATTTAAAGCCTAGTTATTATTACGTCGTTTCGATTTAGTGAGCCTGTGTTTTCCTTTCCTTTTAGTCGCTTCCTAGCGTTTATAAAGAAAGATCTAGATCATCAGCGGTATGGTCTATCATATATTCTTAATAAGCATCGCTCAAAGCAAACTCGACCGACGTCAGGGATTGAACCGGCGATGACAAATATGATTAGCGCGCTAGTTCATACAATTACGGCGCCACATAAAGAAATATCTGGAATCATTAAAGTCAAGCTTCGACTTCTCCATTGTGTCCAATCTGGTGCTGAATATATTCTAATCCCTTCGCAAGTTTTGTTGTAATTTCTATTGTGGTCTTGTTCTATTAAAGCTTCGTGATTACTAACCCGGTCCCTTAAAATACAATTACTTGGCGTGACATTGCGTTTGGGCACAAAATCGCCTGAAAATGTGTGTGTATAGTGTATGCAAAGATTGAACATTTTATCTACAGTTTATATACATAATACAGACGCTACCTCCTCTACTACGTGTAGTGCGACAGTACGCACTGTATTGATCGTCAAGAGGGAGGTCTCTGTCTGTTACATCATTGCCTAACTAAGTTTCGGTTATCATTATAGCTTGATGGATTGTTTTATTGTTTGCTTGGCTTATATACCTAAATACGCATGTCACCCTTTTATATCAGGGGCGCTTAGAGCGGCAGCATACATGTTACATACGCATTCGTATAATCAATGTATACTTCAATACTTACTAGGTATTTGCTATCCATTGGTACAACCTCTTCTTTGTAATATCGGCCAAGCCTTTCTAACAATTGGTCCTAAAGCTAGGGCCTCCGACAGCTTAATATCTCTACTTTCCCCCAAGGCTGTACATTCTTTAACTGTCATTCCTTAGCCCACATGTTCGACATTCTGTACTGTGCCCCTCCCTATATTTATTTACTCTTTGTATCCTTGAATCTAACACCCTGCCCTGGCATCTGCCAACAGCCCACTCACTCTTGAATTATCGTATACCTATATTGCTCCGCCCCTTTTCCACTTTTCTATTCCATATTTACCTGTCAAACTCGATCTGGAACCCATTGCCAATTTCCATTTGCTTGTATATGGCTTGTTCACTCTCAATTTCACCATTTTCTCCAATACCCTCACTTTTACCTGCTGCTGACTATCGTATCCAATTTCCCTAACTGCAAACTCCACACTGCGATCCCACTGTGTTTTGATCATTAGTGCCGTCTTCACCAGCTGCATCTGCTTAACCCATCTTTTATTTGTGACATTTCTAAACCTAACACTAAATCTTACTAAGCTTACTTTGTGCTTGTTGACTCATTTTTCTTTGTGTTGTTTTTCACTTTTTTTCCAACCCCGCGCCGTGGACCAAAGAAGTATCAGCAAAGGTCAATCCTGGCACATACATGGCTTTCGATATATTTTTTGTTTCTATATATTTATGAAACCTCCAGAGGCCCTTACACCTTACTAGGTGTATTCCTCTTTCAGCCTTCTTCTTTCGTAATATATCTTCTTTCTCTAAATAATCATCCCCTGTAGTCACTCTCACCCCAATATATTTGTACTGGCTTTTGCACTTAATAACGTCACTGCTATGCGTATTTGTATGATCTTCAAAAGCGAGACATGCGCACTCTTCGTGTAATGAGCGTACATCATGAAAATCAATGCAGTTTAAAGCGGGAATGGTCCATGGAGAACGAGGAATAAGCTGTACTGGCAGTTACAAGCTGTAGTACGGTGCAATCGAACTATCTATGCAACCTGCTTCAAATCGAATGAGACTCACGAATACCCATTGCAGCAATTATGGCTGGCTGAGCAGTGTGGCAACAGTTGACTTTACGGTGGACCGTTTCGCAGTTTGGCTGGATAGCCTCAACGTTGAGACAGAATTTACGGGGTGTGTTATGTTTCCGTTCCGGTGAGTGCAGTCGTTCGAACAGGAAACTGACGCTCTCAGACGTGGCCACGCCCAAATGCCACCGAGCAACCGCGCATGACCCTAAGGATGTAACTGACGGTCGAGAAGATGATGCAGTATTGCCCTTGCCGAATAAATCCGTGTTGGTGCTCATTGACAGTGTCGTTGGACCGCTTAGGCCGACCCTTAGGCAACTTCTCCAAAATGTGACACCTGTCGCAATGCGTTTGTCCCCGGGCAAGGACATCTATAGCATAGGGGCAGAGGCGGAGAAGCACATCATTGCTGCCAATGGGCCAGTGTCCATTTTCGTGCAGCGGAGTATCACGAATGTTTGGCGTTTGAGAAAAATAAGTTAGTAACAGCAGCTGAAGCAGTGGTAGCAAACGTGCACGTTTTTCGCCTGTGCCCTGAACTCCATATTCTGTCCGTACCTCTGCTCGGACAGATCTGTAAGGCGGAGAACGGCATGCTCGCGACTAAAGCTGTGCAAGACACTGCTCTCTTCTCCGTGCTCCCTCTCACTATCACGCATTGACAAGTAGTCGAGAGCGGATGCTATTTGTATAAAGGGGAAGTCGTTGCGTTATACAAACTGATTGCGTATAACATTGCCAGACGAATCAAAAGTTTTTTAGGGGTGAACCTCAAAAATAAAGTGTAACGAACACCCGCGCCCCAACCGAATCCGGAATCGAAACCATGTCTCAGTGCTACGAGAGCCAAGGCCAGCGCCCTTCACTCAGAGACGTTAAGTCCAACAGCAAGGTCAGGTTGGCCGATCGCACCTGACTCCCAAAAATCTTGACTAGCTAAATCCAGGTAAAAGCGGCCTTCCTGAAACGGACTCTGGGACTTCATACGTCAATGCACAACCGTCTCGTCTATTTAGTAGCAGATCGTTGACTCCTCATAGAAGACCTGAGGCGCCCTTTTAACCTCCCTTGCTTTCCAGCCTTCAATGACTGAATTGGAAGATGGGAGGTGAGGTTTTCTGAACTCGACCCGTAATTCTTTAATACTGTAGCGATACTAGCAACAGACACGTAATAATACGGTTTGCAATGCGCGGCTTTCATCAAACTCTATACCAACGGTCTCAGTTTCATGAACCAAGTTGTGTATGTCGCCGCTGCAGTGTATTCTGCCGAAGATACTATGCTGCAGAATGCAATCGTGTGCAATCAATAAATAAATAGGCCCGTCATGAGGGGCGTTTTAGTTTCTATATGTTATTATATTTTACGCCTGGAAATCTTTATAATATATCCCACACATATGCAAATTACTTGCCGATCGTCTTGACTCACTGTCCTTATAGTGGTTTAATGTGCTGTATTATGGTTTACTTGCTACTCAACGTGAGTGAATACATATGAATGACTACAACAAAATTGTAAAAAGTGTGGCACTGGAGTGAGACGTGGCGGAACCTGCGGCAGAGGTGGAGGGAGGATGTAGAGTCAGGGGCTGCAGATGGTAGGCGAGGACCGGCGGTGGTCAGAAGTGAAAAGGAGCCGTCATTGATTGCTGATATGTAGTTAGTGCTGGCGGCAACAGCGAAGAACCGCGTCTGGAAGGAATAGTTAGAATGGCTAATGCCAAGCAGCACTGAACTCCGTTAAGTCCCCCAGTAACGGGGCTTTACACCCAGGAACCTGGGGACCTGCATTGCGCGCCACGGCGGCTGAAATAGAGCCTGTCGTTTTGAGACTGACGATTGGTATTCACTGAGATACCACGGGTGGTATTTCAGTGAATACCATTCGTCGGTATCCATTGAGCGGGCGCAGCGCTGGTTGACAAGAAGTTACGAAAAAAACACGGCCAACGGTACCCACCGGAACCGCCGGTAACTATCGGAATAGAACAGCCTGATGTTGCTGACAGAATAGCCTGGTGTTGTTGGTTTTGAAGAATGCTACCAGGTCTGTAGCTGAGGTTCCATCAGCCTCCGTACCTCCTCAATGTCAACACTGGCGGGGCTCTTCAAGACGTTGTCGTCGTCGTTGGCGTCGTCAGCCGCACGAGAAGCTGGTCATTCAGCTGTGTGTTATACATATACGTTTATGGCAATATGACGACGCACGTTTGCAATCGCCTTGCATAACGTGGCGTCGCCTGGCCTGCCTCGAGGTGCGACAGCGCACGTCGCTAGCCACTATGCCAAGCACGTTCGCCTCCAGCCGAGAGATGTTGGAATCGCCGGCCAAAAGAACAGACTTGACGGGTGGTGAGGACAGGGACGACTCTCGGATGGGCTGAGGGTCGACTGCCGCGCCATCGTCTGCATGACGATGCAATCGCTTGCTTGCGTGCAAGCGGCTGCACTGCGTGCATCTCTGCTGTGCTACTGTGCTGCCAATCACCCGTTGGTTTGCACCGGCCTGTTCCTAAAGCCACCCGGTTGCGCGGGAGAAACGGCAACTGAAAATTCGCTGTTAGATCCACCGCTGCTATTGCGCTGTCCACCATCACTGGACCAGCAGCCAGCGAACCGATGCTTGGTTCGCTGGATGTGGTTGTGGTTGTTGTTGTTGTTGTTGCTGCTGCTGCTGCTGCTGCTGCTGCTGCAGTAGTATCGAGATCCACTGTGATCTTTTGTGCAATTGCCGGTAAGCCGTTAGCCTGGTCGTCTAAAGTTTTCGGTCTGACCCTCAGCCATGATTTAACGTCCACGGAACTGTTTTTCACATTGCTTCATAGATGGACCCCCATAAATACAAATGTGCAGCGGTGGGGCTCGGTTCTTCCACAAATGTGCAACGGCGGGGAGCGGCGGAGACTTAATCCGCCACGCCACCGGGTTCGACTGGACTGGTCGTCTGGTGTTGTTGTTTTTGCAATGGCACTGCCCACAGTAACCGTTTTAATTGCTCCGGGATCTCGGTTTAAGGGACGCGAAAAGGGCCGGCAAATTTCGATTCACTGTGGTCTAGGATCATTTCTAATCGGACAAATATATATCACTAAATGTTTCGATATTATTGTTGCTCGTTTTTGAAATCGCTTTGTCGAAGTCGCCAATCGCAGACTAAAAAACAGACACACACACAAGTTTTGCCGACGCGGATACGCTAGTTATCCTCACAGCTGGCCTGTTCACTCACAAGCTCAAATATGATCGTCTCCATGACTTTCTTTTCAATTCTGATGGATCGCAATGAATACACACAAAATCATCACAGGTACACGCGACGGCTGGCGCCACAAAGGAGGCCCGCCGGGCTGACAGAGTTGAAAATGGTAGCCGCCGTCTTCTTGGTGCTTGAGAGGGGCCCAGCCGGTGTGTAAAGGTTGCTGATAGGCCGGGGAGAGTCCGATCGTATCTTGTTGAAAGAGAGATGTAATCTAGCCGGTGCCTGGCTCGCCTTAGCCTTTTTAACAGGCGGGACCGGTAGCAATCCGTTTGGGCGTACTTCTGAAATGAAAGTCAAAATCGAAGTAGCGATCACGAATACTAGTAATTTAGAATTCGACGTTATAACTGCACGCTCAAAGCACTAATGAAGTAATCATACCATCTGGCTAGATTCCCGATTTATCGATGGCTTGGAAAATATATTGCGCTCACACAGAACTACTCCTAATGGTTGGACGCACGTTAGCAGCACAATGGTCAATGTAGTAGGTAGTAGAAGCTTGTTTAGGATAATGTTCGGCCTGTACTCGCACGAAGTCGCAAAAGCATGAAAAGATAGATTTGAAAAGACGTAGATAGGCAATCACAGCGCTAAAACCTTTAATTCGTCTGTACGCGCGCAACGATGGCTTAAAGGCCTTGAATTGGTATTTGACAGAAATAGACTAAGCAACTATAGTACTCTCTTATAGCCTATTGCCCCTCTTTGAACATTCTAGTATTATAGTTATAACAATAAAGCCACTCACATACTACGGACGTTAGAGTCAAGCCATGAGTGCATTATGCTCCCATATTTTTGCTCTGCGCAATTAAGATAGAAGGAATACATTGATTTTAGAATGTTGCTGCATATCGCACATGCCCAAAAGTACGCTTCAATATAAATATTACCAAAATTTAATAACAAACGCGCCATCTGGCGATTTAGATGTTTGGCTGTAGATGATTGCACTTGCAAGCTGTGCGCCACGCGAATATTCTATTAACGATTTCTTTTCCGGCTACAGCTTAAGCTTGAATGTTTATACCAAAGCGATTTATCGTTGTCATGACGCCAAAGAACTTATTGAATCTATCAGGATATGCTCTTACATATGCTCGTTATCGTACATCTGTCAATATTTTCTAATATAACGGTGATGTCCATGTACTCAACAATATTCCTGCTAATGTAACAGCGATAGGCAACACGTCTTATGATCTTCTGTGTATCTCGGCTAGAACCTTCTCATCACACAAGAGTGCCTGGTGCCAAGCGGGTGAAGCGTTTTATAAGACCGGGAGAACATATTGTTTGTACAGACTAACATACACGGAAGCATCTTCAATCACAAACAAGCGCAATATTCAATTCAGTCTCCTTGCAGCAGCCGTTACCACTTACAGTATATAAGGTGTGAAGTTAATGTTGTCGGGTATCAGTCCAAAGTCTTTGCTTAACGGTTAGTTCCTCAGAGCCTAGCGTGCAGCTGTGTGCAGGGTTATTGGGTCCAAAGTGTAGCACAGCATACAGATAGTTTAAGATCGAGGCATTTACGCCTCTTCATAAATTTGTCTAGCGCCTCATGGAAAGTAACTACGTTGTTTCCATTCCTTACGGATATACACATTTTGACATTATCAACATGCATTTTTACATGAAGACGTAAGGTATTACATGCATTAATGAGTCGGTATATAGTATGTAAAAATAAGGGCCAAGAATGGTGCCCTGCAGACAGCCAGAAGACACCTGAGCCGTGGATGACAGACAGTCGTTCACTCTGATCCTAAAAAGTATATTAAAAACGCACTTAAAAGGCCTTAATCTAATTAACTATGCAACTACCCACTTCATATTGTAGAAGGATATTAAGTAACCTAGAGTGTGTGGTAGCTCTCAAAATCCGATTCAGAATCGAAATACACGCAGTCAAACGGTCTTCCATCATTTATGAAGAAAGCCAAATCGTTTTGTATCTCAAGTAACTGTAGAAGAGCAGAATGGTATGCGAATTGTTTCCTTAATATAAGACTTTGGGCATTTGCGTCTCTGTAGATTTCCTCTGCTATGACCTTCTCGAAGAGTTTGCAAGGCAGAGAAGTCAGCGAGGTACGGCTTCCGCTTCGAGGGACAGGCGGAATATAATCGAAAGTGGCACTCATACCTCATAGCCACTCTTCTTATACACGATGACCGAGATACCGTAGGGGTGGCGTCACGCTTGTTCGTCAATCCGCGCAGATGTCATTCGAGGTTTTGCAGAAAGAGTCGACGTTATTCACCACCTGCACGCTGGAGGGCTTATATAAGGGGAGAGCGCGGTTGGTGTTTCGCGATTGCAGCTCGGCGTGCGTGGGCTAGTTGCGGCAAATACATTTCTGAGAACTTCAGTATCTGAGAACTTCTCGTGGTCATTAGTAGTAGTAGATCCGTCTGGTCGCTTAATTGAGGTCAGGATGTCCTTGACTTTCATATGTTTTCGAATGAATCTGTGGACAGCCTTGTGGCGGCAGACTAGGCAACACGGCTCTCCTCAATGATGCGTTTCGTATGAAGCATCCTCTGCAACATTTTGTGCAATGCAGACTTTTGCTACAGCGTAGCGTTGCTCAGTTGTCGAATAGTCCGTTGGATATCGAAGCTTAATCTACTCGCGGTATCTACGGCGCTCCGAGGTACAACTATTTCAAGCAAGAAATGCATGTAGCTCGCAAACTTGTTATACATGCTATCAACGTCAGGACAGGCAGCGAAGAAATCAGTCCACTCAGTCGCAATCAGAACTGTGATCATCCCTTTGTAGTCCCACCAGGCATTGCGCGTCTCAGGTGTGGACGGACCGCCAGATACTGAAAACTTGCTTTGCGGCAGAACTGAGGAAACATCTTCGAAACTGTTTTTGATTCAACAGTGCGTCGTGAAGACGGGCTACGCCAACCTGACCTATTTTTTCGGGTTGGTTCAGATCTTCAGAGATAACAACACTCACATCATCAGTCACTAGTGCATCGAGATCGGCAATCAAATTTTCATTGTTTTTCACCTGATCAGAGCGTGATCCTGTCAGATTGAGATACTAGCAGATGAGTCGAATCAGTTCGCCTGAACCACGTCAGCCGCGATAGTTTCGGAGGATGATATGTAACGTTGGGTGAGTTCGGCACAGGGAACTTTAGAATCACAAAACACCTCGTATTTTCCACCCGCGGTCAATTCAGCGGGCGTTACCTTGTCGGTCAGCCACGCTCCCGTGGCGCACGCAATGCTACTTTCTTCTGGTTCCATAAACGCGTGCAGACAGTCAATGGCCCATTTTCATGGTTTAGCCAGTGATCGCGCGTTCAGGGATATACATTTAAATTTAGAGTATGAATTACTCCTATATCCGTGTCCAAAGTTGATGTCCGTTGGGATGGCCCTGTTCAGTCATTGGAATGGGTGTCGTTCAATTACCTCTGTTTTTCGGAGGCGCTCGTTGATGATATTGACTATGGCACCTTCATTCCAGATGTCTTCGTTGAACATCTTATCCGCATCGATGTCAGGTATTTTAACAAAGAAGGAGCTATATTGGGCAAAGCGAATTCTCAGGTTCTTAATCACGATCGTATACACCCGGACTTCATCAAGTGGGCATGTAGTACTCTTGCATTCAGCTCAGGCTCTTGTCCGAATTCGAAGCTACGTTTCGTGTGATTTCAATTTTCGTCACCACTAGCAGCAGTTTTTCTTTCTTGATTAGGCGCTTGGAGATGATTACTCTGGAACGGTTGACGCCCTCTTGATTGCGATCTCCTGAGAGATCGGCTCGATGAACGGTTTGCAAATGCGAGCATTCTCTCTCCCCCTACACCATTTTTTTTCTGCTGAAACTTCCCAGCATTACTCTTGCGAATTACGGGAATCCAGACGGACATGCGCCACCCCAGCCATGGTGACTATCTGGGACTCGCAAACCCAGTAAATCCGCGTCCCCCCCGCGTCCCCCCCACCCCCAGGGGTCGGTAACTGCGTAGGCATTGTTTCGAATCCATGGAAGCGGTGTTGCACCAACTCCTACATTCTACTCCAATCTGGCATTATCCGCCTTCTCATGTCTGCCTTGGTGCAGCTCAGACGCGTCAGCGAGACCGTTAACACCTTTTATCGTCGAGAGTCATCGCCTGGAGCGTCCCTGGCTGGCCCTGCCTAACCTCAAGGCTGGTTTGCCTTTGCTGCCTATTTCCCTTACTTTCGCTCTTACCTACGGGCGCAGTACCTCTGGGGGCTTCAGTCATATATATATATATATATATATATATATATATATATATATATATATATATATATATATATATATATATATATATATATATATATCAATATGTATATATATATATTTTTTTTTTAGCTGTTCCGTAAAGCTAATGCTCGTGTACGGTTTTTTTCATGTCATGGCTGACTCTTAATCCACTCCGACATTTACCTTGTAAAATTGGAAACCATAAAATCCTGTTTAAGAGTGGCCGGTCTGGTCTCGAACCCAGGCCTCCCAAATGCAAACAAATGTGTACTAGTATAGATATGTTAGCTGCTGGTAATGCTTTCGACATATCTTATATAGTTAGTTGCTCTGTTATGCTACGTATATGTAAAATCCAGAGCCAACAGCAAACAAAAAACGCTCCAGTTTTGAGAAAATGCGCAAGACGTACTTTGCTGCAATATTGGTTCAACAATATTCCAACTGCCTAACAAAGGACTGTTATAACCGTTATGACCGACTAACAAAACCTGTGTTCGCCAGCCTTACATACATATGGATGAAAAACGTGACAAATTAAACGCTAGTAAAGTCACCACCGTTTCCGTCGGTGACGCTGAGATAAAGAGCTGCAATGTTGAGAGCAAAAAGTGTTGCTTTGAACCTAATAGAACACGCATTCGAAGAGCTTGGGCACGAGATGCTAGAGTTTTCTCATGAACATAAAATGTCACAATAGTTAAACATTGTTTTCAAAGCGCGTTTGAACATAGAGTATATAGTTGGCCAAACAACCAACCACTAGTGCAGAAATAACGCGATCTAAAACGTTGCATATATATATATATATATATATATGTTTTTTTTATAAAAGCGTTTTATTAATAACATGTGCGATGACCATAATTTTATTTGTTTTTCCGTAAGGCTAATGCCCGTGTATGGTTTATGTATATACATATATATATATACATATATATATATATATATATATATATATATATAAATATATATATATATATATATATATATATATATATATATATATATGTATGGTTTATGTATATACATATATATATATATATATATATATATATATATTAAACAATGTTACGGTTGTGAGGTCTGATTGTATTATCGCAATTCTTTTAAATAAATAGATGCCGCGTTCTCTCTGCAAAGGGCCAAAGACAACACTTGCCTTAAGAACTGACCCTTTCTTCGGTCGCTCGTGACCTCCTGAATTCGCTTACTTAAATCTTTGAGGAATACTTCGGTTCCCTTGCTGATCGGTCCTAGTATCTTCATAGCAATACGCACAAAAATGTTTCTTGTTTCTGGCGTCCGCGTGCTTTGCTACCCATTTCGCCTCAACTGAGCTACGATGTAAATAGGAAGCCGCGGTTGTGCACAGAACCGTTGCATCCTAAGCCAAGGACTTTCCTTGTGACTGTAATGCTAATGATAATATATATATATATATATATATATATATATATATATATATATATATATATATATATATATATATATATATATATATATATATATATATATATATATATATATATATATATATATATATATATAGGAGGAACTAAAACAAAGCACAAAAGATATAAGGAGAGGCAGAATTTTTTTGGGACTTATGCTGCTGAAGACAGCGCAACTTTGAATCAAACGGGTTCGATGGGCTGGGGCAAAGTGTACTTGTCAGGTGGAGGAACCCGTGAGCGACTCCGGCCAATCAATCCAATAGGGCAGTCGCCATTTCTTCTGATGGCCCATAGCACTGTTCAATGGATATCTGGGCCCTCAGAGAGTGAAGCTTAAGGGGGAGGTGCGTTTAGTATGTATGGGTCTCAGCGGCGTAACATTTATCCGCTGGGGTCGAGTCCCACCTAGCTTAAGCTTAAAAAGCGATATTTCCCACTCGTCGCGGTAGTGTGTAACTGCATTTAACCCTCCTTCAAAAAAACAATATATATAAATATATATATATATATATATATATATATATATATATATATATATATATATATCTGATAACACGCGGCGAGAGGCACCACTGCTATCAGTCAGCGTGCATTCTTTTTGGCATGCGTACGTACGCAGCGGCGACTCATGAATGAGTAGGCGTGTTGGAGATAACCTAATCGACACGCAGATAGATTTGCACGTCGATCGTTATTAATCGTACCGAGGAACAATGTTCATTAGTAAATGATCATCGAAGTAGCTAATGAATGCTAACCGATATTTATCGTCATTATTATACGACGTCGGCTACCCTAGGCCCGTCGAGATTCGTATCGACTCCTTCCGCCGCCGCCGCCGCCGCCAACACGAAGCGGTAGACGCTAAGCCTATCGAAAAGCCTTGCGCTGTAAGGGTAGGCTCACGTCGCCTCTTGTACCAGAGAAGCAATAGGTACGCGAGCGGTGTCACCCGTTCCGGTAATAGAACTAGAACTGGAGTAATTGGCAAAGGGTCTTCATTGTCAGGTTAGGCAGCAGCAGCAACTTAAACCCGCAAATGCCATCACAACACATTGTCAGGCGTCATACAAGCGATATAACCTTGCGACTATCGTCCGAAATATTTGCATCTTGGTCATTTGGTCTATAATTTCTAAAAGCTCAGTATTCAATCAGAGAGTCGTTGCTGTTGTTGTTTTAAGTGGTTATGAATAATATATATATATATATATATATTAAACAATGTTACGGTTGTGAGGTCTGATTGTATTATCGCAATTCTTTTAAATAAATAGATGCCGCGTTCTCTCTGCAAAGGGCCAAAGACAACACTTGCCTTAAGAACTGACCCTTTCTTCGGTCGCTCGTGACCTCCTGAATTCGCTTACTTAAATCTTTGAGGAATACTTCGGTTCCCTTGCTGATCGGTCCTAGTATCTTCATAGCAATACGCACAAAAATGTTTCTTGTTTCTGGCGTCCGCGTGCTTTGCTACCCATTTCGCCTCAACTGAGCTACGATGTAAATAGGAAGCCGCGGTTGTGCACAGAACCGTTGCATCCTAAGCCAAGGACTTTCCTTGTGACTGTAATGCTAATGATAATATATATATATATATATATATATATATATATATATATATATATAGGAGGAACTAAAACAAAGCACAAAAGATATAAGGAGAGGCAGAATTTTTTTGGGACTTATGCTGCTGAAGACAGCGCAACTTTGAATCAAACGGGTTCGATGGGCTGGGGCAAAGTGTACTTGTCAGGTGGGGGAAAGCCTTGCGCTGTAAGGGTAGGCTCACGTCGCCTCTTGTACCAGAGAAGCAATAGGTACGCGAGCGGTGTCACCCGTTCCGGTAATAGAACTAGAACTGGCGTAATTGGCAAAGGGTCTTCATTGTCAGGTTAGGCAGCAGCAGCAACTTAAACCCGCAAATGCCATCACAACACATTGTCAGGCGTCATACAAGCGATATAACCTTGCGACTATCGTCCGAAATATTTGCATCTTGGTCATTTGGTCTATAATTTCTAAAAGCTCAGTATTCAATCAGAGAGTCGTTGCTGTTGTTGTTTTAAGTGGTTATGAATAATAGGCAGGGCTGCATTCTAGTCTTAGCCATTCAGAAAGAAAAGCTTAATACACTAACCCGCCTTTAAACGAGTTTAATGCGTCTTGTCAGAGACGTCAAATTTACGTATCGCCGACTACAACGCTGCCAGAAGAATAGCTAAAAGCTCAAAGTCAGCGCCAGCCGTAGCAGGAATGAGGCAGATTGCGCAAGTTTACGGACGATTTCAAATTACGCTACCTAGCGCACATACACACCACTGGCAATAAGCAGTGGAAAACGATAAAAAAGAACAGGCGGACAGACTGGGACGTACACAAGGCCGGTATACGTCGGAGGTGCATCAAGTCGAAACACTCAGCTACCCTCGGAGTCCCAAAGACGTCAGATAGATAAAAGAGATGAGGTTTTTTTTTAATTTTAGGTTTTGGGAATGCATGATTTGCATGCGTTGCAGGCAGCTATTAGTGTGAGACTCACAAACTCACTAAACTCATATTCCTCCCCCCCCCCGCGGATTTGTCAGTTCCACACTAGTTATTAATAAGTCTCCTATAAAAATTAGATAAAGGCTTGCCGATTAAACATGGACAACAGTGTTTATCAGCGAGCTGCGGCACTGAACGTTAAACCCCGTTTGTTCTATCACGGGACGCAAGAAGGGACGCAATTCCGATAGCAATTTGAATTTCTTAACGATAGACGGATCATATATTACTAACTTATCACTTACTGATAGCACAGTTATTTAAATTGATGTATTTCAGTCTAAAATTTAGTTCACACTCGCACCGATTAAGGAATGATCAAATATACTTATTATGTGTACTGTAGGCGAACGCGGCTTTTATTGTGAGCACCGTGGGGAGAGCTAGTGAACATTGAAGCTTCAGCAGACGTTCACACTTCATAATTGTTCGAATTAAATAAGAATTAAGACAAATAAAGAAATGAAATTGCTTTATTATTTTAGAGGATTGTATAGTAATATAATTTTATACAGCCAACAATCCGGCAAGCCACGGACTTTGGCGGCTGCCGTAGAGGTTCTAACGATAGTTCAACCCTTTACATTATTATTATTATTATTATTATTATTATTATTATTATTATTATTATTATTATTATTATTATTATTATTATTATTTATTACATGTTAAACGATGTTACAGTTGAGAGGTCTGAACGTATTATTGCAAAGTTTTTTAAATAATTAGTTAACTCCATGGCGCCTAAAATAGATGCCGCATTTCCTCTGCAAACGGCCAAGGACAACGCTTGCCTCAAGAATTGACCCTCTCTTCGGTCGTTCGTGACCTCCTGAATTCGCTTACTCAAATCTTTGAGAAATGCTTCGGTTCCCTTGCTGAATTATTATTATTATTATTATTATTATTATTATTATTATTATTATTATTATTATTATTATTATTATTATTATTATTATTATTATTATTATTATTATTATTATTATATAGTAAATGTACGTTGATTGAGCTCCATATATTTACATCCGTTTCGCCAGTCCTCTTTCCTCGGAAGCGTTTCGAGAATAATTCTCGCGTTACCGCGCTGACTTTTAAGGCGATGCGCTGCCTCAGGAACATCGTGGATCCTTTGTCTCCGACCGACTTCTCGATGAGCTGGCCGTCATTGTCTGTGTCTGTTATGGTCATGGCCTCTCGTCGCCGTACGCCTGATGTCCCGATGATAAATGGATAGATGGTGTGCTTTTTCATCAAGGCTTCGTAAAGACGAGTCTTGTCCCTTTCCGCTTTGAGTGCGACGCCGTATAGCTCAACGCATAAGCGTCTCGAATCGACATGTCTGAGATCTTCAATATCCCTATGGCCCAGAGAGCCGTCAGGTCTAATGTTTTGTCGCCTTCACACAAATGTGTCTGCGCGGCGCACGATGCACGAGCACAACAAGGTCCGCGTGCCTGAACGCTCTAACGAGCAGATCAATTACAGTGTTGTGGCGACTTTTCGTATCAGCCATGTTCGTGCCACAATAGCATGGTGAATAATAATAATGATAATAATAATAATAATAATAATAATAATAATAATAATAATAATAATAATAATAATAATAATAATAATAATAATAATAATAATAATAATAATAATAATAACGTTTTATTACTACTGGGATTCCAGGTGCGGAAAACAGCCAATAGAATACACATAAAGAACAACCAATGGTTCCTAAACGGTAATGCGGGACTCAAAGATGCCAAAAAATGTGGAAAGCGTGTTAGAAGGAGCAGCAACGTGTCGAAATATGGCATTTTCAAGCCAAACATGTCTCGCCGATGATCGGAAACAGATGAAAGACGTGTGCATTTCATAACGATTTCTTGCTGATGGCCGTAATCGAAAAGAGGCTACTGCCGCAAGTTTCAAAGAATTTACTCTTGAATCAAGTCTGGCATAACACGATTAATACGGCGCGATGAAGACACTTGATGATTCAAACAAAATGCTGCCTCTCTCAGGCAAGGACAGCTATCAAAAGAGAGAGAGATACTTACACTCCCGCCGCCCGCGATTTCCGCGCGGACCTTTACGGGAGTGCCCGCCAGCCCATTACAGGCCGACAGACCCCCCACCTTTCCCCCTATCGAGGTTCCGTATGGGGGTACCACACTACTCCGCCGTACCGGTCAGACGCGATCACCCCGCGATTCCGCGTTACACCCCAGAATATACAATACCCCCCATTACAGGGTGCTCGACCACTCCAAGGTAGCTTCACCTGCCTTTGATTTACGAATTGCATATTTTTTTTTTGGTGGCTACTGTTGCCCCTTCTGTAGACTAGACTGACTATACGCTTTGCATTGCATAAAGCTGGGTAGACCGAATTCAAGTTGCAATACAACAAGATGTTTAAAGTAAAATATAAACCACATATATACCACCTTTATTGCAGTCGTATTACGTAGATAAGCAGGTCACGTGACGCTCCACCTCTCACACACACTCTCGATTTTGCATCTTCCAGGTCCTGCAGATGCGTGACGCGCAGCTCTCTGTCTAACTCTCTCTCTGTGACTCTACACACACAGAGTACTACTTATTTGAGCCGGAGCCACATTTTGAAGGCTAAGCCGTGAGATGCCGCTGTCGCTCGAGAACGACGCGAATCGAAGTCGACGGCAGCGGCAGGTTAAAACACCTCGTAAAACAAATGGCGCATGCCCGCTGGAGGCTGGCTTGCTTTCGGACATCGAATACGTGCCTGTGTACATTACACAGGGTCACGTACGCCGTTGTCCGGGGCCCGAGGTTTTTCGTTCAGTTTCTTAGAGCTTTTCGTTCGACTCGTTGCCCCAGCATTGTACTAGAGAGGCGGGTGCTGTTGCTGCTGCTGCAGCCGCAGTGGCGGTGGTGGTGGTGGTATCGACGGACGCAGCAACAGCAGCAGCAGCACCGTGCGCTACCCCACTTTTAGCGTGTCTAATATGGGTAGAGTAACGATCAGAGTACCGCATTTCGACCTCGAACAGCTGTCAAGATTTTACACTATGGTCCGATCTCCGTCCCTATGGCGTGTATGTGTGTGGTCGCGTGTATCTTATTCCCTTTTTCTACTGTCTCTCGCTTCCCCCCCCCCCCCCCCCCCCGATATTTTGGTATAAGTAGACCTCCAGTTAAGCGAGAATAGCGTACTTCAAGCTGATACCAGCAGTAACTGTCGTGGTAGTCATCGTCGTCGTCGTCGTAGTAGTAGTAGTAGTAGAGTAGTAATAGCAATAGTTAGAGTAATAGCAATAGTTAGAGTAGTAGCAGTAGTTAGGGTAGTAGTAGCAGTAGTTAGAGTAATAGTTGATAGTCATGGTAGTAGCCGTTGTGGTTGTTGTTGTTGCTGTTCCTGCTGTTGCTGTGGCTGCTGCCGCTGCTGCCGATGCCGCTGTCTGTGTTCTCATATAAGTCGTAGCAGCAATAGGATGTGGTCCTATATAGACTGAAAGGCAGTCGGAATGGAAGTCGGAAAGCACTCGTGTGCAGTGAACGTGACGCGGCCAGCCCTTGACGCGGCCAGCCTGCAAGATTCAACGTGATTAAGTAGCTCGCCTAGTCGATGTGATGGCCGTGGTGGCGGTAGCGGCGGCTGGATGATTTGGGATTTGGCACGAGGCGGTACCCCCGTTGTTGGACGTTCAGCTCGCACTTGAATAGCGCCGACTTGGGGGGATTCGGGGTCGACAAGACATGACCTAAACGAACGAATGCCCGACAGCACCCAAGAGAGCCAGCCAACTTGGGGCGAGTGTTCGTTTTCGCCATTCGCCCACATGTTGTTCATTTCTAGTCCAAGAGCCCTAGGTTGTGCGTGTGCGTTTGTGTGTGTCGGGGGGGGGGGGGGGGGGGAAGGTTCTAGGAACCACCGTTTTTATTTGCTTACCCACCCTTTAGTGGGCTCTCCGGCGCGGCGGTCAGCACGGCTTTGAGCCTCTGCGTGCTGTAGGATACGCACGCCGAATGAGCACCCGTTACTCGCAGTCAATGTTTGTAGTCTGTATAAAAATAGTGTAGCAGCCGTACTATTAATACTAATCTTTGCTACCATCATCAACATCAGCACTATGTCGTATTTGGCGCCGTTAGATAAGAAAATAGGCTAGTGCTGCCAAAAACCGCGCGTCATACAAATTCGACCATTCGGGACGTGCATATGAGATAGGGAACAATACGTGATTCAACGGCCTGACAGGAGTACTTTCTAGGTATTGTTGAGCGTTCTAGTTTTGTGACTTTATGTTGTATTCACGCCGTTCTATTGCAAATGAAAACGTAAATCCGCCAATATAAACAGTATAGTAACAGCAACGAAAATGATGACGATGACAATAAAATTAGTGACTGATGGTTTTGTAATAAATAGCTTAACCATTAAGAGCAGTATAGCAACAGCATACTTGCGGACAAATGCTTGCTCAGTCAATGACTTTATGAAATGCGTATGGACGTCGAAAGCCTCTTATTTTGGTTTTTAAGACGGGGTAGACTTGAAACCAGTTTGCGCATGAGCAACGCAATTTAAAAAAATGATATTTTAATAACGGTTTTTATGCGCTTACGTTTAAGAAGAGAGGCTGCACACGGATCCTTCACTACTAGATTCGACACGTGACGTGTACACTAATTTACAATGATAATATAAAAGGTACTTTTCATTATCTCACGAAAAATAAATTGTTGCATTGATTGTATAATACATCGAGGTCGCCAACTATTTTGGAAATGCAAATCAAAACCTAACGGATACGTTTTGAAAGAATAACTGCCTTATTGACATTATTTGTGATTGCATACGATTGCGATGGTGCGCAAATTCCACCATCTTGAAATCCCTTGAATAAAGGTCACGACGAGGTTGTCATGAGATTGAACGACATCTCTGTCATAATGTACCTAAAGTATGTAAAAAAATTATTAATTCAAAGAACCGTGCGACGGTATGCTTGAATTGATAGCACGCTGAGTTGACCTGACTTCTAATGTGAAGGGTCGATCCATCTCGATTCCATCTCGACTTTGAGGATCGGTTTGAACATGTCAGAAGTATATTAGTAATGCAGTGGGAAAACCGCACAACTCGATGGTGCACTTAAGTTCTGTGCTCAACTACTCTTAGCTGTCACAAGGCAGCTTTTCTTGGTAAGATTATCCACCTACGAATGCAAAATTGCCAAGAACTTAGTGGTAAGGTTTCTCTGGAACTAAACCCAATGCCGGAACCAATTTGCGGATTAGCTAGGAGTCCTATATGGCAAAATCCGGAAGAAGCTTTTTTCGAATGTAATTAATCACCTAAGATGTAGTATTCACATCGGGAGGAGCCCGACCGTAGTTGGTCAAAGGGGCATACGCTTTGGTGCTTAACAAAAACCTTTCAACCTTCAGTGTACGGGCTGTTTTTCGGCCATTTCCAAGTTGCATTTGTTTAGGTAAGAGAGCCCTTGCCGACCCTAACCATAGGCAGTAAATTGAAAAGCACTTGTCAGTTTTGAGCTTTATCGATATTTTTGTAAAATGTGACAAGGCTAATTTTATAAAGCTTCGAGCAAGTAGCGAACTGAAGCAGGAATAGCTAAACACTGTAAGCTTATGTCTGCCTAGGCACTTATTACTCATCAAAGGAAATTCTGCAATTGATAAGAAGATTTCACTCTTAGACAATTGTCGGGCTACTAATCTAGAAACAAAATTAAACAACGCCCTGTGCCTTTGGCAGCTTTAGAATGTATCGTGAGATGGCTTTTGAGACCGCTAGATCGTAAACCAATAAGTTATGGGCAATTTTAACGCACTAATGTTTCCACCCGTTAGAACTGGTCGTATTTATAAAGTCTATGGAGTCAAGTCATTAAAAGTCAATTGGTTTGAGAACTTTTAAGCTTGTTGCGGTAAGTTACGCTAGCTAAGTTATGCGCTTTGTGCCAACTTACTACTAAACGTATTATTTGAGATTCTAAACATCATACAAGACACATCACGTTAAAACGCTGCAAAACAAGCCCAACTCTATTCCTGCTAATACTAACCATACACTTACCTTTATTTTATCCTATATACCTATATTATACGTTTTTTCCTTATGCGTATTATCCTATATACTTAAAATATACGTTTTGTCCAGAAAGAGAGTGGTGTCTTCTATGCAGACACAACATTTACCCAACACAAACAATGTGAAGGTCACTGGGGTACAACGGCTTGCCAGCAGGGGACATGCGGGTAAGGGTCGCAGAATTAACAGAGGGTGCGTTTGCAATTCTTATTGATGCACTAAAATCGAAAGAACATGTCAATATATCGACTAATCTTTCTGCACTAAAGAAATATAGTTATTGATCTCCTCGAAGGAACAAAACAAGAAGATGTCGACTAAGCAACACGTCATACCGAAAGGCCGGTGGTCCGTTTCTGGCCCGAAATAACTCATCCGACTTCGCAAAGCTGATAAGGATTGGACGATTCCAGATTGGCTGGCCGTCCTGTTCAATCTCGGAGTGGGTCGGCGTGCCGGCATGCCACAACTACCAGAGAGTTGGGCACTAGGCTCGGTCTTGTACATTTGAAGTGGTCACAGGCGCGGAGACAATTGTCCACTCCAACGTGCTAACATAGCAAAGCTATATAAATAAATCCGAGTGGTCACAGTTAAACGCTGTCACAAGTGCGGTACCCTGGATCACGTCTCAAAAGATTGCAAGGGGTCCCTCTCAAGCAATAACTGCGGGGTACGCGGGCATGCAGCCAACTCTGCAACCTGTCCAGGACACAGGATGAGAATAGCCGAGGCCAGACGCTACTTGGACCATGCAGGACCTCAACGAAAAATACAGAACTGTCCTCCGGCAATAACCGAGGAAGTCGGTTCATCTCCCCATGCCGAGTCGCCGCCTATCCATAAACTCACGGAAAGCAAGGCGCTGAGCGGACAAAACCCTCATGCGGATACTGTCGATGCAGAAGGCCGCTTTTGTCACGAAAAAACCGCAAGAGAGGACAGCGACCCTCGACTGATAATCAACAGTCTCTAAACTCGATTATCACAAGTTAAGGTTATTTGATTAAACTGCTCTAGAACATGTAATTGTCAGCGAGGCATTGCCCTCTATCACTAGTAGTCTACACTGGAGACTTAAGCACAGTCTCGACAACATGGGGGGCAATCAGCACTAATAGAGGAGGCAGAGTTGTTCTTGAGTAGTTAGCAATGCATGACCTTGTCGTTCTTAATAAAGAAAATAACCCTACCTTCCACCACGGGGAACTGAGTCGCACGTCGATTTGACAATCTGTAAGTAAAGCCACGTTTAAAATATTCAAATAGGGGTACACTACTTGACGAAGAGACTGAGTCGCTACATCAGCAGCCCTTCCTGCCCCGGTAAGGCCACCCCGGCTAAAACCATCTAACAACAGGGAGCTGCAAGCAAGACTGGCAAGAGTATTAGGAAGAAGCTGAAACCGCGTACGATCTTTAGAACATTCTGGAGGAAACGTGCAATTTGCCAAGCAAGCGGCGCATGCATCTAGAGTGACTACGTCTAATTTTGCCAAAGTGTTGTTGGAACAAGCAGATTGCGGAAGCCCGCAGGTGCTGCATCGACGCCAGGCGAAGATTCACCATGGCACGGCGCAGCAGCATGGATGAGAAAAGCATCGCGCAATTACAGAGCAAACTTAAAAGTCTTAGGGCCACTCCACGCAGAACTATAGAAGAGAGCAAGCACCGATGCTGGAAGAAGAACTTGTTAGAAGAAGAGATCGACCCGTGGGAATGACCGTACACGCAGATCCGCTGCAGGTCTAAAACAAGAAAGAGCGCCAATCCTCTCCCGGACGAACGCCGACGACGAAGGCACACCAGGGCAGCTAATATATGGACGCAACTATTTACCCTCCTCAATGAATTGAGGTATTGCGCGCGCAGTTTTCAGGTAAGTGTGTGAATATGACTGGTTTTTAGTGGGTTGAAGCCCCACACTACCGGCCCACAGTTGCAGCTGAGCTTTTCTGCCATGGCGCCTGTGTGTGCAAATCGCAATTTTCAGTTAGTCTCCGAAAAAAATACACTTACCTAATATATTCGGGTTCTACGGTAAATTATGGAAAGTGTTACGACGTCAGATGTATGCGTAATATTTTCTATCTATTTCAGACTGCATCCCATAAATACCCATAGAGGGGTCGCTTATAGCCCATACTATAAAGGGGTCGTTTGCTGCTAGCTGCGTAATTCTAGTACGTTTATGCAATGCAGCTCAATTAGAGCAGCAAGAGCATATGTTCGTCTGTTGCCTCTCACGTAACAGTCCCATCGGACGGCAGCGTGTGACGACTCCCCATAGGAGAAACACATAGGACTTAGATGAAATCCCAGCGTTGAGTGGGAGGTGTACACCTCATGCAACATAGGCTCGCTGTAATTGAATGGTGACTAAATGTGATTCGATAGCTCAATGCGGCATAGACATTTGAAGATTAATTATTGTCGTTCAATATTGTAAGAGATCAAAACTATAAAGAATGCGACAGCGACATAGCACTGGCAAGCAGTATATTACCAAGTAACAACCTGTTGGTTGTATGTTGGTTCATAACTAACCGACAGGCTGTATGTTGGCTTCACGGTAATTAATAAAGCTCGAAGACATGTCTTCAGTTGGGATATTTTTATGGCAAAATAATAAACTTTGTTTAGCTGCCAAGCACGCAAACGAAAACAAACCGTTTTGTTGGTATTTTAATAAGGACTAGGTATTCTATCTACAGGTCATCTGGTTTTGCAAGTCGTGCTCGCGACACTTGCATACATAAAAGAAGCAATAACAGATACGCATGTTCAAAACAAATGGATCGATTTTGTCTCCTATCTTGCTGTATGTGGAGATGGGCTCTTTTTGTGCTCGACGGCTGAGTATGCGACTCAATCGAGAACCCGGTCCTATTGGCAATTGCAGCAGCAGGCTCAACTTACACACCATTTGATAAGACGTTGCGGGGCGGTGTCCATCGCCTGTTACCGGGCTCATTTAGTATTACATCGGTTGCATCGTACTTGTGGTGCGATAACAGCAACACGAGAAGCAAACCAGCAACAACATCAACTGCACTTTACGAGCACAGTAGCACGCTAGTCGTTAAATTTCATTGGTCACGCAAGCTCCCTTCACGCGGTGGTACGTTCGACCAACTGTTTGGCATTGGAGTGAGACGATGCGCTTAAATCTATCTATACGATCTCGGTACTGGTTATACGTTTATACATGCATGTTTATGTCTCCACGGTCTGCATACTCTTCACTGTGGCCATAGGAAGTCGTATTTAGTAGCTGCACTTCACGAGACGCTACTTCCGGCAGATTTGCGTACGATTGTTAAACACGCTATCAGCGTATTTTATCCTAAAGACTCACAAGCCCAACGAAGCTGTTGCGTTGGCCAGCAGTGAGCCACGCCCGGATTACATGAAGAACGTATAAAATGTAATAGCTTTCAGTTTATATATATATATATATATATATATATATATATATATATATATATTTATTTATATTTATATTTATTATATGTCAAATTATATTTTATAATGCATGGTTGGAAAAAAGCTAGCATTGAAGTGTGAGGGCATACAGTGAATTAAACGATTTTTACCGAGATACGCTTCTTTTTTTCAGTTCTCATTATATCACTTATCGATTTGTTTTTCAATCACATACAGTTTCCGCTGTGCCTATCCAGATATGCAGATGATCTGTTCGTACATGCCATAGTTATGATGACGCATGCAACAGCAAACCTCATTTAAACTCTAATATCAACATAAGACTGAACGCATCTGTCCATATTACATGCGTAAAAGTATTTAATTTTATGAAATAATCTGTTGATATGACCGGCGCTCCAGTGTGGATATGCTCAAATTATGACTGTTAAGCGAACGGTCGCTTAATACGTCGCCTAAATCGTCTTAACGCTGCTCAACAGCTCTGAAAATGCGTCGATCAACGCTTAAACCTTTATTATATCACCATGTTGTGCTTGTCTAGTTCTGCAGAAACACGGTACGATAGTTTGAATCTAGACAGATGATCAAACGTTTTGTGTATGTATCTGTGTATTACAATCTCTCTAATAAGCAAATCATTGCTAAAGTAATACCATACCCAATTTGCGTCCGAGCTAGCCAACCTCAGCTAGGGGGCTTGCTCGAGCAAAGCCAGCTGAGGCCCTTGTCTATGTGTCCCAGCACACACACGCGTCCAAGCGCTCAAGGGTGGAACGTTGTTGGCATCACTGGAAAACCTTCGACTCTAGGATCGGTTTCATCCGTCATACATCCCCCATACTCGGCTTCGTGCATACATAAAGAATATATTTCGCAAATTCCCACGCAGCCTACCTATTACCTTGTTGGTATGTCGTCGTTTGATTATGGTTTAACCAGACGACTGGGAATTTTCTGCGGCAAGAAAAAAAAACTGAATACTGTTCTAAATTCTACTGGCGCGCCTCTTACTCCTCTCACGCCATGCGTCCTCATGGGTAAGGCGGCGTACGTGACTACAGTCTGCTCTGCGGAGACCGCTCAACGGAACGTGCTTTTCAGGATTAGAAACGTGTGCAAATCACTTACCGCGCGTATTGCTACCACATTCTGATAGATAGGTGGTACCAAACCGGCTGGATGACTCTTTTCGGACAGACGACCTCCGACGACGGTCGTTTTTGTCTGACGCGGTCTCGTGAGCAATTCCCCGCTCCCCCAACCCACCACAAAAAAGACGCCACGCTTCGTTTCACGTTACCACGAACTCAACCAGCCAAAATAAGCGCGGCACCCAGCATTCACCTGCAAATTGCCCAGGTCCTTTAACGTACGTGACTACGCAACACAGACGACCTGTTGTTTGATCTGCTTGCCTGGCGCCTGTTTATTCGGCAATCCGTTTCGCCTAGCGTTCTGTTCGTGTTTGCGTTTGCCGCCACAACTTAAAGCCCTGCCCTGCTCACTGTTCGCTGCTGCTGCCGTCGTGGTTGTCGTCTGCCTTATTTTTGTTTTTTTTTTGCTGTTTCGGTTTTGCTTCTGCGTGTTGCCCCGCCGTCTGTAACAACACGAATACTAAGTCGTCAGGAAGAAGAGAAATGGCCGGGCAGCGAGTCGGCAAGCTGCCATTACAACTTGCTGGTTTGCGGTAGGTAGACGGTAGATGGTAGACGGATTTCGGTCGTGTAGCCAATTCGATTTGCATAGTCGACGCTGAATGTGTCACACTACGGCACGCGTTGCACGCGAACGAAGCGCGTGTACTTTTGCCAAGGGGATCGCCTCCTCCCCACACGCCTTTCCGTCTAGTCGGATGGTTGCCGTCGTCGTCGTCGTTCTATAGACGTCTGACGAGGACGAATAGGGCAATAGCGATTCGGATTGGGATACCTTCTACCTCGCTGCTTACTGTGGATGTAGGCTGCGAGGGGCTAAAAAAGCGAGAACGACTGAGAGAGGAGGGGGGAGATGAGGCTATGATTAGGTAAGCTCGCCAGCAGCTGGCGCACGAAGGGCCTCAGCCCTGTGAGGAAGCCTTAGCCCTATGAGGAGGCCTTAGCCCTATGAGGAGACCTTTGCCCTATGAGGAGGCCTTAGCCCTGTGAGGAGGCCTCAGCCCAGATGGGGCACGGGTAATGTGGGCACGGCGCCGTGTTGTGCACATTGATTGCGGCATTGACAGCAGGTGCAGGTGATTGTCGTGGTGTCAGCCCGGCTGTATCGTGTATGTGTGCAGCAATAACAGTAACAGTAGCAGCAGAAGCAGCAGCAGCAGCAGCAGCACAGGTGATTGGTTCATGATGCGCTATGCAAAGCAACGACGACCGATTAGAGAAACAGCACCGCATGAGCAGGAATAGGGCAGGACGAAAGACGCCGTATGTGCTAATCGATTACAGCTGTTCGTGGAAGAGGACGGGTTAGCTCGCATGCGTGGTGCGGGTTTGTTCCTCTTTAGCACGAGTACGGCGACAACGAGACAGGGCGACAATCAACGCTGATGACAACGACGCCAGGGGCGACAGTACAGACATTTGGATGGCTTCGGGGGCCCACTGGCCTATGGCCGTAAACTAGTTAGCACTCGTCAGGCAGACTGTAGAGAGATGTCGACTGCGTAAAAGCAAGTCGAAAGGTGGCGGGAAGTCTCTCTTTTCTTTCTACAGTTGAGCTTTCATGCAGAAGATATTACAGCTTTGCCATTAAGGTCATACAATAAAAACGCAGAAAAATGCGCATATCGTGCGGATCATTTTGATGTCAAATCGATGCCGGTCCGATGCATGGCTAGGGCCTCATTTTAATTGAGGAGGCACAATGATGGCCGCTCGATACAGACCACACACTAGCTGCTAACGTTTTTCCTTTGTTGAAACAGAAGTCCGACACCCGACAAGGGCGGGGAAGATGGCTTACGGTAGCACATAGCATAGGTATATCACGCATCAAAGCACCATCGATCAAACGTAAGACATCACAGGATTTCGGTTTTTGCAAACTTTTCTATTTGGCTGCCTATGGCAATCGTTGAGTGTCCTTCGCAAAGCAGAGTTTTCTTTCAACACGCCGCATCCTTCCTCCCAGACCATTGAAAAAAACGACTTTTGAACAAGTTCTGCCGTAAACTACATACTGGTACACTGTATATATATATATATATATATATATATATATGTACATGGTCTTCCACAACCGTATGTACTTATTTTAAGGTTTAGGAGAACTCGAAACAACCTTCCTCAATCAAAGGAGGGGCCGGGAACGTCTATTTATTGAGTGAGAGTGAAATTTATAAAATTCGTTATTTTTCCTTTTTTCTTCTATATAGTTGTGCAAAATCTACAATTGCGGACCAGACGAAACCTAGCGAAATACGAATAGCCAAATCAAGGAAAGTCATAAAAAGTCGATGTGTTGTTATGTCGTACGTTGCTTTTACGTGCATAATCGTGAAATTTTGCCACTACGACTAAAGACTTGCGCCTAAAAAACTATTCTCAGGCAATAGCAAATTTAATGCCTATCGTTTAACGCCGAACACGCCGGTACGACCGGTTTCTTCATATGTTGACTCGTTCTAACGTAGATTTTGCACGACTATGTAACCGAAAAAGGCAGAACATCGTCTTTCATAAATTTCATCCTCACTCCTAAACAAGACGTCCTCCCCCCCCTCTTGGGATTTAGTTTCCTGCCGAGTTCTACTAAACCCTAAAACAAGCACTTACGGTTGTGGAAGACCCTATATATATATATATATATATATCAACCAGAGAGTCGCTCTTGAGTGGGTAATCCGTTATCAGCTGCTCCAGTGCGCTGAAGAGCAACTCTCTTGTTTACAATTGCTGTCCGGCTGCAGTACATTGTGACGATGTTAGTCATCTGAGCACTGTTTTATCTCTTACATTTCTGCTGAGTGTTGCTCGATACAAAATGTTCTATTTTGACTCAAAAGGTTCACTATTTTAAAGACAATGAAGTCTCATTTAAAACAACCTGTGTACTGATAACGGCCGCTATCCCTCCGTTGGCAGGGAGAAGGTATTTTAGATAATAATAATAATAATAATAATAATAATAATAATAATAATAATAATAATAATAATAATAATAATAATTATTATTATTATTATTATTATTATTATTTATTAATATTGTTTAAATGTTACAATTGTGAGGTGTGAACGTGTACTCCTTGTCTTCTTCTAACTCCTAAATATTATTCCATGGAACCGACAATACAGCCGGCGTTTCCTCGGCACACAGCAAGCGACAGCAGTTGCCGCAGAAACTCGCCTTCGCGCCGATTCCCTGTGAGATCTGTAATCCGTTGGCCCAGCTCACTGATGAATCTCTTGGTTCCCTTGCTTACCGGGCCCATTGTTTCCATCGATATTGGCACTACGATATAACTTGTCTCCAGTTCTTGGTACTTGCGTTTTTTCCCATTATCTGCGCGCTCGGCAACCCATCCCGCTTCTAGTGAACTGTGGCGTATATACGAGGGAGCCACTGTACAGGACACTGTAGCATCCCATACCAAGCATCTGCCGTTAGCCCATAGCGGGATTGTTACACCGTCTGGTCTTTTGTCGTCATGAAGTCCTATTCTGGGCTCGAGCGTGCTTGGTATACCAGCTTTGCGTAAGGCTCTTCTTATAATTGCATTGATTTCAGCGTGTCTAGAAACTCTACCATGGCTTTTGATGCAGCTAAGAGGGTGAAGTCCATCCTCAGTTACTGTGGTACCACATGCGCGGCAACTGTAGGGGTTGCAAACCGGGGCACCTATTCGAAGAGCTGTTACCATGCGGAATGAGGTGTTGTCCAGCATGGTACCCAGCTGCGGGGAAGGGAGACACTTTAGAAAGCCTCCACTAAATGTGTCCCGTGCTGCCAGAAAGACAGCTTTTTCCACTGGAGATTGGAGGTTGTCTAACAGCTCTCTAGCTGCAGCGCTGCATCTGTAGGAGTCCAATGTATGCTGTGTGGGACGTTCTTGCCAGGGGCCTGGTCCAATTGTTTGTCTAGCTATTAGCTCTGCAGCGTCTTTGGCTCTTGTGATTCCTTGGCGGATGTCTGGTTCGACCAACGTTTTTGCGAGTTTACCAAATTCCAATAGAGACGCGGCATAGCACATGGGAGCCAGCTCCGCCGCTGATCTAATACCAAGTCCTCCTTCGGCAATTGGAAGGGTTGCTCTTTTCCAAGTGTCATCATGCAGGTCGACGTTTAATACTTCACCTAAAATGCTTCTTGCGGTATCGTCGTAAGCTTGAAGATCTTCGTGGCATTTAATAGCTGGTGAAGTGCGCAGAGTATAGTTAAGCTTCGGCGAGCCCAAGCTGTATCTCCAGATGCACAGAGCTGCTTGCGAATGCATCGCCGTTAAGCAAGAGCGAATTTGCTTCAGTCCAGTGCACTTTTCTTTAAGGGTCTTTGAAATCGATCGTAAGCTTATTGGGGCTCCCAGAAGCTCCAGCTCGTCTAAGTCAACGCGCCTAGATTCTGGCAAGACATTCGAAACCGCCCTAAAAATTTCATCCTGTTCTTGGGCATTACCTCCCAATGTAATGACTTCACACTTAGAGGCATTGAGGCTAAGGCCTCCCTCTTCTGCAAAATTCAGTACGTTGATAATATCACCCACAACCAGATCAAGTGGGCCTCCAATCGTTGCGTCATCTAGGTACCAAACGTTAAGAGGGCTCTTCATGCGTGCCACCAAACTGGATACCCCGAGGCTGAATAAAGCAGGTCCAAGCGGATCGCCTTGTTGCACTCCACTAGATGATAATAGTGGTGCTTTTTCATCCCAGGACAGCAGAGTCGGTTCCTTGTAGCTTTGCCAAGCTAGCGGCAAAAGTTGCGGCACTTTGAGTCTTACCTCATCAAGCACTACATCGCGTCGTATAGTGTTGAAGGCGTTACGAAAATCCAATTTAACTAGGACCCGTACTGGACCTTCTGCTTCAACAAATGCTCGTACTGCGTGGACTGCCGCTTCTGCACCGCCTTTCACTGCAACGCCTATCTGACTTGGTGAAATTGCTGTCACAATTGTTGTCCTTGTAATGGCAATGGCTACTTTAGCGACAAGCCTCCTGATTGTAAGGCCGCATGCTATAGGTCTAATAGAGCCGTCTTTTTTCTTTAGCGCTGTCAGATTGGCCCCGTAGAAGATGGGAATGCAGAAATGTGGCAAATTACCACCCAAGGCTGAACTAGCAAGAGAACGAAGTTCTTCCACCAGCCTCCCAGATGACGGTACTGTGCTATCGAGCATATCGAGCAGATGCCGAGGACGTAAACCGTCTAATCCTGGGCCTGATGCTAGGGAAAAAGACCGGGCGGCGTCAGTAATACATTTTTCTGGTACGAGGCATGCTTGCGCTGGTACTGGTGCTTGAAAATTGTTTAAGCGCTCTCTGACTGAATCCGTAGCACGAGGATGCTTGTCTCTCAATTCCTGCTCTGTGTGGCTGTTGAGTGGCGCGAATGAGTCGGTTGAAAGAAGGCTACGTGCGGCAGATCTTACATCACCTTCTGCTAATTTGCGCTCTGCTGTAGCGGCTCTGTCACGATCAGTGTACTGTTTTTCTGAGTTTTTGCGGGTGCTGCGTGATTGTTCGGCAAAAAGATTTTCTAGTCGTTTCCACTGCGTATCCACGAGATTTTTTCTAATTATTTGACAAAGTGTGGTATCTTTGGCTTTTCGCTCCGGGATGCGCAACATTAGAGTCGGCAACGTTACCAGCCTGACCCAAGACGCGTTGTCTTGCTTTGAGTTAAAATTAGCCAAAGCCTCTGTGTATGCTGCGCAACAAACCTCTCTGACCCCTCTGGGTATAATCCTGATTAGTTTAGCGTCTTTTCGCGCCCGAGCCAAGAGTGTTACTAAGGTCTGTGGGTCTGGGTCATATGTTGTCACGATGTTACCAACCTGGTTTTCAGAGTTATTTAACGGGGGTACGGTCGGTAATGGTTGGGGGTTAGTTCTATGGAGGCGAGTCTTATGCATGCGCAAGCCTCGCATTGATTGTATAGATTTCCCGCAGACATCACAAATGTATGGTTGTTGGGATCGTGGTTGAGATTGAAGGGGGTTTTCTTGGAGAAGTGGTTGTGTGCTCATTGTTTGTTTGTAGATGTTGTACTACTTCCGCTGCCCAGTTCAGTCGCAAGCGGTAGAGAGGGCTCAGCGGTGCCGTCAATAACGGATATCAGAAAGACTCTTCCTTGTTCCGACTCCAAAAATTCGAGAACTTTGGCTATTGATGGATTTTCGGTTAGCCATGATGAGAGCAAATTCTTGAAGATCTTCCAAATTTTCATAATGCCATCAATCAGATAAGCTGTTTGTGCGGGCTTCTTTTCTGCTGTTTTTGTTCTTTCTTCAGCGCTTCTTTGTTTCGGTTTTGGCTTATTAGAGTCTACCCTGGGCGGGCGCGGTGGAGGAAGGTGGCATACCACCTCGCCTTTTTTGTTTAGTACTGGTTGTGGAGCGGCAGGTCTTGCGGCATCCGCATACGATTTCACCTCCAAGCTCGTGGATTGAGAGTTCGTGCTGGTACTTGGCGATAGAGAAATCTGGGGGAACTCCTCAGCTAGGTCGGGTAGGCGAGATGCTACCTTTGCGTATAGCTTTTGTTTTTCAGCCTCTGTGAAAATTCGTTTTACTCCACAACGGCCGTCACTAGCCGCATGAGCACCACCACAATTAGCGCATCGGGCCTTTTCATTGCATTGCCACATTTGATGGCCGGGTCTTGCACATCTTCTGCAGGTAGGGATTTCCCTTTTTGTGCATTGTGATGCCTTGTGACCAAACTTATGGCAGGAGAGACACTGTAAGGGCGAATCGCAGCAAAGTGTGACTTTAAAGCATTCGTCGGCGATTGTCACTTCACCCACTGGTTCTTTGTCAAACCTTAGCCGCACCCTACTTGAGGGCTTCATCACCTTAACGACGTTCTTGCTCAGGCCTGTAGCGGCCGCGGCAAACTTTTCTCTGCGAACTTCACTCACGCCCTGTTCGCGTAGACAATCAAGCAGATCTTCGTCTGAGAACTGTGGGTTTATTCCGGAGATGCGTCCCCAGAAAGCCGACGTGTCGGAAAGAGGACGTATATTTAATCCGCAAACGCAATTCAGGGTCCTTACGGATGCTAATTGATCCGTTGTAGGCGCACGAATCCCTAGTTTGCCTTGGGCAGTAATCCGCACGTTAGCACCGGGGATAGTTTTCCTTACTTCGGCGTGTGCCTTGAGGACGCTTAGGCCTTTCAGGGCATCAGGTTTATCCTGGCATTCGAAAAACACCTCTAAACCACTTTGGTTAGTTTTATCATGTGCTCGTTGGAGCTCGCTGATAGCGGATCTTCCTAGGTTACCCGCTACTTTTCGTTGAGCGGTTAGGATGGCTCGCTGTGCTCTTGTGGGGACAGTCTTCCACTCAGGGTCGTTGTCCTCATCATCCATTTCATTCTCAGATAGCTCACTACCTTCCTCTCTCTCGCCTTGGTCGGCCATAAGGACGCCCAACGTTTGCTCTCTTCGGAGGATTCTTTTAGCGTTCACTTGAGCTTGTGCAGTTAATCTGGTAGACGGGTGACACTTTGCCGAGCAGCAATGATTAACGTCTCGTTCAGCACGCGAACATGCTACGAGTGGTGACGGCGAACGTGCACCGTCACGTCGTGTGCACTTTGCTAGTGGCGAGAGGGAACGTGCACATCGGGTGATGTGTTCACCATCGCTCATCGGGCTAGTGGGCCTCGAGCCGCCAGCCGCAAATTGGAACACTTGGCTTTGTTGTTGTCTTTCAGCCACGATTTATTTTTTTCTTTCCAAAAAACGGAATTGTGCACCAAAACTCACCTACGTAGGATGAAAATGTGCGCGACGATTCAACCAAAAAACTCAGCAGTTTTCACGTCGAATGATTCACTTTTCACCTTAAAAGACTCGAAAACTAACGGAGCTCGAACTGATTGCGACCACTTTCGTCAAGCCGTAGCGGACGAAAAAAAAAAATATAATAGATATTTTTAGAAAAATATAATAGATAATAATAATAATAATAATAATAATAATAATAATAATAATAATAATAATAATAATAATAATAATAATTACAGATCTCACAGGGAATCGGCGCGAAGGCGAGTTTCTACGGCAACTGCTGTCGCTTGCTGTGTGCCGAGGAAACGCCGGCTGTATTGTCGGTTCCATGGAATAATATTTAGGAGTTAGAAGAAGACAAGGAGTACACGTTCACACCTCACAATTGTAACATTTAAACAATATTAATAAATAACATAAAAAAAATATAATAATAATAATAAAAAAAAAATAATAATAATAATAATAATAATAAAAAAATAATAATAATAATAATAATAATAAAAAAAAAAAATAATAATAATAATAATAATAATAATAATAATAATAATAATTGAGTGTTACGGCGGACGCCAAAGAGTGCGGACGTGCGCATATCGAGCTCCAAGGAAACACGTCTACTCATGTGTGTGCAGGTTGGTAAACCCAGGAAGTAACATACGAGAGTGATGCCTGTAACTCAGTGATCAGTTAAGTGTACTGTGTGTGGCCATGCGACAAAGGGACGAGCAGCAATGAGGCTGTGAAGATCCACACAACATGGTGAAACAAAACGAAACCACCCGCGTAACGGCCCGTAGGCTTCAAACGGCATGTCGCTGCCATTCAAATTCGAATTCTAACGGCTGCTCAACTAAAATTTGACGTTGGAACATCTAATCTACAAAGTGGCGCCAACAGTTATATCAACAACTCATCGCGCCGACAATGAAAACGACGTTTCCTTTGGAAAGGCAAGGATTAAGAAGACAATAGTTACAGCCAAGCCAGCGCCCACTTTGTTTCACTGCAGAAGTAGCACCAGTACGAAATAATAATAATAGTGATGATAACAATAGTAATAGTGAAAATAATACTAATAATAATAATAAACAATGAACAGCAAACCCCCTAAACCGAATCCCGATCATCTTCAAACCCGTCCCCAGCTAACATTCATCTGCGACGTCTGTAGAAAATCCGTAAAATCGCTCCGCGGACTACAGATACATAAAACCCGTGTTCACGGAGGACAAACCCACACACATTCCCTTGACCGGCCACCCGATGGCTCCGCTCCACATACTTCGACCCAGGACCAGAGAGACCCAGCCGACATTACCTCTGACAACGATCCAAAAATGTTTACCCGTCTCCTAGCTCGTGTTCGCAAAAACACGAAGCGAGTCAGAATAATTCCGAGAGGAGTCAGAGAAATATGTTGCGCAGCTTACGCGGAAGCCCTTTCTCACTTCAACTCGAGACTAGACGCTGAATCCTGGCACAGATTAATGACTTTGCCAACACTCATGTTGCATATTCCAGAACTAAAAAGCAACGACATCACATTGTGCCAAGTAATTAGGAAGAACATAACAGATTCCCAATGGAAGACGCTGAATAACCTTTCTGATAGACCGCACCACAGCCTCACACAGTCGCGCAAGGAGCACCTCACCGACCTCCAAATTGCCGCGAGGGCAGAACGCAAGTTAGCTGAGGGAGACATACGCTCCGCCGCACGCACTCTACTTTCGACAGAGTCTTTCGCATTGCCCGACGACCGCACGACTCAGGAACTTAGAAGCAAGCATCCCTCTCCTCCGGCTCACGTCAGGAACCGCTTGATCAACTTGAGCAACCTCCCACGGATGAGCCTTCTATCGTTCCGGCAGAGCTCGTAGTTAATGCGGTTCGCTCCATCTCACTAGCATCTGGCCCTGGACTGGATGGATTACGTCCTCGACATCTGAGAGATATGTTGGACAGCAAAATACCCTCTTCCGAAAGACTGCTAGCGGAACTGCGCTGTCTGACTAACTTGACTCTAAGTGGCAGGCTGCCAAGTTTTTGCCACCCAATCTTCTATGGGGCAGATCTGACAGCCCTGAAGAAAAAAGACGGTTCCATTAGACCGATAGCGTGCGGCCTTACTTTACGTAGGCTGGTTGCCAAAGTAGCGATTGCCATCAATAGGACCGCAATCGTGAAGGCGGTGGCACCTCACCAGGTTGGCGTTTCAGTTAAAGGCGGAGCTGAAGCTGCAGCACACGCAACTCGGGCTTTCACGGAGGCAGAGGGACCCCCACGGGTCCTGGTAAAACTAGATTTCCGAAACGCCTTCAACACCATCCGACGCGATGTTATCCTTAATGAAGTTAAAGCGAAAGTTCCACAAATGTTTCGCTTAGCGTGGCAGAGCTACGGCACGCTATCACTGCTGTCCTGGGGAGAGAGTGAGCCTCTTCTCTCAGCCAACGGAGTACAACAGGGAGATCCGATTGGGCCCGCCTTATTTAGTTTAGGAATCTCAGGATTAGTGTCCCGCATGAAAAGTCCACTAAATGTGTGGTACCTAGACGATGGTATACTAGGTGGCCCAGCGAACATAGTGGCCTCCGACATACGCGAAGTGCTACAGTTTGCTGAGGAGGGAGGCTTAACTCTTAACGCCTCAAAATGCGAGGTCATAGCTGTAGGTGGAACCTCCCACCAGCAGGATGAGGCATGCAAACTCATTGCAGAGGCCCTGCCCGGTACAAAGATAATTGAGCTGCCTGACCTGGAAGTCCTGGGAGCGCCCATTGGATCTCGGAAGATCTGGAAAACTATCCTGGATAAGCGGGACGCCCTCCGGTGTATCAAAACTCGGCTACTGGCGATGCACGCACAGGCTACTTTATGCCAATGGAGATACAGCCTAGGTTCACCTAGGCTAAACTACATTCTACGCACGTCCCCCACAGGTCAGCACTGTGATCATTTGCAAGCATTTGACGAGGTGGCAAAGGAGATACTGAGTGAAGTTCTAAACGTGGCCCTTACCGACAGATCCTGGGAAAGGGCCACACTTCCTCTCAGCGAAGGAGGATTGGGACTAAGGTCCGTGGCAGAGCTTGCTTCGTTGTGCTACGCGGCCTCTATCATAGAGTTCTCGGGGCTTGCGGAGACGTTGTTAGAACCGGATGTTCATTCTGTGCTGCGCGGAGGGAGGGACGAAGCTGAGCTGGCAGCTAGACAATCGATAGGCCCTGGCCCCTGGGAGCAACACCCTACACAGCACATGCTTGACAGCTACAAGTGTGAAACGACCGCTCGCACGATCTTAGATGACATCCAATCCCCGACGGAGAGAGCGGTATTCATAGCTGCCCGTGACACTTTCAGCAGTGGCTTCCTAAGAGCACTTCCTTCATCACAGCTGGGCACCATGCTGGACAACACCTCCTTCCGCATAGTGGCCGCTCTGAGAATAGGCGCTCCCAAATGTGAGCCTTACGAGTGTAAGGCGTGTGGAAAAACAGTGGATAAGGACGGACTGTACCCTTTGAGCTGCACTAAAAGCCCTGGTAGGGCTCCCAGACACGCGGAAATCAACGCGATCCTAAAGAAGGCTCTTCGTAGAGCCGGCATACCAAGCACCCTGGAGCCCAGGTTGGGCCTCGAAGACGACAAAAGACCAGACGGCGTCACCATCCCGCCATGGTCCAACGGCAAATGCCTGGTATGGGATGCCACGGTATCATGTACAGTGGCTCCGTCATACCTGATGCACAGCGCCATCAGGTCAGGGTGGGTTGCTGAACATGCCGAGATAGCAAAGAAACGCAAATACTCTGATTTGGGGAGGAGATATCACTTCGTACCCGTCGCCATGGAAACGATGGGCCCGATCAGCAAGAGCACAAGTATCCTCCTCAAAGACCTAGGAGTCAAAATTAGTGCTAACACGGGTGACCAGCGCGAGGGCGAGTTTCTGCGTCAGCAACTCTCGCTCGCAGTGTGTAGGGGAAACGCCGCCGCTATCATCGGCTCTATGGATTGAGAAGGGGGGGTGAGCCTACGCGGGTACACGTTTGGTTCCCCGTATTATTATTATTATTATTGCTCAAAGGTGTCGTGAAAAAAGAATAAAAAATGGCTCAAAGAAACAATTTCGTGCCGATTGCAATGGAAACAGTGGGCCCGGTCAGCAGAAGTACAAGGAAATGTATAAAAGACTTAGGTGATCGAATACGAGCAAACGCCGGGGATATACGCAAAGACGAAGTTCTGAGGCAGCTGCTTTCACTGGCAGTTTGCAGAGGAAATGCCGCGTCGATATTAGGTGCGATGGGCTGAGAATAGCTAGATGGCAACCATGAAATAACGAGGATACACATTCACACCTCACAATTGTATTGTCCTAACGATTAATAATAATAATAATAATAATAATAATAAAAATAATAATAATAATAATAATAATAATAATAATAATAATAATAATAATAATAATAATAATAATAATAATAATAATAAAAATAATAATAATAATAATAATAATAATAATAATAATAATAATAATAATAATAATAATAATAATAATAATAATAATAATAATAATAAATTGAATCAACATCATCGCCAAACAGTGCGGACGTGTGCATGTCGAGCTCCGAGAAAACACGTCTATTCGTGTGTGTGCAGGATGGCGAACCTAGGAAGTGACATGCCGGAGGGATGCCTTTAGCTCAGTGATCGGTTTAGTGTAGTGTGTGTGACTATGCGACAGAGGCTCGAGCAGCCATGAGGCTGTTAAGATCCACACGAAATGATGAAGCAAAACGAAACCATTCGCGTAACGGTCCGTAGGCTCCCAGCGGCACGCCGCTGCCATTTAAATTCGATTTCTAACGGCTGCTCAGCTAAATTTGGATGTTGGAACAGCTAATCTGCAAAGTGGCGCCAACAGTGATTTCAACAACTCATCGCGCGAAAGCCACAGCAACCACTTTGTCATCACTAGAGAAGCAGCAGCAATACCACATAATAATGTAATTATAATGTCATGGAATAATAATAATAATAATAATAATAATAATAATAATAATAATAATAATAATAATAATAATAATAATAATAATAATAATAATAATAATAATAATAATAATAATCAGAAAACTACGAGTTAACCATGAGCTCCCTACCTTCAGCCCATACAAACCCCGATCAACCCCAACTACGATCACAACAGTCATATACCTGCGAAATATGCAGGAAGTCCCTAAGGTCACTCCCGGGCTTGCGTATGCATACGACACGTCTCCATCCGGCAGATACCCGGCCTCCACTCAGTCAACCCTTGAGAGACACGTCGTCGCCTGCGTCGCTTTCGGCACAAGACGACCCGAACAGGCCATCGGATACGATCCTCGATTGAATTACGCTAATTCGTTCCCTGGCCCGGGTGCATCGAAACATTAAACTAGTCAAAGTGATACCCAGGGGAGTTAGAGAAATTAGCTGCGCAGCATACGCTGAAGCACTTTCCAACTTCAACACAAGGAAAGACAACGCGTCCTGGGAGAAGTTTCTAATAATGCCAATACTCTTGCTACGCATCCCAGCACTGAGAAACAATGATCGGTCATTATGCCAAATAATCAGGAAGAACGTTACTGAATCGCGGTGGAAAACACTCGCAAGTCTCTTAGACGAGTGTAACCGTAACATTATACAGTACGACACATCACTTGATACAGATCACGACAGGGGGAAGATGGCAGAGCGCAATTTAGCTGAAGGTGATGTACGTTCCGCCGCACGGATCCTTCTTTCGACCGACTTTTTTGCACCATTTAACGATCACACGGAGCAGGAGTTAAGAAAGAAGCACCCCCCTCCATTAGCAGACGCAAGCGAACGCCTAGGATCCCTCCAGGCACCAGTAACAACAAGAAGACACACCGTATATCATGAATTGGTTGTTGACGCCGTTCGATCTTTCGCCGTAGCATCTGGACCTGGATTAGATGGGCTGCATCCCCGACATCTCCGGGACATGCTTGGCAATTCAGTACCCTCATCCGGGAGACTTCTGGAAGCAGTTTGCTCTCTGGTGGCCTCGACACTAAACGGCAGCCTGCCTTCTTCTTGCCTGACGACCTTTTACGGGGCAAATCTTGCGGCCCTAAAAAATAAGGACGGTTCAATCAGACCTATAGCATGTGGCCTTACAATCCGAAGGCTTGTAGCAAAGGTGGCCGTCGCGATCAGTAAGGGATCCATAACAAAAGCTTTAGGACCAAGGCAAGTAGGGGTTTCTATAAAAGGAGGCGCGGAGGCAGCCGTTCACGCTGTACGAGCATACATCGAAACAGACGGTCCTGTGCGGGTTTTAGTGAAGCTAGATTTTAGCAAGGCTTTTAACACAATACGACGCGACGTAATATTAGAAGAAGTAAAACTACACGCACCGGAACTCTTTCCACTTGTATGGCAATGCTACAGGGACCCGTCACTTCTATCCTGGTGTGACAAAGAGCCACTTAAATCAACAAAGGGAGTGCAACAAGGGGACCCACTAGGCCCCGCCTTGTTCAGTCTGGGAATCTTCAGTTTAGTGGCACGAATGAGAAGCGCATTGAACATCTGGTACCTGGATGATGGTACATTAGGAGGACCGGCAGAAGTGGTGGCCGCTGACATACTTAAGGTAATAGAGTTTGCAAATGAAGGAGGGACAATCCTCAATCTTTTCAAGTGCGAAGTTATAACGGTTGGGGGGGGGACACCCAGGAACGAGACGAAGCACGCAAAATCATTGCTGCCGTTCTACCAGGCTGTAAGCAAGTTAACCCGGCCGAGTTAGAAGTTCTTGGGGCTCTACTTAGTCCACAAAGTATTTACAAGACCTTAACAGAAAAACGCTGGGCGTCGCTGCAGAGACATACTGAGTGAAGTCCTTAACATCGATTTCACGGACGATACGTGGCGAAGAGCAAGCCTCCCCATAAGAGAAGGTGGACTGGGTGTTCGATCAGCAGTAGAATTGGCACCCATATGTTACGCAGCGTCTGTGCTAGAATTCAGCCCGCTGGCAGAGGCAGGAGGCAGAGTCGCTTGTCAAGCTGAAGTTGGATCCAGGTCCTTGGGAGAAACGTGTACCGCAGAGAGTGCTTGATAACTACAGATGTAAAGTTATAGCCCGTGAGATCGCCGAAAGCCTTGAGTCATCTACGGAGAAGGCAGTCTTCTTGGCCACACGAGACACCTTCAGCGGTGGATTCCTTAGGGCTCACCCGTCGCCACAGCTGGGCACCATGCTGGACAACGTCTCATTCCGCATGGTGTCGGCTCTCAGAATCGGCGGGTCGATATGCGAACCACACATTTGCAAGGCCTGTGGAAAACCAGTAGAGAAGAATGGCCTCCACCCGTTGAGCTGCATCAAGAGCCAAGGTCGGGCTCCCAGGCACACAGAAATAAATGCAGTGATTCAAAGAGTTCTCTGGAGGGCGGGAATACCTAGCATGCTGGAACCCAGACTAGGACTTCATGACGATAAAAGGCCCGACGGTGTCACTATTCCGCCGTGGAAAAAAAGGCAAATGCCTGGTTTGGGATGCGACAGTCTTCTGCACAGCCGCACCGTCTTATGTGTGCCACAGCGCTACCGAGGCGGGATGGGTGGCCGAACACGCGGAGAAAGAAAAGTGGCGTAAATACACAGAGTTAGAGTCTAGATAGATTTCGTGCCGATTGCAATGGAGACAATGGGCCCAGTCAGCAGAAGAACAAGGACATTTATTAAGGACTTAAGTGATCGAATACAAGCAAACACCGGAGGTGCTCGCGAAGGCGACTTTCTGAGGCAACTGCTTTCATTGGCAGTTTGCAGAGGAAACGCCGCGTCGATGTTAGGTGCGATGGGCTGACGACAGCAAGAAAGAAACTATAAAATAATGAGGATACACATTCACACCTCACAACTGTATTGCTCTAAGACATGTTAAGTAATAATAATAATAATAATAATAATAATAATAATAATAATAATAATAATAATAATAATAATAATAATAATAATAATAATAATAATAATAATAATAATAATAATAATAATAATAATAATAACAATAACAATAATAATAATAATAATAATAATAATAATAATAATAGTAATAATAATAATAATAATAATAATAATAATAATAATAATAATAATAATAATAATAATAATAATAATAATAATAATAATAATAATAACAGTAATAATAATAATAATAATAATAATAATAATAATAATAATAATAATAACAGTAATAATAATAAAACTGTTATTGCCCATTGATTGGAAAACTTTGCTCAAGCGGCTGTACTGACGTGCGATGTTCGTGCAGTTCAGAGTAGACAAGTCCACGTTAGCTGAATTAGTATAAAACTTATTTATGTGAGTATGTTTATTTTGATCTAAGTGCGATTTTTGTGTAAAGGTTTAGTGTCTCAAAACACTGCTCCGACTTTGTTGGTAGCCGAAGGCTGCGAACGATTACACTATTCGTTCTAAGATGTTTGATATTAAATATATATATCGCTCACAGGTGTTAGAGCCAGAAGTGCGCTTAGTGACAAAGCCGTTGCCTTGTATTTTGAAGGTCGTGAGTTCGAGGTCTGGACCGGCCACTTTTCATTCGGTTTCTATTGTTGCCAATATAGGCAAGGCAAATGCAGTTGTCTACTACCTTGATCGGCCATATTTGGACAAAAAGACGGAAAGTATAGATGTTGTCGATAAAAGAGATAGTGCATTGCCATCCACTCTCCCAATATTATTATTATTATTATTATTACGCGTGCATGATTTAGCCCACATTTATTTGCTTAGCTAACATCAAACGCGCCGCTTCCTAACCTGGCAACCTGCACGCGGGAGGCCTGGACGCACGGTGTCCTATGCACTTTTATCTGACACTCGAAATTTTGCAATCGTATGCTGTTATGAAAAATATATTCGTTTTCGAGTCCATGTTGGGCTGAAGCGTGTGCATCTGTAACCGAGCGTTCACAGTTCTCTTTACAGTTTCTTAGATGTGTCAATCTGAACCGTGAATCGAGAAAAGTCACATTCTATGAACGACTTCATTTGTTCTCGAATTGCATGCCACGTCCTATGCAGGCAAATATGACAGTCGCCAACAATTGTAGAGAACGCAAGAAGAAACTCACGAAATCGAGTAGACGGCTGTTAAAATAAATTCAGAAATAGATGCAAAGCTGAACTGAAAACGACGACTACAAGAATATGTATGGCGAGCAGCGAATAAAGCAACAACTTCGAAATGTCGCCCACTTTGCGGCACAGTCGATATTGCAGCTAAATCTGCTTGCTTAATAATTTATGCTTGAGTATGGTCCGCCGTAGCTTTTTTGTTCTACTACAGCAAACTGATCACGAGTCTAACACAACCACTCTAACACTCATGCCGAAGCACAGTGTGACAGAATTAATATATATATATACAAAAACTTGTCTGCATATGGACTTTGCCGAGTTCCTTCGGAAAAGCCCTATTTTGTTAGGCCCATAAATATGAGTTTCAACTTACTAAGGTATCATTTGCAGGAACTGCGAGCGTCAACGGGTACACTAACACGTACACCTTTAAGTGTATAATATTAGTATATTTGTCGTAGTATAACACACCCGAGCCGACCAGCAACGGTGCCTCTTGGATAGCTGGAGAAAGCAAACTACAGAGAGAGAGATCGTAGAAACGGATAGACAGAGAGGCTGTTGACACGTTCTTCGGTACAAGCACGGTAAATCGACTGCTTCTCAAGGCGCTCGCTGTACGGCCGACGAAATCTGCTTGGCATAAAACAGCCATATTCAAAGCCGTGCATGTTTCCCAAAACAACCTTTGAGCGTTCGATATGCTGACCCCGTAGAGAGGAAAAGTTGCTCGGTTCCTACAACGCATCGTAGCCTATCGTAGATGGGCCAATATATTTTCGTGTAAATCATGGTTTCGCTCAAATTAAATGATCGAACAAGCAGTGTATGTATGTGTAAATGCAGTGCGTACCATGCACAGTCTCTAGAACGACTCAGCGAAGATCCGAAACCGACTAGTATATGCGGTAAATTTTAGGTCTGTGTAGTGTAAACACAGAATGAGGAAATACACTTCGCGGACGGTCGGTTGAAACCTTAATTTTTAGATTTAGATGCAAATGCATATCGGGAAAAAAGCTTTTAGCATCACGTAGGTCCAAGCGTTAATCGTCCACTCATCTATTCCGGGTGGCTACTCAGGTTAATTGGCGAAACAGGTTACGTTGCCTCTCAGGAGTACGCTCCATTTCTAGCATAGAAGTTATGAATAAATTCATCAATAAGGGAAGACGGGAAAATTTTTCCAAATAATATTATTATATGAATTAGTTTCCCTGTCCGGCGAGGACCGTATTTTTTATAGACAGGTTAAACTTGATCGCCATGTAATCGGAATTTGCGGCTGGTGAGCAGACTACAAAATCCGTAATTAAGTGTTTCTCATCTGTGCTTACAAGGTCGAGATTGTTTTAACCTTCGTGAGAGTGGCAGTGAGTTAAAAGCGACCATTGGCGACGCAAAGCGTTGTTAGGAAATATGTTTTGGATCTGCTGACATTAGGGATCGTAAGTGGATGTCATTCATCACTGTTAAATTCATATCCCAAATACTTATAACAGGATGACCAACTTGTAAAGATTATTCAATGCAGAGTGTTTCCGGACAACGTACTAACTGGGAAGACTTCCCGTTTTATGAAATAACTAAGTGCATATTTTCGGTGCGTTATTTCAGCTTCGCACACGATGTCGATTGCAATCGTCAGCCTTCACTGGCCACTCAGTCTTGGCCATCAATTTGTCCTAGCTTAAGCGCAGGAGCGGTGTAGGAGCGCTAGTAAGGTCTAGCGCCACTTGTTTTGCTTGACCAGAAACGTCGATGGTGGAGAACCGTTACATCAATATATATATATATATATATATATATATATATATATATATATATATATATATATATATATCTACAGGGTAAGAAAAAATTGAACAGCAGTATTGGGAACTGTAGAGCTCGTTACAGCAAATATTTTGTTCCAATGGAATATTGTCTCTGAAAAGTTTCATTTCGAAGTGAGAATGATATTACTAAAGTCCGTAACACTCGTGTTGTTGCCCGACATATGACCACAAAATGTGCAATTGCAACCCAACCAGTCCTTCTATACAAAAACCAAGCTAGAGAATGTTTTTTCTCTGAAGAAGACATTACGCCGGCCAGGAGATGTGACAGGGTCGTTTAGAAGAGAATTTGCAAACAAATGAAGTTCTTTATTGGCCTTTACACCTAATATCTCAAAATCATAACCATACGACCATTCACAGCGCTCAAAACGAATACGCAGCCAATGCGCATTTCATCAACTGGCGTAGCAAAGGCATATTACTCGCCGGGCATAGCTGTTGTTTTTGCAGCTGCAGCGAAGTGTATATAGTTTGCGCGTTCTGCAAGTATTGACTAGCATATATGATAGTCTATGTTGGATTTCCCCCTATTATTCGATATAGGGCACTGCAATATGAAGCCTAGCAATTGTTCTGTAGTTACGTGAGCGCGTTTCATAATTTGAACTTATACGCTTGTATTTAGTTAACAGTACTTGGGCTCCATCCTCAGGAAAACCATTAAACAAAGGGTTATAGGCTAGGTTTATGTGAGAGATTTTATCGTAGTATTAGAGTACGAACTGAAATTGCGGCTAACTAGAAAAAGATAAATGTGTTCACTTCTGAACAAAATTTATTAAATGGTAGACGACAAAGAAATTTCGTAGCATCCTTAAGTTATATAGTGTATAGGTCAACGACCTTAACATTTGAAGCTCAATTGAGCCTGATCTTGTTTAGGAGAAGTACACTAAGTTGTTGATAACCTTTGGCGCCAATAACGCCATATGTAACCTTCTACTAAGAGGTCTGCTATTCTAAACCATGTGAAACAGAATAACGGCTATGAAATAAATTTATCGCGTTGGCTCTCTCTTTCTTTTAGTGTCATCTGAAATTTAAGGGCGCGACTTATTTCAGCAAGTTATGAAATCTTGCTTTTTAGTGACTCATAAATACTGACATTGCTTACCATTCTATTAGCTTGTGTCGCGAAATATATCCACATCGGAATATAAAATTATATTTCATGATTCTTATAAGCATGTCTGTAATGTAGGAGGTTCTCCTTGTCACATTTTGCTTTTATTCTCTGTTTTCACCCGACGTACCAGCTCATATGATTCTTCCGTCGATGAAAAATAAACGTACGGTGGTGTATCATTAACATTCCACCGTCGTCTGAGCTTAATAGTCTTTGTTTTGTCTGTGTTTTATACGAAAGCAATTTTCAGTGTAGCAACTTTCCAAGGTTTTCCAAGGGTTTCTCTGAAAATTTATCCTAATGCAGTTATACAATGCCGCATCGTCGGCATAAAGTGAATTATGTTAATCGTATCGTGGGCAGACTTTATATTTTATGGAAGGTGGCTTAATAGCTGGAAAACAGAAGCGAGCTAAGATTGTTACACTGTGGGTCTGCATAATTGCGTTGAGCTCACCGACTCGGTCGTCAAGGATAATAGGATCTTGCTAAATGCTTCTCAGCAAAGCAGTAGCTGGCACTGTCTAGCTAATTTAGCACAGTTGTTCGGGAGGCGGTATTAAAGGCAGTTTTAGACCTACGAAATCTGCGTATAAGATTCGTCCTCTCCACTTCAGCATATGGAGATTTCGACGGTTTGACGCTCCTCACCTCCAGAATACATGAGAGGCGACTGCCGAGTATATATAGAATAGCAAGAGTCTTAAAGTCTTGCCGCGCTTAGAATGTTCGGTAGCATCCAACGCCTCAAGCTTTGAATGAGATACTATTGAAGCAACCAAGGTCCTTTTCTAATATTCTGCAACTTAGACTTCGATTGGCATTGCTAAGCAAACCATATTCAAAAGCATTGCTTCAAGGAGGTTGCGCACTGCTTTCGAAGCTAGAGTGGAACAGTGGAACGTCTGCTTTGCCCTTGCTAAAAGGTGAGGCCGTTCCTGAGCGTTTAGAACGAGCTTTTGTTTTTTCTTTGTGGCAAACACTTTTCCTTGGCGTTTGTTTTATGCCGATATAACTTTGCCGAGAAGGCAAGCCGAGCCTCTTCATTGATCCCTGCGATAAACAGAACGGCCAGAACTTAGTATCAATTTCGTAGCACTCTCTATCAAACTACGGAGCCGAAGAATTTTCGGTCAAAACCGCCAGATCCAAGATCTCAAGCTGCAGCTCGGATTACCTAGGAGACAAACTCCGTAAGTTCATCTAAGAAGTGATAAAGAGTTCAAGTCTGCCGCAAGAATAATAGGCCGCTTTTGTGAAGCTTTGGAGAATGCAGTACAGAGCTCTCCGATTAACACGCATTCCAATACGCATGCTTGGCTGAATCTGCTGAGCGACTGTTGCCGATACTGTTGTACATTTCGATAAGTTTGAACGCTGGCGTTTCAATTATTACTTCACACTTCCGATGATGTGTTGTCTAAAGGTTCTATGTGTGTGTGTGTGTGAAAAAAAATTAACGCAAGGCAGCAACATGCGACACCAAACTGAAGGCCGCCGTTTTCGCAGTACACCTACACAGTGCGTATGCTTTACTATAACTCCAACTCTTGGTACGACTGAACATGACAACAATATGACGTACAATATAATACCAATCGTATCGCGTCTTTTGATACCTTTTGATCGTAGATCACTAACAAAGGACAAGTTAGAGAGCTAATATGATCACCCTGAGCATAACGGGTTCATGCTCACAGATTGCGTCGTCAGAAATGATCGCCATTGCCTGAATTTGCAACGGCGATAATTCTTGACGATGCTGATGATCAAAATTCGATTCTTGAGGCCCACACCTGCATAAGCGAGTATCCTCAGGAGTACAGCGTTACGCGAGGCAGTGTTAAAGGCGGATTTCAGATCAACAAAAATAAGCATACAAACAAGCATCAAACAACCCTTTCCCGCGATTCCAGGCTTTTTTTTAAATTTAAATAATATTTACGATTTTATTTTGTGGAATCCATGTTGAGGTTGCGGGATTATGTTTGAGAGGTGGCGGAATCTGAAAAGGCGTGTAGTGGGAGTCCACGCAAATATCTTTTAAGTGCAACTCTTGCTGGAAGTGCCGTGCCAGGATCGGGCATAAGTAGGATAATCTTTTCCGTCTGGGACTCTGGAGCATGTCTGTTATTTAGACATCTGTTCCCGACTCTAAAGATGATAGGCCAAATATGAGGAAAGATATTCATTTCGAGATATGAGAAACGCTATTAATTTCAATTAAAGTCGGGCCCAAGGCGAATACTAGAGCCTTCTCAGATTCCTTATCAGGTTTTACTGCAAATGGGATTTCCCGAGAAACTGTATTAGTGAAGGCAAAAACCCCTTGAGGTATTCATGAAGCGCATCTCCAGGAACTGTGCAACTGCGAAGCACCTGTCTAGGCGGCGTTGTAGGGTCGTTCCTGTGCAACTACCACCAACCTGCATATGTGACGTAACAAGACAGAAGACCCTAATATTCCTTAAACGTGCATGCTATGCCACGACATCATGGCAGACTCTGATGCTCGATTGAACGTAACTGTCCCATTTGATTTCTCATGAAATGTCATGCCGAGGCACGGCACATCTCGACTGGGACGAATGGTCGTTCCGCCCACTTAAGGGATATACTATTCGTGCCCAGTTTTAGCCTCGATGCCCGCTGAGGGATGTAAATACAAAACGAATTTTGTCCAGACCGGATTTACGATAAGACCAACTTATTTTAAGTTTATTGCCGTAGCCATTACCGCCTTAATACCAGCTTCCACATGACTGTGATTTACCTAACCGTTTAAAAGCTCAGCAGGCGAGATGCGGAACAGCAGAATATCATCCACATTTATCACTGGTGGCACTTTACTTTTCATTCAATGTCGGACAGGACAAAAGGTATCCAGAATATAAAAATAGAGGGGTCAAAAACCGATTCCTGGGAACAGAAACAACCCCAAGAGTGGTTGCTTCTGTTTGTACCCTACCCATACAAACTGCTTTCGTCCGCCTAGGTACAATATAAACCAGATGGTTACAAGTACTACGCACCCCAGTTATCGCAACATGTTTAGAACATGGAGTCTCGGTAGTCGAAAACCTTTGTTACGTCAAGGAATGCGCCGATACACGTTTTTTCATCGTCTGCTGCTCTGACTATTTCCCTTTAGATGGATGGCTTTAAAGCCAACTCTGCTGATCGCGACTGAAAACCTAAAACAAAATTGGCTTTTATAATGAAAATTAGTCGTGTTAAGGTTTTTATCGAGCCGTTTCTCCTAAACAAAAAGACCTAAAATATGAATGACACCAGCGATACTGGTCGATTGTTTACAGATTGGTTCTTAGCGCCCTGTCGCTTTGTCGTGCACGTACCGAAGCTTGTGGCACCCGGTGGCGTGGTGCATTCGCCTGCGCCTCACGACCGGAGGAGACACATAGGTGCGCGGGTTCGAGCCCTATCGTTGCACATTTGTATTTATGGGGGTCCGTCTATAAAGCAATGCGAAAAGCAGTCCCTTGGACGTTAATTTTTGGATAAGGGTCAGCCCAAAATGTTTAGGCACCGAAGCGTATGCTAAAATCTCCTACTGTACGATTCGTATGCATTATTGAGATCATTCAAGTTGAAAGCTGCCTCTGGTTTCGCCGCAAACTGTGACAATGATGCCGTGTTGCTCGCCACGATCATTCCCACTGACCGTATAACCGACAAAGGGAGGGATCTGTAGATATTGGTCACGGTTATCGTTAGCGATCTAAAAATGCACGAGCCCGGAAAAACAGCATTGGACCTGAGGGTCGGGCGCGTCATCATTTTGACTGTGTGCTTGAAGCCTTTGATGGAAAACTCGACATCGGTGTGGTTTGATAAGGTAGGACGCGACGTCCGTCACTTCAATGCCGTCACCCGTCGTGCGCCCCCCCCCCCCCCCCCCCTGTTAGCTCCATCATCGAATCCAATAACCCCTCCTCGTGGTCGAAGCAGACATAGTTGCAGACTGCGCCGGTCTCTGCTGTCACCTTGCCTGACTTTCCTCTCCTGCAGCCACCTCGAACCCCAGATGAGTGCGACCAACGTCAGCGCCAACCTCGTGCACATGTGCGCATAGTATACATGACGTTGTTGTTTTCTTGTGACACGTCGTCTGCTAAGAGTTGTAACTGGTGTAGTCAACAAAACATCGCCGAGCCCGGTAGCGTGGTGCATTCGTCTGCGCCTCGCAACCGGAGGAGACACCAGATAGGTGCGCGGGCTCGAGCCCTACCGTTGCACATTTGTATTTGTGGGAGTCCGTCTATGAAGTAATGCGAAAAGCAGTCCCGTGGACGTTAATTCTTGGCTGAGGGTCAGCCCGAAAACTTTATATAAGTCAACAAAACCTCAATAGAGACGAACACGTGTTTCATTAGACCTGTAACCGTCAAATGTTCATACAGCTTAAATACCACATCATCATTGCATGTCGCAAATGTGTAAATTTTTGACGTTCAGGGACGAGCTTACGACTTGTTGCTCAGTAGTCCAGAGAGATGCGTACTTTAAGTATTCTTTAATTAAGACACTTTCATATATATATATACATATATATATATATATATATATATATATATAAGTATTCTTTAATTAAGACACTTTCATATATATATATATATACATATATATATATATATATATATATATATATATATATATATATATATATATATATAAATATAATGTAAAAAAATCCTGCGTTCAAGTCTGCCCTCTTGGCAATCTGCTAGGTTTGTAACCAAATCGAGCTTGCCCTAACAAATTCAAAATGGAGCGTTACTTAACGAAATAACGCATACGGATGATAAAAATAGAAACGTTGTGCGGGCATGTTGATAAGCTCTTAATGCTGTTTACAGTCTAGATAAGCGGCTTTATGAGAAAACCATCTGAAAATGTGTGTAAAAGTTTCGCACGACAGGCTCAGTACATGATGTGCCAAGCCATGGAAGCCACGGAACCACGGAACGCGCGTTCGACAAGAAATATCTCCGCTATGGCCAACAACTGGGTATTTAGTCATGTTAAACGCCTTTGTAACCAGGCGTATTTTGAGATTGGGTCTACCTATGTATCTACATAGGAATCAGCCGACGAAAGAAATCAAGCCTAAGAGCTACCTAAAGCGGCTTAAATTCGCCAACTAAGCTTTAGGTATGTCAGCGTAAGGCAGCGTAATGCCGATTTTGTGAAGAAAATTATTTTTTTTTCCGATGAAGCTTATTTTTATAACAGTGAAAGTGTAAATACTTGTTCGTCGTATCTGGGCGACCGAAAACCCGCGTGTTATTTAGGAAGAGCCAGTATACGTGCCATATGTGACAGTGCGGCACGGTCTCAGCCCCAAATGAATAATATGGCCCTACATTTTGACTCTACGCTGAATGGCAAGCAGCATGATTTTATTGATCTTATGCCAAACTGAACACAAGGAATTGACCCACACAACGAAGCGAAACATTTTGCTTTTGGGAATGAAGTAACTCGGACGAGTAATCTCATGTAACGGGGACATTTACGTGCCTTTAGTATGTAACGCCATTAGACTTTCTTCCGTGGGGGTTCTCTAAAGACGAAATTCTACGTTATCAATCCCATTACGCCAGCAGTAAAGCGTGCCGTATACACACTCAATATGAGTAAAAAAATGTGACGATAAAAAAAGCGTGCCTCAATGTAAGTGGGTCTGATTTCTATGAAAATGTGTTCAAAAATGTTGTGTCCCGCATACGCCAATTGTAAACTCCAAAATAGATCACTACCCCACCGATCTTGTTTTCTATTCTAAATGTCATTATTTCGAGAATTATTAAATATGTTTTTAAACATCTCTGTTAAATAAATTCTGTTTCAAATATCTTTGTCGATTTTTGCTGTCATGTCACTTCAAGGATCTAGCGTACACACGTTTGAAAGAAGTCTGTAAGAAATATATGAAGTGTCGTTATCGTAAATAAAATCAAGCACACGCATGCAAAGTAGGTGGTGGTGGTGATGGTGATGGTGGTGAAGGTGTTCGTGGCGTCAACTAATACCCGATAAAAACTAGACGACGAACAAATGTTTGACGAAGCCCTTGCTTGCTTTTCCCGCTATACGCACGATGCTAGACACTAGCACAGTATGGCTCAATATGTAACGCCTGACTTGTTCAAGTTTTTCCCTGAGCGTTTTCCCGCGCTGCTGTCGTTTGTCGCGCTGCTGGTGTTTTCCTTCCACACGCAGCCGGTATATCCGCCAGGCTTGGTACCCAATGGCGCGTAGTGACGCCGCCGCCGCCGCTGCAAAATTCCGCTGACATATTAATCATGCCGCACGTGTGCGCCCGCCTCCCGCAGCAGAAGCAGTATGAGCAGCGGGGGGGTGCGGGGGGGTGGTATCAGCATTATCAGCAGCCATGGGGGGTTCGGTTATTAGAAATAGCCGTAGTCGTAGTATGCAGTATGTAAGCAGTATTATCGATAGCAGCCAACACACGATGGCGACACGCGCGTACAATGCCTTGGCTTGTCGTGACGAATACCGAGCTCCGTGCCGGGCTGGGCAAACGTAGCGCATTTATTCAATCTCCATTCCAGTCCAGGTTGTCTCGAATAATAATAATAATAATAACTATAAAATAATGAGGATACACATTCACACCTCACAACTGTATTGCTCTAAGACATATTAAATAAATAAATGTCAGAATCGTTGGTAAGCCAAAATAATAATAATCATCATCATCATCACCATCATCATCATCATCATAACGTCGCTTTTTAGCAAAAGAGAGGTAAATTGTTCCACTAACAGTACCAGTATTAGCAAGATAGCAGAAGCCACATCTTCGACTGTGGTTAGCAAACCGAGCGTTACGGAGGCTGTCTTGCTGGTTCGGCGCATGCATCTATCTGATCGCTATAGTTCGGGAGAAAGCTGTTGTTCCAGGTTTATCCAGCGGTTACACAAATTAGTATGTACAACTGTACTTGAAGATGTTGCACACGTAACTATCGCATGTACTCGCAAGTATTATTTAACACATAAGTTTCACAATAGTATAAAGAGGAGCCCGTAAAAATATGTAGAGGACTCCTTAGTAGATTTGCAGAACATTGTACAGCATAATAAGTATATCCTACACTAATCGTACATCCATTAGGTAGATTAGATGTGTAGACGTAAGCAAACAGAATTAGTTAGGCATTAAATTCTCTGTAAAATAAGGCCAACGTTGTAACCTTGTGACAACGTCTTATACAACACACACAGAGCGGATGTGCCAAGAGTTATGTGTCATTATCTCTCTACAGCCAGCTAAAACGTTCTGATACATCCGCTCAATAGGCCCTTGTCTATTCAAACTAATTCAATGGCAAGCGAGAAATCGAACGGTCTTTTTAATTGGAACCGCAGGGGACGTTGTGCGTTACATATCACCCCTTCCGACTATCCTGCGTACACTCCTTTCCGTGCTGTACCATGGAACAAACTTTTGGGATAGAGCAATAGTAAATTCAACAATTTAAAAAAAATCCTACTACTATCTGATGTCTGTAACCTGCAAGCTGTTGAAAAACGGACTGCAATCGAATAGTAACTCATCAAAAGTTGTGTTTAATTGTTTAAGCAACTAATGAGCTGCGCTAAACGCCTCTAGTCTATGTGGTGCTCCCAGCTTTTCATAGACACGAAACGCATGCAGAGATTTTTGTCCACACTTACTTTATTTATGATACTGGAATTATAAGGAACTATATGTTTAAAATATTACTCGGAATTTGTCCACAATTGAAGATAATTGTTTTCCATGTATAGTTTACGAAAAAGCGTCTTCAAACCTAAAAGCTTCTGAAACTTGTTTTTCAATCCATTACTGCCTCCCTTGCCATGGATCCGGTACGTCTCTCCCTGAAAGAGAGCTTAGCCTGAGGGTTCGCACAATTTACCAGCACATATTAGGTCGCTGAGTACGCTAGGGATCCTACGTGATCTAATTCTAGCTGAACCTAATCAAAACAGACATTTATAATGCGTGGATACGGTTAAAAGCTAGAGTACAAATGTCGTCCATAATAGATGATCCCAGGAGGCACTCAAATAAATTCAATAGCGCTTCTGCGCAGATCAGAAGTAGTTCCAAGAGAAATTGAAGTGGCGGTGATCTATAGGGCTAGTGTGCTAGCTATTGTTTTCATCTGCGTAGACGGGTTTTCAGCCTCACAAACGACGGAACCGTAATGGTTAAATACACAAAAGAATTAAAAAACATACATTTATCGGGGTGTCGCCGGTTCAATTTAGGTTGTTAAACGAATTCTCTTTAAGCGATGCTCATTAATGATACACCATACATGAATAAGTGATACACCATGCCGCTGAGAGTCGGCAGCCGTGCTGCCCCAAAGGGCTGTTGCAAAAACCCTATATATATCAACATGGCTTTTTGTGGCGATCTTTCACGAGATTTGTACATAAGGTTAACTGTACTAATTTTAGAAAAATGCAATAGCGGGAGATAAGCTCTGATAAGGGTGGTAGCATACTGTCCTCCGTTTTTTCATATATATATATATATATATATATATATATATCCAGGAAGTATTGGAAAAGATACATATACAGTAAACCAGAATTTGCATAGGTTGCCCGGCACATTTACACATTATCCAATATGGGATTATATTTTGTGTTTGAGTACTTGAGCTATACAACATGTTTTAGCTGCTACAGCTGTTTAGGCTACCCCCCCCCCCGGCCGCTCTGGCTCAGATCTTGATAAGGCATAAGTCTGGATGTAGTGCAATAGGCGAGCGCACTATATAAGGTGCATTATGTGCAGCGACATAGAAGAAATAGCGGAACCTGCTGTGAGCAGATTCCCCTATTTCTTTTATGTCGCTTCTGTGTAATTCTGTGAGCCGTGATTTGACATTGATATCACGTCGGAACATCGCCAGAACGAAACACGAACTTGAGAATAGGAGTGAATTTGCCTGTGAGCTGTCGACCGCACACCGCCATTCCTGTCACCCTGTGGCGCAGGGTCGGGAATAGCCTACCTATTTGTTGTACAACTTTCGCGAAAAAAACAAGTCCAACTAAATCAATAGTTCACCAACAAGCAGAAAGCCAATGCGATGAGGCAGCTATGTGTGTTGACTAAACTTGATGCATCTGTAGATAAGGCAAACTATGCGTGACGGCTTTTTCTGCGACAAGGGCTCGACAACATGGCCTACTTCGCCGCTGGAATTCGCATCGACAGCAACTTTGCAATGGCCTAGGTTTTTGTCAAGACTAGCGTAAACATATTCTAGATCTAAACGTCGTTGAAACGTGTCGGAGGGGGGGGGGCACGCAAAGCCCAGCCGCGAATTCTCACCTACTGTAGTATCGTTAATAAAAACAGTCAATCACTCAATAAATGATCTGCTAAGCCAACGACGTTGTGCCCAAGTCAACACGGAGGAGACGTCTCAGATTAGCATAATCGATGGTGTTGTCTTTTTTGTCGTGCTGGACCTCCTTTCTAGTTTTTGCAGCAGCGTATTTTATGCGCAGCTCTTCAAGTAGCATATGCGCGGCACCAGGAATACACGAACGCTTACGCGACATAGCATAGCTTGTGATCTATTGTAACCGAAATACGTTATGGGGCTACTTCATAATACTGAACCGCTTGCCCAATATCGACGGTCTTCTGCCGGTGCTCGTTGCCCAAAGCGACTATTGCAACGTCCCGATGCGCGCGACTAAATACATAATGATGAGCAGGCCGCATGAGAACCAAGCGACTTTGTCGCGTCAACCCAATAAGCTATCATTTTGGGCAACTTGTAGCAACCGCGGATCGCACTGTCCCCAGTTGGCTTAATGCGGCGCTCTGAGCAGAGACTCCTCCTAACGGTAAACAGCGTAGCCGTTAAGCGTTCAACCTTATCAGGTCTCATAGGAGTATTTGATGTGATCAACATGTTTTAACCTATTTCTGAGATTCTACCCTTAGAAGCTAACTTCACCTGGCGAAAAAAAAGATAGATGTGCAGCTGCCGCTACCAACGTCAGCTGGTGTTCTTCCGCTTCCGCCCTTTCGAAAGGGCGACCAAATTCGTGCTCGTCGTAGCTTTGCTCCCTTAAGTTCAGCAGCCGCATAGCCCCCAAAAAAACACCTCGCTAATAGCTAGAACCGCAATCCTGCTGCATAGAGGTGTGCCAAATCTCATGATAAGCCGATTTTCGTGGGTTTGGACCGAGGTCGGGCCGAGGTTGGTTGGTTGGTTGGTCGGTCGGTCGGTCGACACGGAATTTTATGCAAATGTTTTTCCCTCGTGCGAAGCCACGTGTATGCAAAGCAGCAGCAGCAGCACAGACAACGACGAAACGACGACCTGGGCAACAGGCGGGAGGGAGAAAAAACAACGAGTGCCTTTCTCTAAAACTAGCTGAAACGGTAATGAATGCCTCTCGGTGCCCCTCGTTGCCTTCGTTGGGCCAGCGAGTGCAGATGCAGGCTCGAACATGGATACATGGATAGATAGATAGATCTAGCTTATGCGCAGACCTCCCTACCTACCTACCTACCTCGAGTACGTAGATCTACCTGGCGATCTACCTATCCCGGGTGGGTCGTGTTTGTGCTCACACATGTGCGTATGTCCGCCTGCACGATTTATGCTGCACATTACGATGCCCTAGACGACGGTAATTAAATGCGCCATCTTATTTCATCCGTTCGTCTGTGTGGCTAGCGCCAGAAGCAGCACACCACACGCGCTATCGTGCAGCACTGTGTCGTTTTTAGTGTACAGCAATGTACATTTATCATTGTGTTATATTGTGTGTTAACCATAACGATGAGGACGCCGCCGCCGCCGCTGCTGCCGCCGGTGCCGCCTGTTGTAACATACGCAGCCATCAGTCAGCGTTCGCTGGTCGGCTGGCTATCTGGAGCTTGTCAAGGACAAAGCTGAAGGCTCACGTCAGCGGCTGCCAATAGCCACGACGACGAGACAATGAAAATGCTCGCTGAAAATGATGATCAGCATCAATGTGGTCCGTTAATCACGGACGCTGGTTAGGACCTGATACGCCGATAACTTCTCTCTATCTGTGTTCGTGAGGTTAAGGCGGCTTTAGCAGGGCGGCCTGCCTGCCTGCCAACTAAGCGGTTGACCCATCAAGGCAACAACGTATACCATAACTCGGTGTGTTTTATGGACAGAACTTGGCCTACGTAACTGCAGATCCGCTCTATATATATATATATATATATATACGAGTATATATATATATATATATAGATATATATATATATATATATATATATATATATATATATATATATATATATATATATATATATATATATATATATATTTATATAAATATATATATATATATATATATATATATATATATATTATTACTAGTTGGTGATTTACTAATCAAGGTTTGATTTACATTAAACACACGCATAGTCATCACTGTAATGTGTTCAAAGGTAACCTCTTAATGCATTGTGGGTGCTAAACATCGCATTGCTGAGCGTACAATCCACATTTGAATTTGGACCACACTAAGTAAAATTATCTTGTGTGTCTCTATATATATAAATAAAGGGCGAACCAAAAAATCAGAAACATATTTATAGATAGTATTTTTAAAATATAAAAAATATTAAATATAATATTAAAGACATATATATATATATTTTTTTTAGTTTTTCAAGGTGCTTTCGATCGCTTCGAAATAGCTCTGCCAGCTGCAATGCACTTGAGCCACCTTTTTCACACTCTTCGAAACATTTTATATATCTTTCAAAATTTAGGTAAGTTACGCCTGCTAATTTTTCTTTGTATATTTCTCTTCCCTATAGTCTCGAAAATTCGTCCCTTCAATATTTTTTATCTGGGGGAACAGGAAAAAGTCTCACAGAGAATCTCCGGGCGAATAGGAGTGTTGCGGAATTATTGAATTTTGCCTCAAATAATCCGAAACAAGTAATGATGTGTGCGTCGGTGCGTTGTAGTGAAGGAGGATTCAAAACTTTATTGCCCAGAAGCCGGGCCTCTTGCGTTAGACCTTCTTTTGCAAACTCTTTAATGTATCGCGATAGTGTTCCTTATTATATCGTAGAACCATTCGTACATTTCGTACGAACATTCGTAGAAGAAAATTCCCTTATAGTTGAAAAAAAAACAGTCAAATCGCTTTGATGTTGGATCTGCTCTGTCTGAATTTCTTCGACCGACTATCTCTTTGGAAGCACCAGTGGGACCATATACCCATTGCTCTTCTTCTGTTATCAATCTCTGAGGCGATCTAGGGTTTTCTGCTGCAGCCTACTAGTTCGATTCGAACATTTGCTGGAAATTCAACATTTTTGGGACGAACGTCGCTGCTGTTTTTTTGACGCATACAATATCGTTTAGGACTGTTACAACTGATCAATGTCCAATTCTTCAGCTTCACCCTTATAATAATCAGCGATCGTTGAGCACGATATCACGAACTTTTTGACGTTTTATCCTGTTATTGACGCCAAAGGTCTTCCCAGACGGGAGTAACCTTTGTTTTCTTAACGTCGGTCGCGAAATGTTCAACTTCTCAAAAATCGCTGAACCTCATGTTCTTTACTTGTTTGGACCAGACTCAAACAATCATTCGGTGCATTGAAGATATACCTGATGTTAAGTTCCAAGCCTGTAGGAGACGGAGGATATTCTAGAATTAAAAACAACCTCCTTAGAAAATGTTTTTAATTCTAAACTTAAACAATAAATGCCGTCACCAATTGGCCAATTGGCGCGAAATTTGGCGTGCGTATAGCTGATGAATGGCGCTTCTAAGAAAAACAAACCGGAAGATTTTGGTGGTTATGGTTAGGCGGCAAAATTCAAAGTACTAAAACCTTCCAATCCGCCCTCCCATATATATATATATATATATATACGGCTATAATATAAATATATTATATATTTGTGACATAACGACGGGTTGCTTACACGTGCGTATATATATATATATATATATATATATATATATATATATACATATATACGGCGTCAATTCGATCCACACGGATTTAATATTATCGCCGATGTTCGGAGAAAGATGTCGTAGAATCGATATGTGTACAGGCGGAAGCTCCGCCAACCAATCATCCAGCGCTGTCGCTTCTGTTGTTATTGCTCCAGTTATTGCTAATTAGAAGTTCGCTCCGTATTGTGAAATTGATTTGCTACTTCGCAGATCCGGAACAATGCTTACCCATCTCGGTTTCAGTCGTGCGAGCGTGGTCTCCTCAATCGCGTGTCTGGCTGTGATGTCAGATACTTTGAAATTTGAATGGGAAGGGAACGACCACTCTCTCTTTTTAATATAAGTACGTACAGAAATATATAAACAGATTGAATAACGTATGACGTTAATAAACCAACACTTTCTGCAGTTCGTGTTGCAAGACCGCGTGAGCACCGTCTGCAGTCAAATTGGGAATTTTTTTTAACACAATATTTTACTTTCATAATTCGTGCACATTTTTCATTCATAATTTGTGCATATTTTTCTTTCATTTTTTTGTGAATAGTTCTTAGTATAACTAGCACACATACACTCACAATTGCAAAGCATTAAACAAAACGTTTACGCCAGACATTTGAGGTTTGCCGATTTTTTGTTTGTTAAGAACAATAAACCAGCCACCCCGAATCGATTGTTGTCAATAGTATACAGACGACAATTAGTCGTAGTTGTTTGCAGCAGTAGCCGCAATCCCTTAGATCGGTCCAATTTGACCACATGCACATTCCGCTTTGTGGCGCTACAAACACGAAGTCCCTTGTAGCCTAGGCTATACATAGTGGTCACGTGGCTCATGACCTAATGAATGTACTAAACGTGCTCAATGGCTCTACGTTTATTGAGTAGAGCTGCCGCACTTGACAATTACGTCCTCATTCTTGATGATACATGCGAGGTTGCGTGAGACAATGCGTGAGGCTCGCGTGTCTATTATGCGTTGATATTCAGTTGGATCTCCACAACATACTGAACTCATATAGCTGCCTTAAAATTATGATCTAAAATTTAAATTTTGCACGTGTACATGCCAGTTCAGGTAAAGAAAGTAAACGAAACAAACGAATGCAAACGATTTGCCGGTGATTTAGCAGACCTGTCGCATCACTCAAAGTAAACAAATCGCGGACCATTGCATAATTTCTAAACAATGAGCAGCCTCGTTGTCCGCTATGGAGTTTGAAATCTCGCGGATTGGACAGGTACAAATCAGAAAATATGGCCGGTAGCATGTTTGTTTGTCATGTCTGTTTAACTGAACAACGAATTGCGGGCATACATGGCTAAATTGTATTACTTTTCGTTTCAGCTCTGTACCAAGAAAAATTATTATTTATCAAGTTACCAGGCAAATATATGATACGACTGTTGCAAAAGTATCATCGCTATTCTAGCACACATCATAGTTTCGAAAACGTTATAGTAATATTGGCCGTGAAATTAAGAGCGTATTAATTAGTACGGATATTGCTGAGTGAGAAAAAAGAATACGGATTCATGTGGGTGTATGTAGACATATAAAAGCACGCGCCAGTCAAGAGTTACAATGCACTGTTTAAAATGTTCTTAGGTGTAAATAACATGATTTACACTTAAAGCTTCTCATCTAGCAAATTTCAACCTCAGCACTCTGCCCCATATCTACAAAGAGCGGATTAAAGGAAAATAATTTGTCTACTCTGTACACTCCATTTTAGGCTCAGTGAATACCTAGTCAGTTATTATTTGTGTTATACTTAACAACACAGTGATACTGTCTACATTTAAACTTGCCATCTATTTCTTACAACGAAATAGTGCTTTTACCGTACAAAATTATCATCGCATTAATGCAAAGCTAATGGCTTCGACGGCAAGTAGCTTATACGACAGCCTGCGATGTTAATTGCATTATATCTTGTTGTATATTTCGCTCTTTTGTTGCCTGTTTTACATTAAATATACGCATAAGTGAACGGCATACCGCTGTGGAAAGCGATAACTACGTCTGTCAACTCTGATCCGAACGACTTCTACAGTTGGCGTTGTTTTTAGAGCAGTGACTAATGTTCGCCTACTGCTTACAACCATAAGTCTCTCGTTATGGGCTCTCTAACCTGACGTGCTAATTTTGTCGGTAATAACGCGACGCCTCGGGAGGCAGCGCCCACCATTGCTTTAACGATGCCTCTACTGGGTGATTGCGAGTTTGGCTTACGACTAGGCCTCTCAGGGAACAGAAATTATGGCACTGCTCAGGAGTCGACGAAGGTTCTAACGACCTCGGAAAATGAAACCCAGATATTTCACTGGGATTACCGCTCGTTGTAGCGACGGGATATGGATTCTTGGGAGCCTTAACGTTAGAATAGACATTTACTAAATATCATCGTAGTAGACATTTACTACACTACATACTAATTTTCAAGCAAGGTGATTTATTAAAAAGCGAGAGTCCTTATACCGAAATTTAATTGGTCTATAAAGTAGCTAGAAAAGGACAAAATTGACTATTACGAATCACGGCTAAAAGCTTGTTTTAGCTCATCAAAGAAAGGGGTAGCACAGATGTACTAAGTAACGGTTCTTAGGTCCCGACGGTTCTTAGAGAGCCAGCCGGCTCTTAGAACCCGCCAGTTCTTAGAGCCAGCCGGTTCTTAGAACAGAACGGTTCTTAGAGCCAGCTGGCTCTAAGAACCCGCCGGTTTTTAGAGCCAGCCGGTTCTAAGAACCCGCCGGTTCTTAGAGCCAGCCGGTTCTTAGAAACCGACGGTTCTTATAACCGGCTGGCTCTAAGAACCCGTTCTTATGTATATATGGTAGGTGTATGACAATTCCATTTAAAGCGAATAAAAAGAGAAGCAATTTTTGCCTCTTTTTTTCTTCGAAATCACGTCAAGCACCGATACATAGTATCTAAACGTTATATCGCAAAACTAGTAGTCTTAATCCCTCTCTACTTTGAAACATTTTATGCGTGTATTATATAGCAAACGCTGTTCCATGTGACGAAAAACCATACATCTTTCAACATTACGTGCGAAACTAAGGCTCTCCAGAGGCCAACAGAAAACGTTGACGAACGATTTTCGCGTTTAAGCGATTATTAGTCTGCTCTCGAGATATGCTCCCGACTAAACCGAAGTGCTAGCTCCTAGCTTGTCGGTCGTACAGAAGGTTCCTGCTAAATCAAGTTAGGTGCCGCGTTAGCGCTAGCGCCGAGAGTTCTAGATCCTTTACAACACGCTCCCGACACGACTTCAGCTGGCGCCTCCGTTTCTCACCTCCTAAAAATACGTGTATCTTGTATTTGCCGCCCTCGCACTTATCTCTATTCCAGGTGTTCGGCCCGTGGTAACTTACTTACGAATTTAACGACCGCTGCCCCTGTTCTCACTATAATGTTTTTGCTACTGCGTAACGATTAGAGGTGATCACTTCCGTCGTAGCTGCTGGCTTTCCGAATCTGTTACTCGATAGCAGTTTGCAGGCACCATGTTAGGATGCACTAAGTACGAACTCTGAGCGACTTGATCGCAAGTGCTTATGATGCGTTAGCGCTTTAGTTTAAATATATAAAGAAATGTATTGCAAAGGCAAATCACTGTTTTTTGGGTCACGAAATGTTTGTTGTTGAAATCTATCATTTACGTTTAAATTTTAAACCGAGCAAGATGGCTTAGTGGCAAAGCCTTTGTCTTGCATTCGGGAGGCCTGGGTTCGAGACTCAGACCGGGCACTCTTAAATTGGTTTGCATGGTTTCCAATTTAGACAAAGTAAATGCCGGAGTGGATTAAACATCAGCCGTGACATGAAAAAACCGTACACGAGCATTGACCTTACGGAAAAGACGTAAACAAAAGAGTAAAAAACAAATATATTATTATTATTATTATTATTATTATTATTATTATATTAAACCCTTTCCTTGTTTTCTTTAGGCGTCACTTCTGCAGAACACGCCTCTGTAGCGTTGCCATTTATGGAATACGGGGATCTCTAACGATCCCAACAGGATCCCGGCACGCTTTTCTACGTTAGCGCAGCTCATCCGTTCCGGGCATCCCTGCCGAACTACCAAGTGTGAGTACACGACCGTATGCACTGGTGGCATTTGCAAGTGGGAGAAACGATTAATAGTCTTATCTTGTCAGGCCTCTCTAAAGTTAGAGTTAAGCAAACGTGCTGATTGGATGGAATGTATGCCACAGTAACTTTGGTTGTTGGTTGCGTGGCGTCGATAGTATCGAGACTAGGCGAAGGTCAACGTATTACAACCCAAGATAATCGGCGACGTTGTTGTTGTTGTTCTTGTAGTATGTGAATTGAGTGAACCACTTCCCTATTATTTGACGGTTCCGTGTCTGGTGCTCGTCATTTGAGGATGACGCCCTCCGCACTCATGACACGGCTGAGGTGTTTCCGTAGATTTTCGCGTTGGGCCTTGTTTTTGGGTTGCAATGAGGTCCTTGACTCTATCGACCTCACTGTTGGGTAAAAATCCTGATAAATGCAGAAGATCTCGCGCTGATGATAATCGTCCAACATGAAGGGACCATAGAGAATGCAGTGAATATTGTCCTTGCGCGGGTAGCGACCTCGACGTGGGAGCACCGCCTAAAGCTGGCTTCTGCCGGATAATGTGACCTCTCTATCAAAAACCATACGCTTGCTGTGTCGTCTACCGGAAGTCAGGAAGCTTCCAATCCATCAACTCTAGGCGATATAGCGCATTAGCTTTAGAACTGACCTTAGGTTACAGTCGTGCTCAGTAAAGGTGCTGTACAGGGTGTCTAGAACTTTTTTTACCAGCCTTTTTGAAAACACTTTTCGTTGTGCGAGTTGCGGCAAGTGTGTCACAATCATGTCAAATGATATTTAGCTTACCTGCAGAATTTGTGGGGAACGACTTTAACATATCGAGATTCTGGCAGAGCCTTTGACCTGCCAACAAATTCAGGACCTAAACAGTACCACAGATCTATTAGTCGTACCGTATCGATAAAGCCGAGATACCGTACTGCGTGAGGATCAGCTGAAGCCGATGACAATCAACCCTAACATGAGGTAATGCTGTATTTCTTAGGATGATTTCGGACAAGAAGGGCAGACATTTTTGCCAAGTAGAATGTGGTATTGATGCTAAGCTGGTGGGTTCATACCAGGATCCTGATATCAGCGATGTGAGCTAACTCTTTATGTAATAAATGTATTATTTTGCGGATTGTATGGCCAATGGAAGGTACTATAATCTGCAAAACAAGCAATAAAAATGCGTACGCGCTCTCAACGGCGAGTTTATGCATGCAAAAAATAAAGAATAGAAGAAATAAAAAAATCGTTGGGGCAATATTTGGAAGATCTATTTCCTTTTTCTAGTTAGTTGCGTTCTGTTTGTAAATATTGCTTAAAATATTTATCGACTTACTGTCAAAATTTAGTTGTTAAAAGATATTCATCTAATAATAATGTTTTTTTATCAAGCAGGAGAAGTCAAAAGCATTTTTTCAAAAAAGCCGCGATATTGTTCTTATATATATATATATATTTTTTTTTTTTAAGAAAAGCAGTCAAATTACATCTCACACTACGTTCTAACGCGACATCTACAAAACCTAGAACAACAAAGTCTTTTTGATCAGACGTGATCAGAGAGAGATAGATGCATTACTGCTTCTGATGATCGCCGCATCTACTGGCAATCTAAGGGGCCCAACCCCTTTCAGGTTAGGCCAGTGCACATAAACGGTTCTTTCGAACAAGGCATCTAGGTTCAAATTGTAAGTTTAAAGGCAACTGGCTCCCTGCTTCCCTGACGACAAACGCACTGTCTGGTGGAAGCCGCCCTTTGAACCGAATCACACCTTCCGAATCACACACATGTGAAGTCTATGTAGTAAAAAATGTGTTGTTTGCGAGCGTCTACTGCGACTGAAATATTTACTTGTCTCCTCTACTTGGGCTGGTGTCCTGAGGTGGAAATACTCCCGCAAACAATCATTGTATTCATAGCCGTGTGAGTCGTCTATTGGCGTGACAAAACCATGGAGAGCAGTGGAGCATGTATTGCATCGGACCAACAGTGCTGAAGTAGGCAACAAGAATTACTTGGACCCACGGTTAATCGGTGAAAATGTAAGACCTACGATGACAGTAGCTGCAAGAATAAATGTATGAGAGTCTGTGGTGTTTTTGGAACATGACGCTATGACCACAATACGATAAAGCCGTGACACCGTATTACTATTGTTATTCCTATGAGAATTGCTATATATTTTAATGAATTAAAAAAATATATACATTTAATTTACGTTTGAAATTGATCATACCCAATGAGGACTTGCGTTACGTAATAGGTAAAGGGCCGCATCGAACCAGTGGAGAAGATCAAGAGTAGGCATGCGGGAGAGCGTCCGAGGGTGGGGTGGCCCATTTCTGCGCCGGCGCGTCAAGGGTCACTGCCCGCATTCGCACGAAATTTAAATTACTTTCAAAGTGGCGAGCAACGCTTTTGCCTGCTAGAAGATCCCAGGGCAGCTGCCGTGCTAATATGTGAAGGGGGCATCTCTACCAGCCGTCTATAGGCGCGGCCTACGCGAAGCGCTACTGTGGGTTGGGCAGAGCGTAAGAAACGACAATTATGCGCCCTCCGGTAAGCTATGTCATCCCAGACTGAGCACGCGTACAGTGCTGCGGAGTCTGATACTGGAGCTAGAAGAGCTAGAAGCCTCCTAGTATCCGTTTGATAGAAGTTCGGGTAAAAGCAATTGCTGTATGTACGCAATAAAGTCACAGTTTTACAACCTCGAAACAATAAAGGTTACAATTAAAAAAAAGTTTCTGTCTATATGACCTGCAAACGGCGGTCGTTGCTCATTGTTAGATTCTATCGTATTACAGTTACCAGACCCGACTATCGGATGGAACCATAGGTCAGGTTAGCAGCACGGGTCAGCGCACGCAAACCTGTTTCAGGTGAGTGTAGCCTCTACGAGAGAAGCTGTCCAAAGTTCCCTACGCTTTTCTGAGGCCAGTGCGCAGAACTGGTCGTTCCCGTTAATCGAGGTTCAAAGTGTGCGCTCAAAAGGAATTAGCCCGCCCCCTCCCCTCCTTACTCCTCTGACGACAAGCGTTCCCACACTGTTTCGTGGAAGCTTCCCTTTGAATCGAAACACAACTTCCATCAGGTCGCGGTTCCGTATTGACAAAGACGTTGTTTGCCAGTGCCTAGCTTCCTGGTTTACGGCTAACTCGTCCTGTTCACTTAGGCTGGTTACCTGACGCCAAAATCTTTGTCTCCGTAACTACGAGAGTGGTGTACTTGCGCGGCCAAATAGAGGAAAACAGGCGAGCATGCCTTGTCGTTGCTGACGACGGTAACAACAACAATAAATAAATGTGAGCTTGTGCTTTTGTCAGAGCACAGTGACGCTTCGACCACAGTATGTTATTGTTATTATTATTATTATTATTAACAGTTCTAATATATGGTATCTACAGATGTGAGGTTCGAACGTGTCGTGTGCTATTTATTTGTTTATCCCATGACGCCGATTATAGAAGCGGCATTGATTCTACACATCGCGAGAGACAGATGATGCCTCAGATGTTCTCCCCCGCGCTGGTTCCTTGTCGTTGCTTCCATTCTTCTGGCCAGATCCCGAATGAATTTTGCTATTTCACTAGATGGGTTCAAATGTTTTCACAGCTACTGGTACAAAATTTGCGTCGCTTCTCCTGTTTGGCGTGCTCCGCAGCCCACACTGCAATTAGAGCTATGACTGAGATGGCGGGGGAACTACGGTGCAGGAATTTTCATGTTATTTAATCATTACTTGTAGGCTTAGGTCACCTGAAAACAGTTGACTACAAGAAACTTCAGGTACAAGACATACCTGCCCGAATGACAGATAAAAATATTCGCGTAGGCTTGATGTTAGACTGACTTCACAACTTACCAGCGAAACTTAAAGGACATTTAAAGCAAGCGTTTATCTTACAGAAATTGAGGGCACATTAACACACGGTCCAATACTGGTAAGTGGTTAAGACACAGTATGTTATACTTAGATAGTTAATGCCTAGCCAGTGACATATTAGAAGACGTATATATATATATATATATATATATATATATATATATATATATATATATATATATATATATATATATATATATATATATATATACATATATATATATATATATACATATATATATATATATATATATTAACTTGCTTCTCAGAATTGCCATATATATATATATATATATATATATATATATATATGGCAATTCTGAGAAGTAAGTTGTGTATAAAACACATCGGTAATAAGCAAAGTGATGTTGCTTTTAGTGAGACGCTGTACAATGCCGGTTAGTAGGTTGCATGTCTATAGCCAAGAAACGAATCGAGAGATTCCACTTAGGTCAGAGACGGCCTTTCTGCAGAAATAAGTGCGAAGGAGGCAAAGGGCTTCCTCGGTCTGTTCGAGGATCAACCATTCACTCGTCTTTCGATTAGTCAGCAAGCCTACCGGAACGGGACATGAAACGTTGACATCTGATTCGACTGAATGCGAAACAACGTCCTTGAAATCTCCTACTTTAGTGGCTAAGACCAAATAAGACCAATCGGGGCGTTTCCACCGCCACATTGCAAGGTGCACGCTGTGCTGTACACTCTCTGGCAGATTCCGATTCAGCACTAGTGGGTTATAGCGCTTATGTAACAATCAATACCTTTACTGTCAGTTAGTTTTAATGAACAACAGAACATTTTTATAACATGAAAATCATAATTGAAACACAATGTCATTAGAAGGCTGCACATTTTCTGTATTGTCATTTGTGTCTACTCTTTGATATACAGTTATATGTGCTGTGTACGATGGAGTGAGCAATATTTGCACTGAACAAATACCCAATTGAGCAGCAAATAAAAATTGTAACAAGTATTGGGGTCTCAAGCCCATTTTACAGGTACGATTCCAACTGCGCATATTGAACAATTTATAGGGCTAAGACTGGCCTTTTTCTAGGGAAAAGCGGCGATAAATACTCTCAGTCGACGCAGTGATAAAAATAACATACGTTTTTTATCGTGTTTGAAATGATCGAACTTGAAAAAATCGAATCTCTTAAGTGGTATTTTGCACTGTATATAAAAACAATGTGTCTTTTTGTTTGTATTTTGGCTAACTTTGAATCAGCTGTATAGACGATCCGGCTCGGACTCCATATCTAAACCCTAGAACAGTTCAGGCTGTTTCAGGTGCTATGGAGCCAAAAACCTCACAGCCTATAAAGAAAATGAATAAAGGACGTGGATACATACCAGTTATTCCACTTGAGAGCAGATTCCGCATGCGATAGATGTTAAGTTATGTAAATAATGCACGGGGACACTTGATGTTCAGGAATACCGGGCTTCATTAACAGAACGCGTGGTGTGGGTATCCATTTTGACCGCAGATCTGCCCTAAAATTACACAATGGGCTAACCGTCATTAAGCGACCTTGTGCTATGAATAGGCGAAACTAGTGAATGTTTAGGCTCTCTCAAAGTGCAAATTTAAAAAAAAAAAAAAAAAAATATATATATATATATATATATATATATATTAACCACATTTATTATACAACGCAAAACATCTAACTTATTAATTTAAAGACGATTATTTTATTTAATAAGACTTTAGTTATAAGCATAATATCTATGTCTTAGTTTTACAAACATTGTCTTAATGACATGTGTGGAATAGTGGTACATCATGCGGGTCGCAAGGCATTGTGTAGGAGTTGAGATCACGGATTTCTTTTAAGTGATCTGCGATATATTCTTTTAACATCACTAAGTAAAATACCGTACTATTCTTAATGAGCACAAAACTTCCATCGCTAACTATCTTTGTATGGCATTTGAGGCAACTAACCTAAAGATCGACATTTTTTACAGCGCTAGTTTACTTGACTTTCACTTGTGATCATTTATTTGCCTTCTACTGACCCCACGCTTGTAAGCTTATAGTACGCCGTGTACATGTCAATTCAACGTGGTCTTAAAATCTGCTCTCTGTTTTGTTTGAGTTAAGATCATAGGCTAGAATCTAGTTATGGACAATAAGCAGGCTCCGATCATGGTCTTTCAAAAGCACCATGTACCTCAAGCGGTGGCACAAACTGATACGCGTCCTAGAGAACAGAACCAATTAGGAAAAATGATTTAGAAACTTTGCAAGAATGACTTGGTTACTCGCGAAATACAATGATGCCGACCGATCATATCACTCAGGACATACGTTTGGACATTCTATTAAAACTGTCATTGCATTGTGGGATCTTAGAGGAGGAGAAAAAAAGGTTGAAGAAAATGATCCATAGTGATCCGTTTCCTTTGTGTTCTTTTTGCCTCGATTTGTATCTGACTGCGTTATGAGAGTCCGGTCTATTTTACCAAAGTTAACTTTCTCCTTTCAGTCGTCAGGAAGTTCCTTAAATTCTCCAACACTATATTATAGGGGGTCAGAGACGCTGGGCATTTTACAATATGTTAGGATGCGCCAGCAGTTTGTCACCAGGTAGCATATCAGTGCCTGTGGCGCCCTTCTAGAGTGCAGTCCAAGGAAACGGGGTAGGTAAAAGATACATGGAAAAGAACGCATGGGGAAGGGTGAAACATAGCGCTGACAATAGCTTGAAATGCTGAAACTCAGGGGAAAAATTCCTGGAGCTATAGTTTGTTACTAAATAGAGAACTCTCTAAAACGTAAAGCTTTGAATGCGAAAAATATAATGGAATTTAATTGAATTATCTACAATACTAGCCAAATGCACTGTAACGGATACATTGGTATGCAATGATAAATCGTTCTGTCTACAATTGCTTTCCCATTTATTGCCCAAGTATTGGCTTGTCGTAAAAATACATGAATTATGCCACTTGCCTCTTTATTGGCCACTCAAGAATTTTATACGTTAGTTTACGTGCTATACATATAATATAAAGCTTTGGTTGATATTATACTTGTACATTTTGTTTATGGCCTAGATTGACTTTAGTTGTTATTTTTTTTTATTGAAGTCTTGAAGAAGATCACCCACGGGTTCCCCCACCGGTACGACGTGCTTGTCCCAACACCTGTAAACCCGTTTGATTACAAGCCACGTCATCTGTTGATGTCATAAGCGCTGTTCGTTCTCTTCTGTACCTGCCGAGCTCGGCTTTCTTTTTCATCACCGCAGTTGCCATTTCGTCGCCCAGCCTCCATGCCGATGCTGTGCTGCATATGTACTCCACAAACATCGTCATGTTACTTCTCGGCGGGTCTGGTGTTTCGACTCCTTGTTGTTCTTCTCTGGCCCATCTCAGTCTTAGCAGAGAGTGTGATCAAGGCCATCGTCGATGCCGTTCACACAATGCACGCAGATTACCGAGGGTGATTTGCCTATACAAAAAAGATAGCTTTGAAAATCACCGTAGCCAGTGAGACACTGCGTAAGGAAAAAGTTCACCACCAATCCACTTCTTTATGTCCGGCATGAGCAGGCGAAGTGAACAACACGATGAACCTGCGGGGATGGCATCCCATATGTCTTCCCACGGCCTTATCGTTTTTCCCTCTCAGCTTCTTTGGTGGACTCAGGCCCTCCTTTCCGCATCCTTCTCTTTTCATTCATTATCAAGTCCCATGCGGTAGGCCTGTAGGATCCTCAGCGCCGCTGTTCTTTGTGTGCTTCTTAGTGCCTTTCAGGCCGTCCTCGTTTTCAAGGTGTTCTGCAGCCAGACTGGCGCCGCGAAGGGTGCAATTGACTCGGTGCCCGACATTAGTAGTCGTCGCCGGCACTCCCGCGACCCGTGTAAGTTTCGCAGGATCTTGTCTATCGCGTTGGCCGCTTTAGCCGCCTTGCCTGTGCACTTCCTAATGTGATTCGTGCCCCTGATACCCTTGTCTAGTAGGAAACCAAGGCTTCTGTTACTTGCTTGATCTCCTGGCCCGCCACCATCGGTTTTATGCTGTCTTAACTTTTCCTGCCTGTCAGGAGGATGGCCTCGCTCTTTTCCGGGCAAGTTGTGGCCCAGCTTTATCCATCCATCTCCTCGTCGACCAATGAACCATGTTTGCCCTTAATTCTAGTTCTTCCTCTATCTTTGCTTGAATGATTACGGCCAAGTCATCCGCGTACGCAATCATTCTACTCTCTGTGGGAGATCTTGCTGTCTTAGGATGTCGTTATATGTTATGTTTTAGAGCAGGGGTCCCAGGATTGACCCTTGGGAAATTCCTGTCGTCACTTCTTTCTCGACTGCGCTGTTAAAAACTTCTGTCTTCTTTCTATCCTGCAACTCTCCCGAGACGGCTCTTCCAAGAAATGAAGGGACCGCTTTTCTCACGAGCGTGTCTAAAATTCCTCTCCACGTCAGACTGTTAAATGCGTTCCTGACATACGGAAGGACTGCCGCAGGGCGCTTCCATTTATATATAGGTAAACCGTAAAACAAGGTAGCCTTGGCTGTAATTCGTTGTATTGCTTTGAAGACTAATCTTTTCTTGCAAAATCCATATTGGTTGGACGATAGGAGACCATACTGTTTTGCAAACGTCCTAAGTCTGTCTTCTATAATTGCCTCATACCCTTTTGTTAGGGTGTTCAGGAGACGGACCTGTACTTTCCGTTACTTTTGGGAATCAAGACCACCTCCGCCCTCTTCCAGTCTCTAGGCATTTTCTCTCTTGCCATCGCCTTAGTAAAAACTGCCGCTACCATCTCCGGGTGTTAATTGAAGAGCATCTTCACCGCTATAAACGGAATGTCATCGGGTCCTGGAGACCTCCCTGGTTTGAGCCTCTCCGCTGCCATCATTGCCTCTGTACGTGTGGTAGGCGGGAACTCCTCTTCTTCTAAACATGTCCATCTTCTTGCGTATGCTTCCCTATTAAAATGTCTACGTTGTGGAAATAGATTGTTTAAAATGTGTACGACCTCTGTGTCTGGCAGTGTGACTTTTGGGGCCTGCATGCCTATATCTCTGACCATTTTGTAGGGCTATCCTCATGGTTTGTCATTTATGTCATTAATCATTCGTCACCAGCAGAGCTTTTTTCTTTCCGTTAGTTCTTTTTTTAAAAGCGCCTTAAGTCTTCTGTAATTGTCTCAGTGGAGGGTCTCGGTCTCCCGGTTCCTATGGCGTTTTTGAGCTCCCATTTGGCTCTGTTACATTCCGCCCGTTTCTGCGCTATGACGCTGTTGCACCAGTATTTTGGCTGGCATGTAGCCATTCTTGGGTGAGGAGGCTTAGTAGCACTGGTGCAAGCCCTTTTGAGGGTGTCGTGCAGTTCTTCTAGGGTGTGGGGGGAAGTTTTAAGGATTGCTTTCTTGAGTTTGGCCTTAAAGACCTTTTTGTCCTTGATCCTGTAGTACATCTTACTTTTTATAAGCAGCGTTTTTTTCTGCAGTTCTAGCGTGAACTCAATCCAGTAGTGATTGCTGAGGTTTCCTCCCTCAGTGAGCACTGTCCAATCTTTTATTTTATTGGTTATTGTATCGTTGCATAATGTTAGATCGACCGTTGACAGATATCCGGCTCTGTGGAAGGTTGGATCTTTGCCATCGTTTTGAATATACAGATTCAGGCTGGCAGCCCATTCCATCAAGATTCTTCCTATCTTGTTGGCCCGCCGCGGCCCCCATGACTCTAATGCCGCAATAAAGTATCCTGTAACGACTGCGCCCTTTCCATTTGTGCCTTCATTTATTGATACTGCTATTTCACTGAGTAGATCCTCGAGTTTGCCCAGACGGCCGTTAGGGCTGCTGTAACAAGAGTACAGACGTCATCCGGCTAGCAACTACCCCCATACAAGCCCGTGCCTGCTTTCGTGTTTTGGTATTTGCACGGAACTGGCATTTATAATTGCTGCACTCTTGGTTTCATCTAAAAACCATTCCTTTTTGTTTGTTGTCATTGCTTAATTTAACTTACTCACCGCCACTAGATTGGCTCTTCTTCTTGTCGCTATCTCTTCGACCATGTTATGTGCGTATCTACTCCTGTTGCAGTTTACTTGCATTACTTTAATCATGTTCATTGTTGTTGTGTAGAAGTTGTTTCTTCGTTATCTGGATACTGGAAACGGGCCGCCCCCCTGGAGCCTTTTTGTGACCAGCCATCTGATGTACGCTTGTCTCGCTGAGCCTCCTTCCTCTGTTCCCTAGCCGCTTTCTTCTTTTCTTTCTTTTTGCTCCGCCCTTAATTCCCTGACCTTGGCTTCCTTCTCTTCTGCCGCCGCTCTCGCGGCTCGTTTCCTTTTTGTAGGTAATTTCGCGTACTGCGGTCAAGCCATTGTTCTCGGTTTTGGTCTTTCTCGTTGCACAATTAGCACGAGGAGTCAATTTCCTTACATTTCCTATCCATGTGCCCCCCTTTCCCGCATCTATAACACCTTCTAACAATTTCCTCCTCACATTGGCAGTTTCTTGCTATATGGCCGATATGGTTGCATCTATAGCATATTGAGATTTGGAACCATTCTGCAACCCTGCATAGGCGCCCTGATATGGTGATGCCTTTTTGGCCACAAGCCTCTTAGCGTCCCGACTAGGTGAGGTTACTAAGCAATGCCGTTCCTGTTCCCTGCCCCAGAACGTTTGCGAAGGACATGCCGCCTCCGGTTTCCTTTTCCGTGTTTTTGAGGATTAAGTCACCATCTTTATTTCTTAACCGGTCCGATCTTTACTCCGGTATCATTTTGATTGATATGAGGGGCAATGTCTCTAATCATGTCTTCCACGAACCTACCTTCTTTTGTTTTGTCCTTATGGAACTTTGACACCGAGTCGTTTGTTCTTTGCTTTTCATTGGCAGGTCCGGGCTCCTTCCGTCTACCACTAGTTTCGCCTTTCATCCTGTTTTTCTACAGCAGACTTCCGTTTCTCTCTTGAGTGACTGTCCAGTCTGGGGGGATGTATAGTCCCACAATGCTGTTGGTATTTGTTGAATGACTTTTTGTAGGACCTTTTTGAGGCTTGTCAGGAACTGTTCCGGAGTATCCTCTGTGTTTCTAACGCCGATCACAAGTAATCTTGTGTTACTGCTGGCTGAGGCAGCAGTGGGTTCCTCTGCATCTACCAAGCCCACGTCAACTAGTTCCAATTGCTTAGTACTGCGCAGAACTGCCACCCCACCAATCCCGGAGCCGACAAGTGGGAATTGGCTACTCATCTTCTTAAGTACGTTCAGGTCTTTCTCTAAATCATTGTTAATGAGCGTAGCCCTTGATTCCCTGTCGGCTGTTATGCTGTCTTGTATGATACGAGTGACCTTGAAGGTTACTTCTAGCCATTCTTCTGTCACCAGCCTGGCTGTCTCTTCTAGGGAAGACAAGAATTCGATTATCTCTTCAATGTCTCTTGCCCTCTGTAGGTCCTTATGTTCGTCTTCTTTTTCTTGTTGGCATCTTGAGCACGTCCGTGTGGACCTTGTCTTCTCAATTTTGCTGTCCCTTCATCTGCCTGAGTTAACTTTTTCTGCCATTCCTCAGCCTCTTTGGATCGGTTGTCTTGGATCGCGTTTAGTTCGTCTTTACATTTCTGCAGCCGCCCATGTGTGTCGGCTTGGGCCGCCAGCTTGTCCTCGACGTCGGCCTGCAGCAGCAGAGCTCTATTTTGAAGCCTGGTTATGGCAACTTTAATGTCCCCCTTGGTAGCAATGTGTTTTCTCTCAGTGTTTTGAGCTGCCTGACGACTTCCAGGAGACGCTTTATAGTCTGTGTGTGGTTCCGAGGTTAGCTCCAGTTGAGTCCTACCTTCGGCTTGTGCTTTCTTAGTCGACTTGCCCGTCCGTTGCTGTTCTTCACCTTTTTTTTGTCTCTCTATCGTCCCGTTGTAGGTCTTTTGGAGATTCAATCATCGTCCTCTTTCGCTCTCGGGGTATCTGAGGTATTCTTCTACCTCCTTATCAGCCTCTAATCGCTTGTCCGCGCTTTTTTCTGCAATGTAGCTTTACCACCTCAATATTCTTGCGGAGTTGTTTTGTTTTCTTTTGTTTCATCGCTTTTGTTCGTCTGTCATTTTCTTTTATCTTCCAAGATTTTTTGCTCTGACTTTCTTCACTTGGCCTCCCGGGGTTCCTAGGACCCTTAAAGGGGTTCATGCCTCTTCCTTCTTTTTTCAACAACAACAACAATAATAATATTATTATTATTATTATTATTATTATTATTATTATTATTATTATTATTATTATTATTATTATTATTATTATTATTATTATTATTTTTTTTCACTGGTGAGCTATTTATATGCATAAAAATGCACGACAATAAAAATACATAACTGATACCAGGGATGTCGGCGACGGCGTTCATTAGTGCGTATGGATGAAAATAAATTGCAAAACGTAATAAGACAACAAGCTCTGTGGAGTCCAAGAGTGAAGTCCATTAGTTAGTGTACTCTGTGTACACACACTAAATATTGTGCATATTGACTTTCGGTTATTGAGCGCTGATAATAGATGTCCGAACACAACTCATGAATCTGCCAGCGTGCATAGGACCAATTACAACCGAGCGGAATATGTGGTTGCTAAGGATAGTACTGTTCAAAACGTTGCTCGAAAAACGCCAATCAGATGAAGAAACACTCAAGCGAATGAAACACAAAAGTTATGCTGCAACAGACTGAGCGCAGACAGAAAGCGAATGCAGTATGGCAGAGAGGGAGTGAAGGCAAAATTTGCAAGCCCCATCCATAAAAATAAGCCGCAGAGAGAGAAGCCAGGTGGCCAGGCTCTCAAACAGCACACGTGAGATCAAAGGAAGCGGCACAGTAACTGCGGCATATGCGGGTGTTTGTAGATTGCACGTCTATGATCGAAAACACGAATTAGTGACTAGATAAAGAAGAATACAATAATGCAGGGTTTTAGGGAGAAGTTGAACGCGGAGCATCGTAAAATGCGTTTCCATTAACGCTATTGACGTTTCGATAACACAGTGCAGTTGAACGGTATTTACATTTCTACGAACCTCCTTCCTTACATCTTAAGCAATTTCGTAAGAGGGCTGGAGAACAGATTTTTTTCCTGATTTTGCCGATATCGCTGTTTGTGCTAATTAGAACTTTTTTCGGCTATGTTTGGAAATGTTGCATTTTTGTTTAGCAAAAACATTTTGTGACAACGTGGAACGACCAAGGACCGAATCACGTTGTTTAATTGATTTAATCTAGACAGTTCCGGTATTGGCGTCCGCCGTTCACTACAACTCTGACACCATAATACGTAGTTGAACTTTGACGTACGTATGCACTAGTTACGACCATCCCATCTTTGTCGTCACTAATATGTCCGTGAACTGTACACACTGATCTAATGACTTAGTCTATTGAACCTAGACTAGCCGAGTACGTAGGAATGAAAACACGATCGCCTGCGGTCACCTGTAGAGTGTCGCTACATTTTCTGTAGTTCTTTTCTGCATTGTGTGTCAGCTGTATTTATTGCCTTACAGATTGTTCTCGAATACAGTAGATTCGTCTCGGTCCAAGTAGACGCTTCTATCGAATCGTCTGGACGTTTCTCGTACCTAGTTGTATCTACCCTCTCCACTGCACGTTCGCAAGCACGTGACGCCTAGCCCCGACAGTCGTGCGTCCACCTGAACTTGGCCAGACACTTCACACACCATTTGTTCACAGTTGTTCGACTTGAGAAGTGCTGATCATAAACAGCCACCACTCAATGCTCATTGTCGGCATTACGATCACCTTCTGCCACTCAAAACCGTACTATTGCGCGCTGTTCCGCTTTGCAGAAGGCGCACCCATTTATAACACGCGTTAAATTCATTTGAAATGCTCTCACACAAACAGGGGGATTGGTTTTATGCAAAGTGCGATACACTCCTTGAACGTGGGTCATCATCCGGTTACATGCCTGCATCATAGTGATGCAGGTCGAGGTCGGTGGCGTGGTATATTCGCCTGCGCCTCGCGACCGCAGCAGACACATAAGTGCGCCGGTGTGCGAAAAGCAGTCCCGTGGACGGTAAATCTTGGCTGACGGTCAGCCCGAAAACTTTATAATAGTGATTCTGGCGCTGCCTCAATTACGACGCGATCCCACGTGTCCACTTTTCATTCAAACTTTTCAAACCCTACACATGTATAAACGCGCGCGTACTCGACATATATTTCGCCTTTTTTTAATTGTCGTGTTTATTGCTCAGGGCAAGCACATCTTCTGCATGAATAATATGACAATTCGTCCTGAGCAAATAGGACACGCCTGCACGCCTGCAAGCTAGTCACTTGCCAAGCTTTTTAAATACGGCCCTAATTATGGCCGTAGCTCAAAAGTTGTTGTTATTTAATTATAGGCTGTTGGGCGGATTAAGAAATACAGCACAGTACAATGAACAATGTTCGCACGGCACTCATTCAAAAATTGTTCAGTCATATAAGCGCCCGATGTGTCGTAACACGACATTTCACGTACTCTCCGAAGAACGTTTAGTGATTTTGCCGTTGGTATCTGTTCCGGCACGTTAAACGCGAATAGTAAGCACAGCCCTGGGTCCGTACTATGCTACTGACAGATATCGTCAGCTTGGTTTCGGCTCTTCCCCGTCATCTTCCCGGGGCAATGAAGCATAACTTCGGACTACGCTTGAGCCGTTGTTAGAAAGGTAACTTTTTGTGGAGCAGACGTAGTCGATGCCGGCCGATATCTGCTTGACTGGCCAGTTTCTTGGCCACAGCGTTGACCGCTATCTCCCTTTTTCCCTCTCTAGCCGTGTTAAAATAGTAATCGATGCTCAATTCCCCTCCAATAATCTACCTCATCCACTCGCTATGGTTGGGAAAGCCTTGTTTATCGCCAAGCATTTTCTGTTCTCTGGACACTCTCGAGCGTCCTCTCTGCTAGGCCCGTCTAACTTCTTCTTTCGTTTTACTGGTTGTCATTAGTTAGCGCTGAGTCTCTCGACTCTGCTGTTGTTATCGATCCCTTACAATTCTCGTCGTTCGCTGTAATTCGGCCAGCTCTCTTGCGAGAAAACCGGCAAGACCCATGGGATAGGTGAAGGCGGCGGTTCCGTTCTGCTCCAGCATACAGCATTGACTTTGCGCTGATTCTGACAGACAGCGTTTCCCATACACTGTGTCGAATTCAAAAGGTTCTAATACAGAAACGTGTGCTATGCATACGGTTTCGCTTTAATCGATTTCATCGCTTCAGTTAATTATATACATATAACATTTCCTCTGATAACCTTGATTCAACGCCCTCTTAATGAGAAAATTATATGCTTTCAAAGGTTCTCCTTTTTAGAAGCAGTCAAGTGAGAGAGAGAGGCGACTTTTGTACCGTCCAGACGTTTAAAGTGTTTCCCTCTAAAATAATTCTGAAGTAAGTAGAACCACAATCTAACGAGACAAGGTCAGGACTCAAATGTGGGTGAGGTAAAATATGAATATACCATGCAAAATTCAGCAACCTACGGCAGGTTGTTACAAATGTGGGCAAGTGGGCGATTTCATAGTGGAATACGAGTCCTCTACGATTGCACAGATCGAGAGGCTTTTTAAAGACCTGCTTCAAGTGATCGAGTAACCTGGCAGTACTTTTCGCTGCTAAACTTTTATCTGCGGTAAGTAAGATTGTACTACGTATTTCCATTCGCACCACATACAGCCAGGTCTTCTTAACACGAGAGCCTTCTTTTTTTTTTTGTTCTGGGAGGTTTCGGTAATGCATGATGCACATGCGCCACTAGCAGCCTGCGTGACTAGTGTGAGACTCGCAAACCCACTAAACCCGGATTCCTCCCCACCCCCCCAAACTCGGTATTACTTTGGCATTACATCGAAACCGTGGGAGAGGCGTCCCTGCCGTTCTCCTTCAATCAGCTCTATCCCTGACTATCATCCCGCATGTCTACCTGCGGTTGGATAGGGGGATGCCATTTTGTAATCCGTCCTGTGAGAATGCGTCGAGACCATGAGGACCTTCTATCGCAACGGTGTTAGCCCCAGTACTTGTTTTACCCGCTTGACTTTGCGATGTGAGGTTTAAACGTGTATTTCAATAAGTGTTCCCAGTAGTTTTCATCAACTCATAGCGGGATGGAGCTATTGCGCTGCGGTGCGAGACACTATAGGGTCCCAGACTAAACGTCCACAATGTGACCAAAGTAGTATTGTTACTCCATTTTGTCTCCTATCATTTTTGAGTTCGTGTCGTCTTGGTTTTGAGACGTTGCTTTCCTAAACGTTACCGACAACTCCACAATGAAGTATGGCAACGTCAGTTTCTAAAAATTAAAAAGGATTCCAATTTGCTAACTTGTTCAGGTACTGCGACGCTGAAAAAGCCGGGCCAAGCGTGTCATTGCTGTCGTTGGGCCCCTGTATCAGAGCTTATTGGTGTGCTCTCATACAGCAGGAGACATAATCTCTGTAGCTCTGCCAAACCGTTAACATGAGTTAAGGAGTTTCCTTTCATACCTCGACTGAGATGACGCATCTGCGTTTGGTTTTAAACGGTGCGAACTCTGTGTTTTAAACCGAACTCTTGCAAACAATGAACAAATAGCGAGTTGCATGCGCGGTTGTTTCAAACGCGCTTTGTTCCGCGACACCAACCGAATGTGGTCTAACTGCTGCTAAGATCATGACTGTTTTTGCGACAACTTTGCGCAGAGCCTTAGGCAATTGGCTTTATGGTGTTATCTGTTTTTTTCCAAAGCAATGAGATTCCATTAATTTGACAATATTAATTAAGGATCAGTTAGGCAAAATCACGGTAAAGTTCTGTTTAGATCTAATCCAGAAAAATGATTTGATTCGTTTTAAAGAAAAACTGACCGTAGTAAATTGTGATTGAGCAATTCACGCAAATGTTGTGGTCGAAGATCGCATAGTTCAGCTGCACTTGCAAACGGGAAAGAAAGGTCTTTATAAGCAAAATATTATCCTTCGCAGCCGATCCTTCACGCTAAGGTTCTCCAAATGATTTCAGGCGCTAAAAAGTCTCAGTTCTGTCTCTGTATCTTTGTCGAAAGCGGCTAGGCTATCACTGGATAACAGTGCTTTTGCGGCAGGGCGATGTCGCCTTAAACTCGTTTTCTCTGTGCTTGAGTCACGTCTAGCCGATCTCCGACTAAACTACGACAGCCACCAGCAGAAAGACCAAGGTTCTATTAAAGCCATCCTGTCAATTCCGCAATATGATTGTTCATAAGTTTGTTCAGGGTACTAGGTCCTGTTTTTGCCCTGATATTGCCCTGATATGACATTTTATGAGAGAGAGAGAGAGAGACATAACTCGCTCAATTTTACGTTGAATTTAGCTAAAGTTTTGGCATACACTTTATGACAGCCCTTCCTTGCTCCTCTAGGTACAAGTCTAGCCACATTTAGGTTTCTGCAAGCACTTGATAAAATCTTGAATAAGTTTATAAAATCCTCAGTTAAATACATTTTTGGCGGCGGGGTATCTATACCAGAACTGATGCGTTGAAAGGTGGAGGCGCGCCGTCTTGGCTTGTATGAGCTTCCAGTTCATGTGCAGTTGTGAGTGCACAGCCACACTGTGTGTGCATGTAAACCTGTTTGAGATCGTATTCTAGAGTCTTCCACCGTCATATCCCTGTGGTCAAATGATGGTTGATTATTCATCTATAACCGTTGTTGCTGACTTTATGAGGACAGCTGTGTCGCACACGATACTACAGTGCTACACACTAATTGATACAAACTATACATAACTGGTGAAGCGATACTAATCTGCTGTTGTTTCTAATGCATCTTCTTGCTGCGCTCGTTGTCGGCTCAATCGACGCATTTTTCCATACCGCCTGCAGAACGGTCGGTAGTCAGAGAGTACAGGAAGAAAAACAAAAGGCTATTTTTATGTTAATGATCTCAGTTTTTTTTTATAATAATATTATCATTAGTGTGCAGACAGCGAGTTCAATTGAGATCATTAACAGGAAAGCCAGTTTTATAATTATATTTGTGTGCTTGCTGTCTTGCGACTGTTCCACAGGCTGCGTGTGGATGTATTTAAAAATGCATACATAGAGCATGGATAGTTGTGGTGTGTACATTTCTCAGAAACAATAGCAGATTAGAACTGCTAGAGTTATTTGTACAGTTCTATATAGCGTTGTTCGATTGAGTATCAGTAGTGTAGTGCCGTATTTCAAATAGAACAACTACAGTATTTCATAGGTACAATATATATATATATATATATATATATATATATATATATAGTTGGAAACATTAGAAGAAGAGGTGTTTGATATGCTCAGCAATATATGTTCTATTAAACACGTTGCAATAGTCTAAAACCGGCACGGGACTGCGTTGCTCGAGTACTTGTCGCAGTCTATACTCTGTGGTTAGGAAGCAATGGCGTCACCCGAGCCTGCCTCTAATCTGCGCATAACAAGCAAAATATATGTTTCAACCCGTGCAGGGTAGTTATTTGAGACTTTAAGGTAAATAGTGTAGGTACGTTATTAAACATTGGTGTTTCAAAGCCTTCCTATAGTTGATTCTACATCATCAGGTTTATTTTCTGTACAGTACATTATAAATATGAACTAATACTTTGCTTATAGTAAATTATCAACGAAGAACTAGCGCAGCCCAACAAACGTGTTTGGCTGCGCTAGTAGATAACAACAGGACTATCACGTATCCGTTTTGTTTACGCAGGGCAAAGACCACTTCGGAAATGTGCCGGTTCCGAACGCGCGAAGGCAAAATTCGTGAGATATCCGATTGGTGAGTATTACAAGTCTTCGCAAGGTGGACTGTACAGCCAGCTCCGCATGGGGCTAGAGAGTCAGTAATGGTGGTTGCATCTAAACTAGCATTTTGCCTCGCTAAAAGTGTGTACATGTCGTCTTGTCTGGACGCCTGTGCGCTTTTTAGGCGCTGAAGCCGGTCGGTTCTTGGATGTACGGACCACCGCATGATCTAAGGGATCTGCAGAAGCTTTCATTAATAGCGGCACGTCTAGGGCAGATAACACAAAATAGGCCGTGATGTACCAGTTTATCGGTGGGGTGACCACATTAACGTCGAGCAGTTTCTAAAATGGCCGCCCCCCGCTGTGTCTAAGGGAGGGATTGCCTGGTTTTCTAGCATTGAGGAGACAATAGCAGGGCTGACCAGCCTTTGGACACTGGTAACTGTTGTGACCGTGTGCTGGATGGCAAATATGTGTTTAGCAGAGACTCTAGGGTGGACGGACAAAACTCGTTGAGCGTTTGCAAGTCGTCGGCTCAATTTGACAGGCCAGCCCCTTTAAAAGGCCGTGAGGACGAGAATAAGGAGCTGAGTAAGAAAAGTCTCCGTTGCGCCTCCAGAGGAGGCAAAAAAGCTGCGGCATGTTCCAGCATTGATCTAGGGCTAAATCGCTGCTGGGATCCCTTCGGGGCAGACTGGCACACCTAGTTACTCCAGGTCGTCCTTGACGGTCATCTTGCAGCCGGGCAGGGGGTCTCAAAGTCATTGTGTATGGAAGGAGGCCTTCCTCATTGGTGAAACGAAAAGATATATAGCGCTTTTGGCTGGATGTAACTCCAAACCGAAAGTTGTGTCGTAGTCAAGCACCCGTCGAATGTTCTCGAGTTTTGCGCGAGCAGCTTCTTAATAGACCATCGTCAGGATATCAGAGGCTCAGCAAGCTAAGGAAGAATTGTACTGCATTCTTGTCACTCAGACAGAAGAGAGGTTGAGTGTCGCATGAAACGCAACACTACACCACAGTCAAGAGAACCAATCGCTCGGTATTGATTAGATGGTGGGATACAGATCATCCAGCCCGCTTCGATTGACTTTGATGCTCTATGTCATCAACCGCTCAAAATACCTGCGAATAACTCTCGCAGTGAAGGCGTAGGCCGGAGTTGAAAGCGACTGCATGACCCCGATAAACGGCGTCGTCCTCAACAGGTAAATAGTTAGCTTGCTCAGAATACATATATACTACGATAAGGAATATCTTTGTGTCGTAAACGGTTAGAAAAATAAATCCCTAGTAAACGTGAGTAACGTTGATGCTACCCCACCAGGCTTGTTAAACAGTCTAAGGGACTAAGGCTATATAAAAAGTATAAACCTTGTTAAGGTAATTGTTACCATACATTACAAGCGGTCAATTTATATAAAATACAATGCAACTTCAAATTAAGGCTAGTTGGCCTCCATTGGAAAAAGACTAGCTGACGATTTCACGGTGTGTTGTTGCACTGCACCGCCAGACCACAAGCCAAGATTACCACTTTATAACTGGCATAACTAAAGGCTGGTTCAAAAATACAGAAACATACGTGAAAATAAATAATGGGTCCTTCCTATAGACCCAAAAGGTAACGAATGAGATAAAATTAACAGTTCTAAAGAAGCCCAACGATTTTAAAAAGATAGTATTGTATAATACTGGCACAATTAGAGGTTAATCGGTGTCGCGTTATTATTGCGCGTATAAAGACGACAGGAAAACATAAATATATAGACTTTCTGGCTTCTAGAAGCATCAGTAGAAAAATATTTTTTCCACTGATGCTTCTAGAAAGCCAGTTTAACAGTGTTAGGCTCGCCACCAACGGCTGGACTTGGCTTCACAGGTGTTTATACTACCTGACAACAGAATAAGCTGACGTAGGGAATTGCCTACATGAAAAAGAGAGCAGTTAAGGTTCAAGATAAGAATGTTACATTAGCTGAGTTTCCACTGCAGCATTGGTATACTTTGTAACCTCAGCTAGTCAAAATGATAGCTTTCCCATAGCAGCCTTTTTTGTAAGCCTGGCTTTTGTTTTCGACTGAGGGAACGATAAACTGCAGGTTGTCTTTCTTCGTATAAAACTTCTCAAGTAACGCAATCCGTAAATGTGTGCAAAACCTGCTCTATCTTTTAAGCAATAATAGAAGGCTGTAGATGATGTGTTGTAGACGCTGCAAATACATGTAATAAATAGTGTCTCTTCTATCTCATTTTCACGTAAGTCTAGGAATTAAAGTGGCTTCAACTTCCCGACAGGTTTGACCTTCCCTGCCTTTAGGTTAGGAGTAGTCCCACTCTAACTGCTAGTTCTCCATCGCCTGAATCTATTCGTCGTCTGCTATATACCTGATGAGTCTTTTCACGTTCGCCCATTTGCAAAGAGATCCCTTGAGGTTGCTCTATCTATGGCCATTATAGGTAAGTGAGCGAACCGTGGCCAACCAAATTGTTCATAAAGCTGTCGTCCGCTGGGTCTTTCGTATTTTTTTTGTCTTTCGCTTTTCTTGAAGACATTCGAGTTCGGGAGCCCTGCAGAATCATTCATGTGGGAACTTCAACAATCAGTCGTCTCCTACTCTCCTTCGGGCCTCTATTGATTCACAGTGTACTTGCCAAGTTTAAGGTGCTATCACAAACGTAGCGAGCGTGACTAGTGTTAATGCCACACAAACCCCAAAAAATTGTCAAACAACAACCAAAGGAAATTGTAAACCGGGCAGGATGGCTTAGTGGCAAAATCATTGCCTCGCATTCCAGAGGTCGTGGGTTTAAGACTTTAACCGGTCACTCCCACTCCGAAATTGGTTTTCATAGTTTGCAATTTAGGCAAGCTAAATGCCGCAGTAAATTATAATCGACTATAATCGGACAAAAATATGGGAAGCACAAATGTCTCAATAAAAACGGAGAACAGGCGGGGACAGGAGGTATACGGGAAGCTCACTAACGCGTGTCATAGTTAGAGTGCGCCACAGATTTAAAGCAGAAAATTACGACCACGAAAGTCGGAGAGCATCATACTAAGATGTGAGCAGATGACGATGGAGAGCACAGTTGATAATATAAGTGTATGAGTTGGCGCTGTCGTAGTTGCGAGATGTGCCGAGTGGTGTGGAGGGTGGGTCAGTTAAGGGTATAATATTTAAGCCGTATATAGAGGGCCTATTACAACCGTTTGCACCCATTTTAGGGTTTGGTAGAAAACGGCAAGAAAATAATTTTTCTCAGACGAGAAAAGGGGCGAAAACGTCTTGGTTAGAAGGGAGGATGAAATTTATAAAAGCAATTATTTGGATTTTTTCTCCTACATAGTTGTGTAAAATTTACATTTGCGGAAAAACTGGGCCACGCAGGAAGAAACCGATCATACCGGCGTAACACGCGACACAAGCTAGCGAAAGGCGAATAGCCAGATTAAAAAAGTCATAATGTCATAATATAAAGTCGATATGTTGTTATGTCTAACGTTCAAGCTTTGACGTGCAGAACCGTAAAAATCATTACGGCCAAACATTTACGCGCAATGACTATTATCAGGCAATACTAAATTTAGTGCCCATCATTTTTGTACAATCAGTTTTAGTGCTGCGTTGCGTAGTTGCCGAGTAAGCGTCAATTATAACTATAATATATATATATATATATATATATATATATATATATATATATATATATATATATATATATATATATATATATATATATATATATATATACATACAGGGTGATGACAATACCTAATGAAAAAAAATGAATGTGAGCCCATGCAAGCAAAACCAGTATTGAGAATGGAAGCAAAAGCTATATTACTTTTAATATGCATACTACACCAATTGTAAGAGAATGTTTTCCTCATTTCATAGAAACGGTTCTAATTTGGAACCGACTGTCTCCTGGTGAACGTATAATTACATGCTGTCTAAGCCGAGATTTATTAAATTCTATAGAAGGTACTGCAATTCCTCGTTGTGTACCCAGTGCCAGGCTCTGCAATAAACATGATTTAGAACATTCACATTTTTACCTATATACTGACTCAACTTATGTGGAAGAGGGCTGAGGCCTCCTAGAGTCTCGAACGTGAACGAACAAAGCTCGTGCCGGTAGGTCTTTCTAGAGTGGCAGCTGCATTCCAAATAAGCATGTGTCCACGCTCGAAGGAGATCAGATCAAGACCATCAGGTCTCCTTTCACCATCTCTCGAGACAATGGCGGGTTTCAGTGCATATGGGAAACTGGCTGAACCTGATGCCCAATTAAACGAGTCATTGAGTCCGTGATCGCCGCAAGGATATTTAAAAGTATGTCTTACATATAAGGTGACACTATGTCACCACCTAGTCACAATTCTGCGCTAATGCACGTTGCCTCATTGTCTACAAATGTTTCAATTAGTGAACATTAAAGGCCTGCTTCAGAACAAACAATGTCGCATCACTTGTCACCTAACTAGCTATGCTCATTAAAGCCTGTTTGTCAGACGATAGTAGACGAATATTTAACGAGCTCCCAATAAAAACTGAACCTTAGCGTGTTTGGACGCGATACCAGTATAAGCCACAGCTAACGCAGTTCTAGAGAGTATTCGGGATATTTCCATAATAATAATAGACCCCTGAGAGGAAAACGCTTCTTGCAAAAAGAACATTTCTAAAGTATGTCTGATTTTTTTATTTTTTTTATTAGAGTTTATTGTAACAGTAATTACAATTGAGGGTTTCATCTCAGAAACCCAGAGCACGTCACATGTGACTGCCTGTCAGCCCTACTCAGGGCAGCTATATATCATTCATTTAGACAATTAATTCAGCATTTCTAACAAATTGTAAGAGTTCCTCTATATATTGGTCTTTCATACGAATAGTAAGTTGGCTTGCATCGACTTGATCAGCAGCTACAGCGTTCTCCCATACTTTCCGCTCAGTATCGTATTTTTTACATTTTTCTAGGACATGCAATATATCATTGTGTACCAAACATACATCACATAGCGGGCTTTGCGCAACTTGAATGTGGAACCTGGTGCTCTGCGTCATCCCTTTAGCGCAACGTAGCCTGTGAATAGTAACCGCTTCTCTTCTGGAACAGGGCATCATCATCAAGCTTTTTCGCCGTGATTCAATCTGCATCATGTCCCTTTTAGTTGTAGTTCCCTGCCTCCTCCAAGTCTCATAGTGCTTATCTAGGGCTTCTTTCCTAGCCTTTAACACAGTTTTACCAAGGGATAATACTACTTCTCCTTTGTTTGCAAGCAGACCTCGTTTTGCGAGTGCATCAGCCACCTCGTTTCCGTAAATGCCTACATGGGAGGGTGCCCACTGTAGCTCCACAGGTTGGCCTAGATAACTTATCACCTTGATGATAGATTCCACTAGAGATGAGGCAGGTCCTGACGGATCTGCAGCCCGAATGCTCGAGATGGCGGCACGCGAGTCACTGACGATCACGACCCTTTTATTTGATGGCTCCTTCAGTTCCTGCAGCAATGCTTCAGATATTGCTACCAGCTCGGCCGAAGTTGAACTGCTGCAGTTGACGATATGCTTGCTGATCTCCATGTTGTCGTTGATTCGGAAAACACCTGCTCCTCCCGCAGATCCATCCACCGATCCGTCCGTGAAGTATATCTGTGCGCTATCCACTGATATGTTGCCCAAATGGACCTCACTCGCAGCTCGTAGTTCACTCTCGTGGAGGCTCTTTTTCGATGATATACCTTCTATTGATAGCCGAGTCGACAAGTCTTTGACTGTCGATACGTCAAATACATGAGACCCGGGTACCAGCAGAGGTTCTCGAAACGAGTCTGAGTCCCGTAGTAGCCTGGAGGCCATGGTATTCACCCTTTTCTCAAATATACTTAAGATGAGACTGTGCCTGCTGCGGCACAGTCTCAGAAGGTGACATTCTAGGATGAATTGTCTATTTAATTCCGCGGGCATAATACCGCACTCTGACAACACAGCTCTAGTACATGTCATAGAGAGAAGTCCTAATGCTATTCTACCACACTGAGCAACAGCAGTGTCTATAACTCCATAGTCCTTTTTTGTTAATTGAAACATTGCGCCCAGGGAATAGTTAATCTTTGATCCTAACAGTGCGACTGCTAGTTTCATCGCCGTATCTGGTTTGATTCCCCAAGAAGTACGAGGTATGTTCAAAAAGTATCGCGACTTTTGTGTTTTTCAAAAATTATTCATTTATTCATGAATATCTATTTTGTCCCCTTAAAAGTAATCCCCATGAGATATTATACACTTGTGCCAACGGTTTTTCCAATCTTCGAAGCACTTCAAAAAACCATTTTTTTTTATCTTGTTCAGCTCCTCCTTCGATGCCGTCTTTATCTCGTCAAGCGTAGCGTAACGTCGTCCTTTCATGGGCCTCTTCAGTTTAGGGAACAAGAAAAAGTCACAGGGGGCCAGATCTGGGGAATACGGTGGCTGCGGCATCATTAGTGTGTTGTTTTTGGCCAAAAACTCGCGCACAAGCAACGATGTGTGAGCAGGGGCGTTATCGTGGTGCAAAAGCCAATTTTTGTTCTTCCACAAATCCGGGCGTTTCTGGCGGATTGCTTCGCGCAAATTGCGCATAACTTGCAGGTAATATTCCTTATTGACCGTTCTACCCTGTGGCAAGAACTCATGATGCACCACGCCCCTGCAATCGAAGAAAACTGTCAGCAAAACTTTCACATTCGACCGAACTTGGCGCGCTTTTTTCGGTCTTCGTTCGTGCGGCAGCTTCCATTGAGATGATTGAGCTTTGGTTTCCACGTCATAACCATAAACCCACGATTCGTCACCAGTTATGACCCTCTGGAGCAAATTTGGGTCGTCGCGGACAGAGTCCAACATCTCATTAGCAATGTTCATGCGATGCTGTTTTTGGTCGCAATTGAGCAATTTTGGTACGAATTTCGCGGCGACCCGTCTCATGCCCAAATCATTGATAAAAATCGAATGGCACGAGCCAATCGATATGTTTAGGTCCCAGCAACTTCTCTAACGGTGATTCGACGATTGGCCAATACCATTTTCTCCACTTCATTAATTTTTTCGTCTGTTGTTGAAGTGCTCGGGCGTCCGGCACGCTCTTCGTCGTTCACATCTTCTCGGCCTTCTGAGAACATTTTGTACCACCGATAAACGTTGCTTCGGTCCAAGGTAGCTTCTCCGTATGCCAGAGTCAACATTCGGAATGCATCCGCGCACTTAATTTCGTTTTTCACACAAAATTTGATACAGGTTCTTTGATCCATTTTTTGAATAGGTAAAAATCGAAGACGATCCAAAACACGTGCAAGCAAAGCAGCTGTCAACAATTAAGTGAACATTCAAAATGGCCGAGCTTGTCGGCATAAGTGAGAGACATGAGTACCAACATAACGCCACAAAAAATCGAAATTCGAATATACGTAACCCGCGAAAATTCAAAAGTCGCGATACTTTTTGAACACACCTCGTACCACAAGCGTTTTTCAGCATATTCGCCACTCGCTCGCCCTTTTCCTTGATGATGTCGAGTTCTCTGTTCCATTTGCAGTTTTCTTGAAATGTCACTCCCAGAAATCTCACCTGGCTCACTTGCTCAATCTGTCGATTGTCCAATCTCAGCAGAAGCTTCTGTGCACCATCGTCAGAGTATTGAGACAACTTAAAATGCTCCGGTATGACATCAGCCAGCCCAGCTAGTGTCATGACAAACAGTACTGGAGAAAGTACTCCTCCCTGAGGAAGGCCGACATTACCCAGAGTCTTTACCTCAGTGTGTGTTCCCTTGCACCGGATTGACATGCTACGATCTTTCAGGAATGTCACAATCAATTTGAAGATAGCACTACTAGGTTGCAATCCTGCTCTTATCAAATTTGTGACAACGGCAGTGTGATCGAGGTAGTTATACGCTCCTTCGACGTCGAAGAACACGGCCATGACATGATCCCCTCTGGCGACTGCTTCTTCGATATCAGTAGCTAGATCCAGAATATTGTCTTGGGCCGATCGTAGTGGCCTATAGGCAGACATATTATCCGTTAGTGTTCCTTTATTCTGTAATAATGTAAGCAAGCGGCGGAGAATCATGCGTTCCAAAAGCTTTCCGACATGGGACGTTTTGACTATCACCCTATATGAGCCTAATTGTGATCGCGGTCTACCTTGTTTCAGAATTGGTACCCCTTCCCCAGTTTTCCACTCAGTTGGAAATTCTCCTCTTTTGAGGATAGCATTAAGATTACGAAGAAGAAGGTCTTTTCCGGTATTGTCCAGTGACCTCAGTTGCTTGTTGCTGATGCCATCGGGGCCCAGGGCACTTCTTGCGTTGGCAGTGGCCAATGCCAGATCCAGCTCCCACCTTGTGAAATCGCAATCAGTATCAGTAGCGTTTTCATTGCATGCGCGCTGTGCAGGCGGTTCAGTGACAGTACCTGGAGTTTTTCCTGTGTCGGGCGTGGCCGCTGTTTTTATTGCCCCGTCAAGCATATCATTGAGTATAGTTTGCAATGGCTTTCCCGTTAATCGACAGACTGCAAACAGCGGACATTTTGGTTGGGTTTCGGCCGTTGACTTAATCCAACTCCATGCCTCTCCCAACCCTCTGTTGACGCCTAGCTGTTTCATGAACTTCTCTTCAAGTCTTTTCCGCAACTCAACAGAGTATGAATTTATCTCTTTTATCACTGATGCCAACATCGAGTAATCGGACAGCCAGCCATGTTTCTTGAATCTTCTCTTTAGACGCTTTACCTCCTGCAGTAGGCCAGCAAGTTTGATGTCAGGTGGGGTTAGATATGGAGGAACCCTGACTCGCTTGGTAGCCATCTTGTGGGATTCTCTGATGGCAGTACTAACTTCGTTTTCGGCAGATAGGCGTTCTCTAACATATTCTTTATATCTCCTCCAGTCAGTGATGCAAGTCCATCTCCACTTTTTGCCATTATCTGCTTTCAAGTACAGGTAGCACCGAGCATGATCTAAGAAGGTGGCGCTGTCTTCAATTTCCATAGTGAAGTAATTTGTTAACTCATTGCTCACTGCGACGACATCAAGATGAGACTCCACAAAACCAGAGCTGTACTGTCGCATAAACGTTGGGCTGCCATCATTCATAATGGTGTAGTTTTTGGTTTCAAGGTTGTTAAACAGATCTTCCCCGCGTTTGGTTACATTCGCACTGCCCCATGCAGGGTGCTTTGCATTGAAGTCGCCTGCCAAGATGAGTGGCGCATGCTGGCACAACACATCCATTAATTGAGTCATATTAATGGCTTTGTTCGGTGAGAGGTAAACCGAAACGATGTTCATGGTGATGTCGTGCAGTTTGACAGATACCCCGCACATGCGAGCCCCGTCTACCGATTGGAGCGACAGTTCACACTGCTCTACATTCGCGTCAACGAGAATTGTAGCCAGTGAGGGTGTGCCGGTTGATTGACAATCTGTGTCAACATACGTCACAAAACCATAGATTCCGAAATTTTTAGGAAAATTACCTTCGTTTAAACATATTACTTTAATGCCACTTGTGCACATTCCTTTTATAACTGGAACATTCTTCTTGTGACTCCAGCCACAATTCCAGTGTATTAGACATGGTCTAGACATTGTGTTTTTGTTTGGCAAGGAACTGGAGGAGTCTTTCAATTTTGTCTCCCCCTTCCAGTAATTCTACTAGACGAGCCACATCTGGATGTTCATCTAACAAGGGTTTTACGAATAATTTTATGCCAGACCAGAAGGTCCGTAGTGTTGTCACCCCAAGACTAATTTCTTCAGACGAGGGAGGTGTCTGTTTTGAAGTTGCGGGTGACACAATATTTGTCCGTGATTGGTTCTTCTTCCTGGGCGCTGGAACAGGTGGCATATTGCAGACTACTCGCTCTTCCCCTTCTGGAAGTACTTGTACCAACTGTCTTTTTACTACACTCGCCCAGGTTGGTGTACCGGAAGTTTGGTCATTGCTAGGCGGAGGACGTACCTCGATAATTTTCATTGGCATTGCCATCTGCCGCTCAATAGCTTGAGCGTGTCGTGTTTGCTGGGCTTTGCTCCACGCTTGAAAGACAGAACACTGGGAACTTCCTGATGGGTGGTCCATGTGGCAGTTCACACAGCGAGGTTTATTAATTGTGCACTCTGCTATTAAATGACCTGTTTTCCCACAGCGCATGCATAGCTTTCCAGTTTTACTAGTGCATGCGGCCGCCTTATGATCATATTTGAGACATATTAGGCATTGCATTGTCGACGATCTCAATGTTACCGGCAGGATTTCCCCGCAGAATTCAATGTGGCTCTTGATTTCCCCACTGAACTTGATATCCAGTTTCCATGTGTTACGTTTGACTGTTTCCACAGTTCCATCCGGCTTTTTTATTATGGCGTTGTATTGAACTCTTCGCACCTCTGCCACACCTTGATCATGAAGTACACCCGCCACTTCGTCGTCACTTATTTGTGGATGTACGCCCGATACTCTGCCCCAAATGTTTCCGCTATCCTTCAAACAAGGCTTTACCGGTGTCCCTGCCAGTGTTCTTAGCCGCTTGATAGTTTCAAAATCTTTAACAGTCTTTACCCATATTTCGACTCTTTTGCGTATGTTAATACGGGCAGTACCCGTGGGTGCGTGCTCCCTGACGTCTTGATATATTGGCAGAAATAGTTTGCCTTCAACACCGCCTGCAAGTTCAGCGCCACAAGCGTCAACAGCCATAAACTCAACACAATGTTCACCGGCTCGCCTGATGACCGGCTTATTGGCTTTTCGTTGATTATGTGTCTCAAGCATGCGTTGACTCTGGTTGACGGCAGCTTTCTCCGCACGCAGCTTGAAGATTTCCTCTTTGGTTGGCACACGTGTCATCCCGACGTCGTCAGTCTCCACATCTTCACCTCTATCCGCGTCCATAAAAGCGTCATCTTGCACGTTGTGCACGTTTGTGCATGCTGGATGCATTGTGGCGCCCTCACTCGCTCTGTTATGCATGTTACCACTCTCTTCCAATATGGCATCATCCTGTACGCCGCCTGCGCTTGTAGTACCCTTAGCTAGCGTCGCTATTGTGGAAAAACTTAAACTGATTCCCTTGTTGAGGCCTACGGTCTTGGACTCTTGTGAATACCTGGTGCCAGATGTTGAACCAGGCGGTGTTTCGTGGGGAGACTCTTGCTTATCCATCTTCTTGGATAGCGGCTGGTCAGTCGGCGATTGGAACTCGTCCGACGACAAAGTGGAGGAATGCGTCCTATTTTGTTTCTTTGGATTTCCCGTTGGACTTGTTAACGCCACTGTGACGTAACTAGACGACCAAGGTAAGATAGAATTCTACTGGTTGCTCTCGTGATAGAATGTACTAGGTAAATTGACTCCCGAACGGGAGCGCTCTCTACTTATGACTGTACTCACCGATAGCAGACGACGAAAAAAGCCGCTGAAGTCAAGAGTAAAAAAGAGCAGAGAAAACGACCGGAGAAGCAGGACCTCAGTCAGAGTCAGAAGGAGAACATTGTTCTTTCGATCGGACTTCGACGTGAGGATATGACTCTTGAGGAGCTCGAGGAGGCCGAGAAGCTCAGCGAAGACATGACTTCGGAAGAGCGGGCGGAGCGCTGCGGCGATCTAGATACCGCACGTTTTGAGAGTTCCCGCCATAGACGACATCGGCACAGGGACCATCATCGAAGAGAATTAGGTCGACATAGAAGCCGAATTGACAGCGTGGCTATTCCGGAGAACGAGACGGTCGAACCGGAAGAGGAAGTTCCCATGATTATGGTGACGAAGCCGTCGAAGGGCGCCGAGGCCGCCGGCATGGTTGGCTGTCATTGCAAGCACGTTGGAAAACGTCACTCACATACACCCCCACCACTGACAAAGAAGACGCTTAAAGCAGGCCTCTTCGCCGACGACAGCGACGATCGAGACGAAAACAAAGGTGGAACAACTGAAGACGCGCCTCTAGGAGGCGGTGAAGCCTCCGCTACCTCCGCGATGTCCCTGCTACCTCTGCCTGTGAACACTGGTAGCCTTGAGCTGATGGGCGCGTCATCGCATTTCCAGCTGCCCTATGACATCAGATGTCTGATTACTAACCGAACTGCTCTAGCTGTTTCATTTCTTAGTACAATTTGCCCAATTTACAAGTTTTACAAAAAAAGGGCCCCCAACAGTTATGATGGCAGCGTGGCCGCTGACACTCAGCGGTATGGTTCATCATCTATTCTCAGTGAGCATCGCCCAAAGAACATTCGATCAACAACGGTAATGTACAGACTGCACACTTAAGTGGTATATACTAAGTAGAAGTAGTAAGTGGGGAATAACCATGGCGTTAAGTTAATACAAAACGGGGGTATTACATAACCGTAGGGTAGATAACATATTCATGCTGACACGGACGATAAAGGTGGCGCGCGCCTAGCGAGATGGCTTGATATACATTTTTCCTGGCATTACACACTTATTGGCAGATATTAGTAATAATTGTTTTAAATTACAAAACAGATTGCAGTTTTTTTCTTTTGGATATATAACATATCTTTGTGGTACGATATATCCATGGCGAAATAGGTGTGGCGACCAATACCATATAAATTATTTGAAATCGACAAAATACAAAAAAAACTGCTTACTAAAGCAAAACAAAGAGCGGGACGTCTTAGCCCGACAGATGGCAGCACAGTGCATAAACATGTCCAGAAGGGCTATAAACTGTTAAAAGAATCGTCAAAGGGATGCAGCTTGATAAGCCCTAAAAGACCACCAGGTAGCATCTGACTTTCTAGACAACGAACTGTTTTAAACCAAGATAGTGTAGATAGCCAGAGTAAAATGTGTGCCATAACACAGATGGCCGCATCTAGTATTAACAATAATAGGGTACGTCACGCAAACTGTACCGTTATAAGAATATACACGTCTAAAAGATCGAAGGCGCGCAATCACGCCTAAGCCTGTTCAATAAACAAGGAAAAAACAAAACGCCGGATACTGCAAGACAACGTCTACGAGGGTTTTAGGGTGCACTAGATTGCGATAAGAATAACGCACGCATCTACAGCAACGATTGCGGGAGTTCATAGCAGGCTCTGGCAGGATTGCTGCCCACTAAACTACAGAGGCGAGATATCGGGTCGGGGATCTATACCTACTGTGTCAGGTGTGGCATAAGGCCGAAACCGTTAGAGCACGTGGATGAAGAATGCAACACGGCCCTACAAGGCGGTCACAATAACAAGTGACTAGATCCCGCTTAGGGCAGTAATAGCGACATCGTTTGGGGTGCGAAAGAGGTGGTTGGTCTATTTAGCAAATCAGCAACGTTATATATATATATATATATATATATATATATATATATATATATATATATATATATATATATATATATCATTTATTTTGTTTATTCAATTCAGCATTTATTTCACCACAAAATTGGTAGACAGTTGATTCAATTTTCATAAGGTGTCACAAAGTGACTTTTTGGTCTTACAATATAAATTTTACTTTGGATGATAAGGACGTTCCGCAAATTTCTTGGTTACACAAGTATATGATAGCGTCCAATATCAAACCCTCCGCAAAAGCTACAAACACATTCTTCAATATTAAAACAGCTTGGCTTCACGCATATGTAATGATGGTACCCGTGCCAGGTTATTCGGCAGATTAGCGAGCGATTTCTTTGCATGGCTCCTTTCCATCTACGTGAAGAAAAGGCCGGGCCATCAGTATAATTCTCAGCTACAAATTTTAAATTTCTGTCTATTTTGTTTATTATATTAGTACATTATTTATATGTTACAAATACCATAAAGGATTAGCTACGCCAATGTGCCTAATGGGCGTGTATGGTGACTATTACTATGTCTGTTCTGTTTAGGCAAGGCCAAGATCACTTTGGAAGTGGGTCCCGAACGAAAGCACCGTTCCACGTTATATGTCAAAATCCAGACGTTGTTTAAAAAAAGGACGACGACCTGCTTTCATCGGATGACAGGTTTAACGATGAGCTGCCTGATCCGAGCGCCAGGATCATTCAAGGTTTCGAACGCGAGAAAGCGGGATACGCGATCGTTTGTCGGGATACGCGATTGATGAGTATTTTCTTAGTTTACTGGTCTCCGCAAGGTGGGCTCCATAGCCAGATCCGGCGTCTGCACCCATCATAAGGTGGGGTTAGGGTGTCGATATCGATTGCATCCTAAGCAAGTATTTTGCCTCGCCTGTGCTTATGAGACACAATACGCCGTAATGTCTCGGTTTGTTGACGGGGTGCCCACATTGACACCGATGAGGGCTATTTCTGTCGTAGGCTCATTGACACCGATGAAGACTGTTTGTAGTCGTAGGCTTACCGCTATGCAAATTGTCTCATTATCAAGAAAGGTGCCTATAGAGGCACTGGGAAGCGCGTGTAACAAGGGGCCTGAATCCTTGGCGCAAACGGTATTTAGGCGAACTAATAGACATGCGGTCGGTAGCGTCACTGACGAGACGTCATTGTATCTCATCGTACAAAGAAGCACTCGAATCGCATTGGAGTAGTACGTTGTCAGGCCTACCTCCGCATAGAGTCTCATAAGGTTTCTAAAAGTGGGCTAAGCGGTTTTCAAACTAACCGTTTCCCGCCGTATCTAGAAGGGGAAATTCCTTGTTTTCTGTACTTAGCATTGATGAGACTAGCCGGTTAGGCTTAGTAATAAATATATACATACATATTTATTTAATAGGGTAACATACAATTTACCTATTGAATAAGAATTCAATAAGTATTTTTTTAGTTTTAAGTTTAAGTTTAGATTAATCTAAAATATTAATCTAATAAATATTTTAGATTAAATTTTATGTAAGCAGAGTAACGGAATTTACATATCAGAGCCCAACGTTAAATCTGGTGCGCATTTACTTGATGAGAAAATAAATGTAACATATCATCAGCAATAGAAGTCTGGACGGCTGTGCTTGTTATGTCTATATAAGGTCATCAAATTCGTAAACCAATCATTGGTTAATAAAACTACTACTACTATAAGGTGACCAAAAATACATCAAACTCGCAGACCAAGTACGCCCAATAGGCAACTAAACAATAAAATATCAACCAATGCTAACCGGCGCAACTCGTTTTGTATAACCCCACGTTCGTATACGTTATTCTTTGAGGGCAACCTTTGAGTACTACGTACTCGGCATTGCTCTTGCGCAGGCTTGTTTTGAATTCGGTCCCATCTCCACCTACGAATTTCCGTAACCGGCTCGGTGCGCGTCTCATCCGCCGTGGACGTCCTTCACACGGCGCACTGTCGTCTTTGTGTTGTTCAATGGTGCACCGGCGGCGACCGGCCTCCGCATTCTGACCCAGTCGCCGGGCACGAACTTGATTTCGACTGCCGTTCTTCTCCCGTCTGCGTACTCCTGTTTATCCTGTTTTCAGTCCACTCGCGCCCGCTCGTCCTCATCGTTTCGTTCGGTGTATCCTTGCCGGGGACGTCGAGGAAGTTGATGCTTCGTTTTCACTATCCAATGATGCGCATCCTCCGCCGCTTCCAGACATTCGCGATTGGTTCAACTACGTCTTACTGTTGTTTCTCCTTCACTTTCGACCGAAATGGCCAAACTTGCCATACTTCCAATATCTTACTCGTTTTGCCGGGCACATTTCAGCCCCGTACTCGTGGCTTATCTATCCGCACGCCTGGCATCCTTCCTTTCCGTGTGTTCGCCCTGCCGCCAGCCCGCTTCGTTCCGCCGGCCCTCGTTCACCAACTCGTGTCGTCCTGCAATCTATCCTGGCCTTCGTGACATACCTCCCTACGTGTAACGCGGCCGCCTGGTCCTGTTTGACTTCCCGTACTCGTTGTCTGTCCATTCGCGCACCTGGCATCCACCCGCTCCGCGTTCTCACCCTGCCTCCTGCGATCTATCCGGTTTCCGTGACGCAACTCTTCTCGTGTAGCGCGGCCGTCAAGTTCGACCCGCAAGACTTCTTCGAGGAGGAGCTTTTCTCTTATCTGTGGCCTTGTTGGCTGAGAATAAGCTGGTTCCTCAACGCCGGCTCCAAGCGTCACACTTGCACCGCACCAGCAGTAGTCACCGTGCCGTCACCGGAAGAATTTGTCGCGGGCAACAGCCGCCTCTTTGAGTTCCTTAACTATCTCCGGTAGCTGCGTCACCATCCTGACGTAATTGCCTTGCCGTCTTTCTCCTTTTCCGCGATTAGTGCTCTTCCGTCCAGGGTGTTGTTGGCCGGTTTACTGCCTTTTCTTTCTTCCGAATCCTGTCGGCTGCGCCAGTTGTAGTGCCCTCTCGGACACTCAGTACGGTGTCAGACGGGGCCGGGAGCATTCAACGCATTCAATACAGCAAACTACATGCGTAGTATAATTTTTTCGCTTCTTAGCAAGAGGACATTAAGACGGGGCACAAACAGGATCACCACTGAAGTACCGCAGGGGGTCATTTTTGGCCTGGTTATCTAGCACGAAGCGTAAAACAACGTTTCATAACTTGAAGATCTACCCGAGGACGTAGAGATCTTGGCCTACGCCGACGATCTAGCCGACGTGGTAACTGCTTCGTGAGAGGGAGTTCTGAAAAAGCCAGTCAAGGTTATACATGTATTAAAACAAGGTTTTAATTTAATTAGATGCGTACGATTTTAGGCTCGTTCTGAAAGAGGTGGCACAATCTATCGCACCATATGCGGCCCTAATCTGGGCTGACCTGGCACTCTGGTAAACTGCTGACAAAGGAAAATCGAGGCACAAAACCCAGATGAACCATTTGATTATGCAGGTTTCAGAGACGCAACCATAGCTGTCTGGCAAAATTATTTGGAGCAGATGGAGCATGGGCAACAGACGAAGGATTTCATATTAGACCCACAAACACTTGGGGTCGAGCTCGTGCAAGCCATAACGCAGGCATAGCTTATGGTGAAACCCGTGTACCAAATAACGGATTATGATATGCTGATTTTCTTGAGAAGAGAACATTTTGCTTGAATCTTGCATTGCAGGTGTCTTGTTAATGTTCCGGGAGATTTGCCTAATTTTTGATCAAATGACCCGCGATAATGTTGAACAGCTGGCGTCTGAAAAGCTTAAAACGTTTGATTAGGTCGTCGATAAATGGCGTTTATTGGGCGATACAATAGGTAAAGAAATTCTGGGAAGTTTTGGAAGGGCCCGTGTAAGAAAATTCGCCTTCACTCTATCCAAAATGTCGACAGGTATTACCAAATGAGTGTAATGCCATATGAGGCCACCGATGCGACTTTAATGTTGAAAATAATTAGGGCCGTTTTGACGAAGAGCTTTTGCTCTTTATGCCATGCAAGACATGCGATTAATAGCATAGCGGCTATGCTACTGATGAGCAGGCTGGTAGGGTGCGAAGGAAGGGCTGCTTTAACTGTTACGCCAAGATGGACACATTTGGTAACAAATTCTACTAGGAATCCATCCATAAGATAAATCGTCTGGTAGTTGCAATCGGCCCTTGAGCGGAACGTCATGACTTGTTGGCGTTTATGAAAAGGCCGTTCTATGTGTTGTTTGGGTGGGATCTCCTTATACTTAAACTGTAGGCAGTCTTTTGGCCTTGGATAAACAGCTTTCCAAAATGCAATGTCCGGTTGCTCCTTTATCTTCTTCATAACCGTCAGAGTGCGTAGCGAGCCGCGCAGCCACTTGACTGAAGCAGTTCTGAACAGTCGAGCCGTTTTCTTAGGCCTGTGGGGAGATAACAAGCTCCTCCTATTCCTGGATAGGCCGCATATCCGCCTGCGGCTGCGGCACCTGAGATAATTTCCCACGTAGACATAAGAGCTCTCTTTTATTCAGAATAAAATTAGAGAATTTCACCAGAATTCCTTCTTTTTTATATAGAATAAAATCACAGAACTTCACCAGAATTCCTCTGTGAAAAGCAATGCAAGTACTTTGGCCACTGATCAGCCATCTAGAGATTCCAGCGCCGCGTGTATACGCGATAGAGCGGAACTACTAAAACTGCCGCAGTTAATGAGAGAACCGGGAACTCGAAGACAATAAACGTTTATCAAAATCGTTTTGCAATGGCTATATTACGTAAAAGTTCGCTGCTCAGCCGCTACACCAACGTGCAGCTGGCTCCATACGGACAAGTGCCAGCGGCAGGCTTCATGCTAAGTGTTCAAAAAGTATCGCGACTTTTTAATTTTCGCGGGTTACGTATATTCGAATTTCGATTTTTTGTGGCGTTATGTTGGTACTCATGTCTCTCACTTATGCCGACAAGCTCGGCCATTTTGAATGTTCACTTAATTGTTGACAGCTGCTTTGCTTGCACGTGTTTTGGATCGTCTTCGATTTTTACCTATTCAAAAAAATGGATCAAAGAACCTGTATCAAATTTTGTGTGAAAAACGAAATTAAGTGCGCGGATGCATTCCGAATGTTGACTGTGGCATACGGAGAAGCTACCTTGGACCGAAGCAACGTTTATCGGTGGTACAAAATGTTCTCAGAAGGCCCAGAAGATGTGACCTACGAAGAGCGTGCCGGACGCCCGAGCACTTCAACAACAGACGAAAAAATTAATGAAGTGGAGAAAATGGTATTGGCCAATCGTCGAATCACCGTTAGAGAAGTTGCTGAGGACCTAAACATATCGATTGGCTCGTGCCATTCGATTTTCATCAATGATTTGGGCATGAGACGGGTCGCCGCGAAATTCGTACCAAAATTGCTCAATTGCGACCAAAAACAGCATCGCATGAACATTGCTAATGAGATGTTGGACTCTGTCCGCGACGACCCAAATTTGTTCCAGAGGGTCATAACTGGTGACGAATCGTGGGTTTATGGTTATGACGTGGAAACCAAAGCTCAATCATCTCAATGGAAGCTGCCGCACGAACCAAGACCGAAAAAAGCGCGCCAAGTTCGGTCGAATGTGAAAGTTTTGCTGACAGTTTTCTTCGATTGCAGGGGCGTGGTGCATCATGAGTTCTTGCCACAGGGTAGTCAATAAGGAATATTACCTGCAAGTTATGCGCAATTTGCGCGAAGCAATCCGCCAGAAACGCCCGGATTTGTGGAAGAACAAAAATTGGCTTTTGCACCACGATAACGCCCCTGCTCACACATCGTTGCTTGTGCACGAGTTTTTGGCCAAAAACAACACACTAATGATGCCGCAGCCACCGTATTCCCCAGATCTGGCCCCCTGTGACTTTTTCTTGTTCCCTAAACTGAAGAGGCCCATGAAAGGACGACGTTACGCTACGCTTGACGAGATAAAGACGGCATCGAAGGAGGAGCTGAACAAGATAAAAAAAAATGGTTTTTTGAAGTGCTTCGAAGATTGGAAAAACCGTTGGCACAAGTGTATAATATCTCATGGGGATTACTTTGTAGGGGACAAAATAGATATTCATGAATAAATGAATAATTTTTAAAAAAACACAAAAGTCGCGATACTTTTTGAACACATCTCGTATATATATATATGAGGCTTCCCAAGAGTTATCTCAGATTTTTAAGGCAAATTTCGAATGTTATGTAGTGCATATAGAATAATTTCAGACAATACATTCAGGCATACACTTTCTCTGTAATCTTTGTTCAGCGCACTTTGATGAAAATATTGCATCTATTCAAAAAGTTTGGCTTCAGATGTGACAAAGCAATTATGGTGGTTTTTAGCACGCTCAGAACGTTCAAATTTTTTTGGGATGAAATAATTCTGAAGTGAGCAGTACATGAGATAGTCTGAAGGTGCAAGAATAAGCTAACTATGCGTTGGGTAGGCAGTAGTGTAGCAGATGGCCACAGATGTATGCGGGCGGGCGGGCGTTAATATGGTTGAATACAGCGTAGAGCAACTAGCAGGACTTTTTACTGGTTATCGTTCTGCGGAGGCTTAGTGCAGCACGGCTTTCCAATCCTACCCCGAAGACACACCATGGTCTTTATAGCATGAGAGTCTACTTCTGCAACGGTGTTGAGCCTGATGTCCTGCTCCAAGCATGACCTTGTGCGCGCTACGCTCTTGTAGCCAACCTACCTCTTAGTGTCGGCTTCTCTAAGTTTCCCAAAGAAAATGATTATTGTAATTTCGAGGAACAGGAGCGTAATTTGTTTGGCGATCTGTCATGTCGTTTTCATTGATTCAATGTATCACAATACATCGCCACCTTTCACGCCCTTACGGCTAGTAAGTTTTTGTAACTCCTCGGGCTGACCCTCATCCAAGATTTAACGTCCATAGGATTGCTTCATAGACAGTCCACTCCATGAATACAAATGGACGTCGTGAAACAGAACGTCATGAAAACATGACGCTCTGTTTCACGACACACCGCTCACGATCAATTAGGCATTATATCCATATGGTTTCATTTTTGGAAGCGAAAGGTATTCCGTTTTTTTATATATTTTAAAGAATGGAATAAAAAAAACTTCTTTATTTATGTAATGATGGTTAAGGAATGACTGGTCGCAGGCGGGGCCTGTGCAGTCGTCCTGTTGTGAAAATTTCTAGCCACGCGTCAGGCAAACATACTATTGGTGTACGCCGCTTTTGCAACGCATCTGGACACCTACATAATTTGGCTTCCGCAATTGTTCAGCCGCAATTTGAAGAAACGATCACTAAGTCTTGCGCCCATAAGTTGAGCTAAAACCTGTCTGTCATTTTTCCTAAGTGTGTCCATTAAGGGCGGTAATACAATGTTGTTCGTTTTAAGACCACATCGTCTGTAGAGTCTCTTTGAAAATCTTTCTTGCACAAAAAACGACTTCTGTCGGAAAAGATAATCATTTTGTGTTGATCTAAACGTGCTTATCTGATGGTGCAGGGTCGGGAGAACTCGATATGTTCCCAACATGTTCCAAGTCCAGCTCTTATACTAATTAGTTATTAATGTTATATACTTTGCATCAACAATGCAAAGTTGATAAACTTACGTGAGGCCGCGTATTGTCCGACTGAAATAGGACACTTTTTTTTTTTGAAAAGCTGCGTTTAAATAATTTGTTTCTCGAATACGCTATGATTGCTAGTAGTAGAGGAATGTCGAAATTGTCTTGGAAATCTCTCGCCTTCGACTGAAACTAGACACGACGTAAGCATAGTGTTGTAATATCGACCACTAGATTTCTTCGGTTATATTTTTCTAAAATGCCCATATTTCATTTATGACCGGTCACAAAACGATTTAAAATAATTCCATATAATGATTCCAAGTAAGAAGTGCAGCGCACACGCCCACCTGCCTGAACTTGTTTGCATTGCTCACCTTGTAATGCTCACATTTACACGTAGGAAACTGACCTCAGATTCACCACAACTATAATTAGTCTAACCAGCTGCTTTTCCCCAAAAGTGTTTTAGGCTTTTTACATCTTGTTTTGATTGCCAAGAGTCCGCTAAGAGGAACTTATAGCAGGGAAAACAGCTGGTTATATGAATAATGGTTATGCTGAATCTAAAGTCAGTTGTATATATATAATTAGATTTTATTTATATTATTTAGATATCGCGCAGAGATGCAAGGGTGTGGATGAGAGTATAAGTGCCTCCATATTAGATCGATGCATCAGGGAGTTTCTATGAATTGTAGACACCAGTGCATCGATACATTCCTCGACGTACACGCGATTTCGATTGAACGGGAAGCTAAGTATCTAGGATTAATTCTTGACACGGGCCTTACAGGATCAGCTCACCTAAGCCATGTTGCCTAGAAAATGAATCGAGTCTCCGAAAACATGCCCAAAACGTTGCTTGATCCGAGGGAGCCTCCGAGACCGAACGTCGCGTATTGGCCCCAGCAGCAGAACTTATTGTCCTACGTGTCTCACCGATCTGGGCAGAAAGGACACTCGGAACAAGGCGAAACTAGCAGGCACTCTTCTTGGCACAGCGACTATTGGCCATCTAGGTCGCATCAGAGATGCGCTCTGCTACTTCTGAGGATGTGCAAGGTCTGAGCCTGACTGACCTAGTTGCCCATATGATCACAACGCTCAAAGGCTAGCGGGAGGAATGCAATTGCTTGGATAGTATTATGAAGTTATATTATGAAGTTCAAGTCTAACCTTGAGATATAACGAAAACGACAGTTTGAGGTGAGAAGCCAAGGAGGGGTGGGCTACGCAGCTGGCGTTCGTAGCACAATTCGACGCACCTCTCTCAGGACGGAAGGGCATCGGCAAGGCGCACGGAACGCTTAAATATGAGACTTCCCCAGCAGATGCCAATGTACTGCCATACAAGTCTGAGCCAAAGAAGGAGGGAGGATATCGATTTTAGCGGGTTTGCCGAGTGTACACACGTCAATATTCATCAATGGTCAACAATATCCAGAAATCTGTATTAATATTTATTAATTGGATACATTTAATGCCGCCAATATCCATCCAAAAAAGACACCCCATGTATGCCTTTTAAGCATTTGATCACTTTAATTGTCAGCGCAATGTCATTTTATGTTAAATGTTTAAAGGCATACGTACTTGCACTCACGATTCGCTTCCACGTAGCCATGACTGTTGGCCAGTGGGTACGAACACTGGACCCTGCCCGACTATCAAACCACTCCCTCCCACTCGGGAACCGGAATAATGGTGCAAGAGGTTTGGCCGGAATGACTGTATTGCAATCCATCTTGCGTTTTTGCCGTTCGTTTGAATTCCGGATAAAGGCCTTGCATAGCATTGGCCGTTAAGGCATGTGAGATTCCTTAATAAATGATTGTACATTGGAACAGAAAGAAAGCGACCACTCCTCATGCAAAGCATGAGTAGAATAGCCAACTTTTGTGCCAATGGCGTTTTATAATATTTCGTTGAAATAAGAGTTATAGAAACCAGATAAACGCTGGCAGGACAGTATGGCCTCGGACCCTCTTCTCATGAATTGTGGGATCGATACCGACACAGCGCGAGCACGAGCACGCGATGCCAAAGACGTCTGGTTTAAGTAACACAGTATCATGAGCAAACATTTCTCTTGCTCAAATAGAGTGGAGTGACTCTGCGTTTTTCACAAGACAGCAAACTTTCCAGGCGGGTACTTTAAACAGTCGGCATCCAGTGGTAGCGGACTGTTTGAAGTATTCGATCGCTTCATACTTAGGTCAAAACGCAAAAGGGTTACTCTAGTTCTTCCTATCCTAGGTATACATAGATACAACACTTACTTTGCATCCTTGGGAGCTGATTAGTCTAATAACATTGTTCGCTTTTTTTTTGACGTGCCTCTGCGAAGAAGTGCGCTCTAACGATGACCTTTCTAGTTGCATAATAAGCAAGTATGGTGACGGCTAGAAAAATGTAGCTCATAGTTTCGAAAATTGTGTGAACACACATTGTGAACGTCGAGCTTCGTGCGCTGCACTATTTAGAATGTCTGTCACCTCTGGTTACACTCTATTATTCATCTGCACAAACGTGTTTTAGCGCATTGTTTCGCGAGTTTCAGTTATCTTTTCCAGATAGAGTGTTCTTTTCCATAGTGCTTCCGTAGGCTGTGCAGGTTAGAAAACTCGGGAACGCGTTGACGGGAATAATGTCTATCGTTTTTCCGTAGGCTGTGCTAGGTTAGAAAACTCGGGAACGCGTTGACGGGAATAAATTTGATCAAGTCTTACCTATCTGTTGTTTTACAAGCTTTCAGTTGTCATCGACTTGGCGTTTCTTAGCGTAGCTGAATTAACTCTCGGCACATTTTCGCTGGCATCTTGTATAGTAGAATCTAGGGGTTGTCGGGATGCCTGAAAATAAGTGGTCAAGTACATTCGCTTCAATCTTGTAGATGATCTGGCTGGGCAGACTTTTGAAGCGTAACGTAATGTCCAAAAGTGAAAGACACCCCCTCTGCGCTCTAAATGTAGGGTCTGTGACAGTAACCAAGTACAGATTGCGTTTGACTACTCAACTACTTATCGATGCATAATTTCGCAAAGGTACTATTTCACCGTCCAAACGCGGCAAACGACATCGAGACAGCATTAAAACATTTCCCATTTATGTTTTCCCGTTTGATTGTGATGTCGCCGTTTTTATAATGCTAAAATTTTATATCGCCTTGCAGAGTTCCGTAGCCTGTTGTTGGAACACTAAACAGGCTGCCAAGACGCCAAGATACCCAGTACTCTACTTGCAGCAGCAGGTCAGGAACTCGCTGCTCTCATATACGTGTCTCACTATTTAACTTTGTAGCATAACGGCGGAGACAATATTTTTGACAATGTTTCGTATGCAGAACTGTAGAAGCGATGTGAGCGATACCGAGATTATGCAAACCACACGTATCTGCATACCGAACCTATCGCTTAATGGATTTGTATGTGTCCTACGCAAGTTTGCCAGTGAAGCACTGCTCAGGTCAATCTAATAATGCACGGGAAATCACATTAGCCGTGTCTTCGTTTGTTGTAGAGGTTGGCAGGTCTCTGTGGCATATGCTCCGTCGTAAACATTTCAATAGGCTCTTCAGGAACAATAGACCTCATTCAGCTCACAGATAGTTATTGCGTCGGAAGAGATACGAGGAGTATGGTATGCCACAGTGTTGATTTGGCGTGTCGATTAAATGACAGCGGCGAGTTTTAAGGTTAGGCTTAGTCGCCGAAAAATGATTATAGCCACTTTCGAGTTAATGTTTGTGACTTGGCATTGGAAATCTAGAGGTCTCTGCATTGGAGCTAGCAATGGTCCTATATAGGATGTAAGATCTTTTTCGCCTTTAATCATGTATTGGTTGTGTTAGACTACTAGAACTTGTCTCGGATATCAAATATAACTGGTAACGAATATAACTTCAATTTTTTTTGGCAATTATCTCTTTAGTTAAGCTCGCTGAAAAACACTTAGTAAGATAAATCACGTGCTAGCTTTGCTGCTCATGCAGAGGAGATATATTTACAAACTTCTATCAGTGGTTTAAATTGTCGAACACTGTGTAGAACGTTTAAACATACGCACAAACTAGCAAATTAATCAGAGATTACAACCTGCAGCGTTGAGCAGGGTACCCAACTCACTTGGGCGGGTATATGCTACCTGGCATTTTAATATCTAAGACTGGCGTGTTAATAGCATTACTGTGCAAATGCCAGGAGAGCTTATTACAAATGACGCCAGGTATACACGTGTTGGAGGCGGCCGTCCTATGCCTGTTTCCTTTTTGATATAGGACGTTTAGACGTGCTACACGAGCTGGCAGTAACTAGAGTGCGACGCACTAACTTATTAAATCCCAAGCGAGGGCCTCAGCTCCGTCGGGGAGGTCGTTAATTTTCAGGCTCCGTCATACGAAATATTCCACGAAACTGGCTCCAAGATTGGCATCTGGGGCTCTCCGGCACATACTCTGTGCACCCTATTTTCTGCGTCTAGTCAAGCTTCTGTGTCTAGATAAGATTAAATAAAGCGCCACAAGAAATATACCATTTCCCCTATGTGCCGTCATTATCATCTGCTAATTGGCCGTATTGACGTCGTATTGACGTCGTTTCGCACGTCCAGGGCTACCCTGCAAAATGCTGCAGATGCAAAATCGTCAAGGGCGACCAACGTTGATCTTCTTTTCCCAAAGATCAACGCAAAGCCGTACTGTAAGTCGGATGGCGACTGGCTCATTTCGATTCCCTCCTTGAGGAGCCATTGCATAATGATGTTCTTTAAAGATTTGCCCATTGTATGTAACTAGTTTGTCGGTCGACTTGCAGACGCTCTGGTGTTCAGCCCGGTGGAAGTACGCGGTCTTTTTCTACGCGGTATGCGGTCTAGTTCCACAACGTCCGTTGGTTCGCGCCACGTTCTGGCTTTACTCCTGGTAGCGCTCTAGTAGCTGTGGGAATCGCCTCCTCTAGTCGGTCCTTCGTATCTTCTCGCCTGCGCCACGCTATCTAGCGCTGTGCGGGGTAGCGCATTTAGCCCCCGTTGCATTTTATGCAGGCCTTTTGTGTCTGTTGTGTCTTCCTAGCATCATCCGGTCGAGCTGCCTCCTCTACTGCCACTTCCGTGACGGACAGTGATTAGGAGTCCTAGTCGCGAAAGTCCAAGTTAAACTTATGTTAGTATTTTTTTGGCCGCCCACTAATGGGCATATCTTGCTTCCTCTGTCATTGTGCGGTAACATGTGGATGGGCGAAACCATTTTTCAAAATTACAATGATTCTTCGCGACCATTACATAACTCGAGATTGAAAAAGCCGGGTTATCAAGGGCGGAACTGACAGGGAAGGGCCTTGTGGTTGTTGCATAGCCGAACACGAGTGCACTAGGCTTTGCGACACGGGTCGCCTGCATATGATCCCAATAATCTAGAAAGGTCGAGTGGCGGCTCAGCACGAAAGCAGTAGCGCCAATTCCCAAGGCATCAAGTGTCGGCGTATGCCAGTCGTCCACCGGTTCCAAATTCCTTTGCGAATTCAAGTGCAGCCTTTGCGTGACTATCATAACCCACACCTATGGTGTCTGGATTCGGCCATTTCCTGTAATGAGCGCGAGTCGTTCCACAGAAGTTCGGCCGGCACCATTTATCCTTGCTTCGTGCTCACTGCATCGCTTGCCACATGGACGCGTTCGTCCTTCCGAGGGAGCTGAAGTGAAAGCTCGTTTAGTTTAACCTTGATGTTCTACGCTTTAAGCAGCATCGTCACCTGACTTATGTGTTGTCTTAGCTGCAGTTCTCCCGCGCCTAGACCCCCAGCGCTTCTTGGTTATCTCTCGTCGCGTCTAAGGAGCCGCCTTGGCAGGCTGCTTTCACGTGTTTCTCGTGGCCAGGCCCGGCGGCAGACAGGTATCGGAGTGGTCTATCACTGTTTCACCCGTCTTTGCTCTATCCGCCTTACCGGCGTCGACTACTACTCTGGGAACAAAGAAGAGGTGTTGAAATTGGTGGGGGGAAGCCGCGTCCCGATACCATTATCTTTATCCTCTGACCAATAACGCCTCGGGCTGTCCTTGGTAATAATCCCTGCCTGAAATCGCCTATTTTAGCATCCGCTAAACAAATAGACCTTGAGTACGACGATCGTTTTGTTTATCTGCCGAATAGTGGGATAGAACTGGTGTCGATCGTTTAAAAGGCAGATAACACTACTCACACTCAAAACAGCTGGAGAATTGCCTCTGAAGTGTTAACGGGCACTGGCCGTGGATTTCATATGTGTGATCCTAGCTACTGTAAATGATTTTTCTAGTTAGCAGGGGGCCGTCAAACATACTTTCACATCAGGATATGGAAGTCTGTACTTTGACTCTGTAAACGGTAATCATATAGATGAGAGTTTCTTCGAAAAGTTCCTTGTCTATGAGAAATGCGCCCTGGGGTGTACCCCTTATTTTCTAGTAAACCGCTGTGACGGATTACTAAATAATACTAGATAAATACTTAGAAATACTATATTATACTAGATTTATAACTCGTGGTTGTATAGTACTGCTAGTGAACCTAGCCGCCCCGTGCGTTAAAGCGTACAGAGTAAAGCTAACTACTTTTACTACAGTGTGCCACGTTATAAACTTGCTAACCTGTGGCCTGTCCATACAACTGATCTTATTATCATACGAGAATACGTATTATGCTAACACATTTGCGTGTATGATCTTAGATGCGATGCAGCGTCTCTAGTAGACTCGCTGAACACACGAGAATGCTAATTAAACCTGCTGCTGTATGCGATAGCGTGTCTCTGTTAGAACTTGCCAAACTTAGACAAACGCTAGTTAAGCCGAAAGCACCCATAAGATACGCAACACTAGGATGGGGACGGAACCATTCGCCAGGTTGCGAATAGGTGTAGGCAAAAGCACCCATCAAGGTTGGCGGCTACAGTTGTAACAGCGTTATCCATGAATTGTTTAAAGGCCTCTTGTCTCTTCAGGACGTAGCAATTTCCAGGCCGCCCAGGCGGTCTGGATCTCGCTAGGAGTGGCCGTTTAGTCAGGCCTCTCTCCTCACTGCACTTCGGCCTAATATTATTTCCGCATCCTAGCAGCTTTTTGAGAAGAAACAACCCAATGTGCGGAAGGTGCACTTGCAGGAGGTATAGAGCAAAATAAACGGTATATTCTACGATGCTTGCTACCCTAGCCTTAGTCTGCCGTCTGATTGGCTAACTAGTCCAGCACGACCTTAACTCCGTTATCGTTGTTATAGCGCTGACGGCCAATGGGCTTTTTTAACCCCGGAAGAACAAATGTAAATCACTGGGCACCAGGTCAGGGCTATACGCGGATTAATCAAGCAGTTCCCAGCGTGTGAAAGAACATTTTTGTAAAGCAAAAAGGTCCCAGTACTAATCGTGCCGGGCTGTTTGCCTTAAAGTATAGTGCGCAGTCTATTATGGTCTCACGATACCATGTGCCAGCAATGGCCGTGATGCCACGCGGCAAAAGATTCACAATCAAAAAACCTTCCTTATCCCAACATGCAGTGTCTCTGATATTTTGAGCTTAATCTGTTAATTTTAACTTCACACGTACACGTTCATGCTGAATACCTCTATACGAAGGACTCTTGTTTTAGTCCCAGTAAAACGCACCCAATTCATGTTTAGTTACCAGTGACAATTGGGCTTAGAGCGTGTTTCTACACTTCTTACAACGTGGCGCCTCTCAAGGTTAAACTTGGTTGGTTCTGTGCAACACAGTAAGAATTAATGAGATCCAGTCTTAGCACAGTTGATACGGATTCTGTCACAAGCTTTTCAGCATAGGCTCTCTGAAAACTTAAAATACTTAATATTGAATGACGAAAGTCTGTTTTTAACTCTTGAATTAACTCTTTACACAGGTAATTTTCAATGACGAACGGTCGCTGACTCATTCTCTACCGAGCACGTTGGTACGGCCATATTTAAATGCTCTCACCCATCAGCTCACTACTCTAGTAATCGTAGCGATAATACTATTAGAAAAATATAATTTTTTATCGTAACATATTAACATATACCTCCACCAACATAGCAAAATCAGAATACAAGTTTGTAAAAATGTGCACTGATAATTTCCAAAATAAAAGACAACCGATTCTGAGCTATAAACTGCAGCTGTCTCACCGAACACCGCATAGTTATTGAACACAGAATACCTATTCTTTCGGATAGCCAGCCTTCATTCGTCCCCGGCCGCACTGCTGCCGAATCAATTTTTGTTACTTTTCCTATTTACTATCATTGCCTATATGTCTCTCTCTCCTTTCTTGCCTACTTCTCACATGAGAGAAAACGTGTTCGGAGGAAGACACATCAAGGCATTTCTTTTCCCTGTCGGCTACGTAGGGTCCGGGCACTTTCCGAATGGTGGGCAGGTTCCAGTCGTTGGCTTTTATAGGCACATCGTTACCGTCTCTCTGAGACTTGGCGCTCTTTGTGGCGAATCGAACGGGAATCGAGCCGACTAAGGCATAGACGAACGGAACCTCACTTACCCCTCACTCATCGCTAGGTTCTGCACTTATCCGGTCAGTAGCCCCGGTGGTGCCGCTACAAATGGGCTGCTCATGTGACTGGCCGGTCGCCACGTCTTCGAAAAACGACGAAGAACGCAAGATACTTACTACCCAAGCTCGGCCATTTTTTTTTCGGTGAGCAGCAATCCTTTACGAGCCAAGAAAGAAATCTACACTTGTCTCCTGCGTGATGTACTCGCTCGTTTGCTTCCGCAGACGCAGAGTGAATTAGACTACTTAATCAGACAATAATCGTTGTCATCCCTTGGTTGGGCTCAGCATTTTGATAAAGCGGGCGCGTCTAGTTCCTGTCAGTGGAAAGATTGGTCTGTTTTGCCAATGAAAAGAGGCGATGTTCCCTGTTGGCAAGGAGGATGAGTTTCCTTTTCGTCGTTTAAGCTTTTATATATGCCTTTTCTTTGTTTCCCTATTGCTCTCTCTAAAAAAAATAATATATACACAGGGTCATTCGTATCAAAATGTACTTCTTTCGAGGTTTGATACAACTCGGCAAGAAAATAATTTTTCCCTACGTAGGGAGGACGCGGAACCGTTTTGTTTAGGAGTGAGGATGAAATTGATAAAAGTCGTTATTCTGCCTTATTTTCTTCTACATAGTTGTGCGAAATCTACGTTTTCGGGAAGACCAGTTAAAGCACGAAGGAACGGATTACACCAGCGTGTTCGGGGGAAAATTCTGCGGAAGACACTTCACTAGCTTGCGTAGCGCAAAGCGAATAGCCAGATTGAGGAAAGTCATACAAAGGGGATATGTTGTTATGTCTTACGTTAACGCTTTTTCGTAAAAAATCACAAAATGTTTCTATTACGACCAAAAATGTATGTATAAAAGACCAGTCTCACGCAATAGCAAATTTAATGCCCACCATTTTCGTACCAAAGTGATGCTGCTGCGTTACGCAATTGGCAAGTAACTAAGCTTTTTCAATAGCCATATCGAAAGCAAAGGCATGCACACTAGCATAGGGTGTATGAGAAAGTTAGATACATACTTTGAGGTTTGGTAGAACTCGGCAAAAAATATTTTTTCTAGTGGAAGGAGGGGGCGGAACTGTTTTGGCAAAATTGTACGGTTCTGAACGTGAAAACTTGCACATAAGACATAACAACTATGACTGTCGAAAAAGCTTAGTTACTTGACAACTACGTAACGCAGCACTATCACTTTGGTACGAGAATGGTGAACATTAAATTTGCTATTGCGTGAGAGTGGTCTTTAGGACGTACATTTTTGGTTGTAATAAACATTTTTTTCAATTTTTCATGAAAAAGCGTTAACGTAACATATCGACTTTTTATGACTTTTCTTAATCTGGTTATTTGCTTTTCGCTACGCAAGCTAGTGAAGTGTCTTCCGTTGTGCAGAATTTTTCTCCGAACACGCCGGCATAATCGGTTTATTCAGGCGTTGACTGGTCCTCCCGCAAACGTAGACTTCGCACAACTATGTAGGAGAAAAAAGGCAGAATAACGACTTTTATAAATTTCATCCTCACTCCTAAACAAAACGTTCCCTCCATAGGGAAAAATTATTTTGTTGCCGAGTTCTATCAAACCTTGAAAGAAGTACATTTTGATACGAATGACCGTGTATATATATATATATATATATACATATATGTTTTTGTTCTATAGATACGCTGTTACCGTCTCTAACAGGCAAGTGCGTTTTCCAAAAAATACCCTCAATTGTTACAATTGCTTTAATAGCTAATTACAAAATGATTTAATTGAAATATCCTTGTTGCCTTGTCGGTTCCACAATATATATATATATATATATATATATATATATATATATATATACAGGTAGTTCAATAAGTTCTTAGAATGAAAACCAAGAATTTTCCAAATCATGTTTTTAAATTTATCTTATTCGATATACTCCCCGAGATGCTCAATACACTTTTCCCACCAAGATTTCAGAGCTTTTATACCTCTTAAGTAGAATTCCGCGTCTTTAGACTGAAAATAGGCATTGACAGCAGCCTTAACCTCTTCATTGCTAGAAAAACGCTTTCCACCGAGACTATTCTTCAAATGTTCGAAGAGGAAATAATCAGAGGGGGCCAGGTCTGGAGAATAGGAAGGTTGTTCAATAAGTTCGAACCTCAGTTGGGCCAGTTTTGCCGATGCTTGCCGGGACTTGTGTGCAGGAGCATTGTCCTGGTGAAACAGGACAACCTTCTTCTGCAAAGCGGGCCGTTTCACGATGAGTTCTTGCTAAAGGCAGTCCAACAGTCTTGCATAATATTCTCCTGTGATCGTTTTACCGCTCTCAAGGTAGTCGACCAGCATTATTCTACGTTGGTCTTAAAAAACTGTAGCCATTACCTTTCCGGTCAATGCCGTTGTCCGCACCCTCTTCGGAGGGTCTTCATCAGGTGCACACCATTGGCAAGATGCTTCTTGGGTCTCGGGAGTGTAGTGATGGACCCAGCTTTCATCGACGGTCATGAATCTGCGCCAAAAATCCGACGGATTGTTCGACATCTTGGCCAAATTTCGCTGTGAAGGGAAAACAGGCGCGTTTGTTTGGCCTTGGTTGAGCAAATGCGGCAGCCATTTTTCTCTGAGCTCTTTCATCTTCAAGTTTTCGTATAGGATAAAATGCACACTACCTAAACTAATTCCTAATGCCTCCGCTATCTCCTTAATGTTCATTCGCTTATCTGTGCCAACGATGTTTCGCACTTTCTCTATGTTTTTCTCATCAGTTGCCGTTTTTTGGCCTCCTGGACGTAGTTCATTCTCGGTGCTCCGGCGACCTCTTTTTAGCACATTAATCCAGTTGGAAACAGTGGCAAAACATAGCGCAGAGTCACCGTACGTCTCGTCCAACCCAATTTTTACTTGGGTCGCATTCCAACCTTTGAAATAAAAATGCTTGATAACCACTCGAAACTCTTTTTTCTTCAGTTTTAAAAATCACGCCGATACGTTGCACGGGAAAGCTATCAAACGAAATCGCAACGGCCAATCACCATAATATTTTGAGTGCTAGCAGTCGAAAAGTTGCAGTTCCTAATAGCGGTGGAAGCGCGCCAAAATTCGATTTCTAAAAAGCTCATTCTAAGAACTTATTGAACTACCTGTATATGTGCAAAGCAATGAATGCGCAATGCTTGCTAGCACACGTAGTAATTGGCTCTCGTGTTGCTGTTTTTCGTGTCGTCCTCGTTGTCGTCGTCAAGTGCATTTCTCATTTAGATAAGTGTGTTGTTATTGCTGACTTGGTCATGCGCGGTGGTTCCCGCTTCGAGAACACCGGCTAGTGTCCCGGAACGGAATTGCTGACGGAAGCGCGAAAACTTCGAGACAACCAGCAGAAAGAAGCCTGCGAACCGCCGCATTATGGCGCGATGAAGTCCTGCCGTCGGCGTTGTTGCTGTGTTTCTTCTTATTATTATTGTTGTTGTTGTCGTCGTCATCGCGACGTTTATTGTCGTTGTTGCTGTACTTGTTGTCCTTTTTATTTTCGTTGTTGTTGCTGTGATTGTTGTTGTTGTTGTTGCTGCTACCACCACAATCGTCTGCTTTTCAGGTTTCCTGGGTCGTGCCCGTTTTTGGCGTTTCAGGCGAACGTCGGCAACACCAATTAACGTGAGTAGGCACCGGCAGAGGAGGTATGGCAAGTTTGTTTAACCGGTCAAGCTCGGCCTTTCTCTTCTCTTCTTGGCTGCTAGTGCAGTCTCCGAGAAGTCAGAAGCAGCAGAAGTTGAAGTTGAAGCAGACGGCGAGTGGTGAAGTAGCGGTGACGGCCTCATTTGGCGGTAATCGCCACGGTCGGTCCCACTTTCTTGGTTTTAGACGGCGCCCTAAGTGTCACCAGCATAGCAGCAGCTGCAGCAACAGCTGCAACGGTGATACCAGCATTGCCGCAGCAGCATGCTCGTAACGTCCAGCGAACGGATGGAAAGCAGCTGTTATGCAGCTGTTATGCAGGGGCATATGGTATGATTAGAGGGGTGACATGCGTACACACACTAGTAGTTATTGTTGTTGTTGTAGTAGATGTTTTGTTTGTTTCTTCTTGGTTGTGGTTGTTGTTCTTTATGCTGTTGTTTATGTTGTTGTTATTGTTGTTGCTGTTGTTATTGCTGTTGTTGTTGTTGTTGTTGTTGTGGTGGTGAGTACTATTATCTTGCTGTTGTAATTGCTGTGATCGCGATTGAAGTCATAGCATCACTAAGCGTAATGAACGGCATCGACGAATTGTTGTTTGTGTTGTTATTGTTGTTGTTGTTGTTATTTGTGTTGCTGTTGTTATTGTAATTCTAGCTTTTGTTGTTGTGGTGAGTACTATTATCTTGCTGTTGTAATTGCTGTGATAGCGATTGGACTCGTAGCATCACTAAGCGTAATGAACGGCATCGACGAATTGAGCGCCGTTGTCGCGTTGCGTTCTCAGCCAGCTTTGTGTACGACTACTATAGCCCGCTTACTATGAGGACCGTTGCGTCTACCAATTTAATCACCGCCGCGACTGCCCCACTGGCACCATTTGTAATACTTTTACTACTACTACTATTACTACTACAACAACTACTACTATTATTACTACTACGACTTCTACTACTTCTATACTAGGAGTCTACGTGCCTCCCCAAGAACTCGAAGCCGACAATGCTACGACAAGCTGCATGGTCGTCGGCACTGATCGAATCGTGCGCCCTCCTTGATCTCGGGGGGACCTCGGGATCTGGGGCGGGAACAACCCCTTGATCTCGGAGGGACCTCGGGATCTGCGGGGGCGGGAAGCAACCCCTTGATCTCAGATCCGGCCTCTCCATCCGTCTGCCCGGTCCTCGGTCCACTCTGCACTTAGGCACTGAACGCCGCACAACGTAAGAAGCCACGACTTAGAAGACACACTAACACAGACAGACGGATTCGGAGGCCTTGTCGCAACCACCGCCGCAACCGTCGCTTGCCGACACGCGAGGGCGGAGCGCTTTCAAAAGCGCTCCACCAAGCAATTCGAATAAATCCATCGATTGTTACGGAGTGACAGACGCAACTATTGTACAACACGACTACGAAAGCGACCACCATACTCAGGCCTCATGGCGTGGCGGCAAGCTCTTTATTGTCACTCTCGTCGCCGGCCACCGGCGTAAGCCTCACAAAAGCCAATTTCTCTCCCGAAAATAGGTTCTCTTCGACAAGACGCCGTTTCCGGATTGGGTGCGGCTGGCGTTATTAATATTGTTATTGTCACGAGTACTATTAGTTGTAACTACTATAGCTATATATATCCAGATTAATGTGGCCAACGGCAAAGCGCTCGACAACCACTCGACAAATCGAACAAAAAAATCTTGTATGTCGTTTTTCAAACGACGTACAAGACAAATTTGCAAACATTTTTCCGCAGCCATGTTGGTTTGATCCGTGTACACTCTCTTGTAGTAATCTAACGTTACATAGCATAATGCCAGACACCCTTGTTCTTGTATATATATATATATATATATATATATATATATATATATATATAAATAGAGAGAGAGAGAGAAATTGAATGATTGGGTCAGATGTGCGCCGCATACAAAATAAAAATTCCGAAGTGTTCACTGAAATCAAAGGAAAATCTACAATTTTTAACTGACTCACACGAAAAATTTTGAAGCTAAGAAAATGATTTATTATTTTTCTACGTTCGTCTGAAATGCAAATGTTTATTTTATCAATAATCCTTCCAGGCAAAAATATTTTGTTTTATGGTCCAATATTTAATTAAATGCATACACGCTGTTCCCACCTACTTACACATTCTATTGTAGTTGTTCAAAGCGGCTGCGTTGGGCCACCGTTAGATGCCCTTCGCAAGTGCGACCTTGCAAAGTTTACTCTTTCACGTTGTGTAACCCCGTAAACGTTTTATTAAAACAAATTGAATACAAAGTGTCTGTTTTTATAAATAAACTGCTTCCAAAAGCATGTTTTGGCAACTTGAATTTCATGAAATGGTGCACCTACCTATCAATCTAAAATTAAAATTTTTAGCAATCAAGGTGAACTCGCACGCCAAATTAATGTACTGATAAGTCTGCGTCCTTGTATAACAGTCGCAACACAATTTAGCACAGAAGGAGACTAAATATCGAAGGCCGTTGCATTTCGTTTCTGTATATCAGCTTGCCGGGATTACGGGCTCTGCTCACTCTACTATACAGACGTAAGTTATGGTATTATAGAACCAACTTTATACATAATGAGATAACGATTATTACATTGGCATTAAGTAGTATAAAATGTGACCCGGCAACTCGTGTAACATGGCAACTACAGTTGCAATAGAGGTGTTGCTACATTTTTTAGTTCCAAGCTGGAGAGTAATTTGGAGATACTTACGTGGGATCAGGAAAAGTTTTCGCATTTTTCCGCTTAGTGGAGCGTGAGCTTAGAAACAAATCCACTGGCGGATAGCAAATCTTTATTAATACATAGATGGAATATTTGTGTAGATTATCTTACAGACCACGTTGTGAGAAAATGACGAGTATGCGCGAATGTCGGCGCCGCGAGCGCTGTACGCAAAAATGGAACTGCCTACTGTTTTTTTTGGTACAACTTACGACGATGATTAAGTGCACAATAAGATTAAATTAATATCCTCAATGATCTTGTGTTGCTCGTTAAGGCTGAAACTTCTGAGTGTGTGTGTGTGTGTGGATAATGTAGACAGTTTTGGATTGGACATGTCGATCTGTGCGACTAACTTCTTGAAGTACGTCTAAACGAAGCAACGAACAACTTAGTTGGGACATCAAAAAACTGTGTTCTCTGGCTCGAGAACGTCGGAAAGCACTCTCTGGCTCGAGAACGTCGGATAAAATGCGACAAAGGCTTTTCGAGGCTCATCACGGGTGACGAAATCCCGCAATCCCTATCTCCAATAGTGAAATTGTGGCGATGGTCAAAATGAAAAAATGCGGCACAGAGAAAAGCCATACTGGTAGACTGTACCTACCAAAAGTGTTCACTGCATCGTCAGGAAAAGGTTAAACACGCGTCTTAGGCGATGTAGAGATTATACACCCGCCTGTGCACCTTACGAATTGTTCCCCTTTCTAAAAAAGATAAAAAAGAAAAAATAAAGGACGAGTTGTCGATTCACGTAAATTGGTGTTTCGGCAAATAGTAAAGGCGTGCCTAGTAGTCGAGTAAAATGTAGTTATTCGCAAGCTCCGTACTATACCTGTATAGTATACATTATAGATATTCGGTGTAAGTATTGAGCATAGACGACTTGAACTGGTGTTTATCCCAAATTGTCTATCTATTGTGTTACTTTACGCAGAGTGGTTTCTGTTTGCGGGTTCTTTGCTTGGTGACTTACTTTAAACTAACTTATCTAAGAGCATAATTAAGTGGAATTACCCTACGCCAAGCCGTTAACTGCGTACGACGTGTCTTGCACATTCAACGAACTCAGTACAAAAGGAAACCAGATGTTTGTGCCCCTCTTTGCACATTGACACGGTGCCACCTACCCTGCCTGTACGATCCATCATCATTGAGCAGCAGCCGGAAGAACGAGCCCAGCGAGAAAACAGAATCGTTTAGTAACGGTGGTTCTCGTTTCGAGTGTAGTGGGACCCTTTGTAGTAACATGTACGGTCTCCACAATACTCGCTCTGGAAATGCATGGCCTTCGACCCAGCCACTCCCGAGATCTGCCCAGTGTGCAGCGCTGGGCATCTTCTAATCGACGAAGCGAGAGCCTGGCAGCGCAAAATTCCGAGAAGTCTTAACAAATATCATTGTAGTGCAATGAACCGCAATATATGAAGTTTCGATCCAAGAGAGAAGGCTGCACTTAGTTTCGCTCCCCCCAGAAATCAATAATGTAGGTGATAGGGTGCCGTCATACGTATTATTCCTCAAAAATTACATGCTCTATATTTTCCCGTTTGGAAGAGTGACAGCTTTCAGTCCTGTCAAAGTGCAAGGCCACCTTCTAAAGTCTCTGCCTTATTGGTTACGGAGGGCTCGGCAGAAGGTTATGTTCGAGATCGATCTTAGAACGATATTTTTCCTCACATTTCCACAGTCGATTCCTTGTGAAAAGCCATGCGATCCGACGGCATGTGACGACTCGACTAGAGCGACTACAACAGAGTAACCTAACATCGACGCTGCATTTAACCGAAAAGCACTAAAGGAGATTGACCCTTGCACGATTAAGGGGTTGCGGCTTCATGTTAGAGAGCTTCCGTGGTGTTTTATTCGCCCCTTAGTTTTGCTGCAATCTACCATGGTATATATATATATATATATATATATATATATATATATGTATATATATTTTTTTTGTTTTTTTTTTACGCTCTGACAAGACGCTTGTAATGGGCTAAGTTGTCTGTGGCACGATAGCGTCTAAATGCATCTATCGTCATCGCGTTCTCGTACTGTATAGGCTTTCTCCAGCAGATGTATGTAGCAGCAAGGCAATGACAACCACGTCCAACAAATTCAACCAGCACGGCCAGGGCTCGAACTAGCGATGTTTTGCTAACCGTGGTTGCCATGGCAACGCCCCGTTTCGAACGGCGCGTTAGTTGCCTAAACCACCGCCGCTACAAAAAAAAAATATATATATATGTATATATATTATCAATGAGCTCTCATAGCGCGTATGACCGCTGCCTTGCAGATCGCACAAATACTTGTGTCAACAACCGAGTATCCTACGCTTCCAGGGAGAAGCCGCCTAAAACATCCTGCCCACATTTCCCGCTTGTTTGTTGCAAGTACTTATTCAGAACGCATTAGTTGCACAGATTTTATCTTAATTATAATAATTACCAGCTGCGAACCTGTCGCATGGGGCAGACAGCCTATGTAGCATCTGTAGCTGCGGTAACGGTGTCGGTGGCTCTTTTGTTTGTCATATGTAATTTACGGTTAGTTTAGATTTTCAATTCATAAATAGGGTACTCGGAATCCGATTGAATCCAGGGCAGGTCAGAGCGTTAGCCTAGGCAAAATATAACATAGCTTTATTTTTTTAGAAGTTTCAGAATTGCATGATGCACGTGCGTCACTAGCAGCCTGCGTAACTAATATAGGACACACAAACCCACGTAAACCCGGATTTCTTTTGCCGCCTTGGTGGAACGGCCTAGCTGACTAGTTCTTTTGGAAGCTTCTACAAGCTGCGCAGAGTATATCAAAAACGCCTATACACTATTTGACTTTTACATATGTGCGTGTTTCTGTTGAGTCTAAATCTGTTGAGCTTTGCTGACATACAGCCAGCTTACTTAGTAATTGTTAAACAGTCATAGGAAACTTAGCTAGTTCAGCCAGCCTTGACAATAATGCAAACTCCTCTATACATGTAAACGTTTGCTGCACACATACTGTAATCCGCTCACTAGCCTGAATACTGCATACACCGTCACTGCCCACATAACATCAACAAACAGCGGTTGCCTAACCGCACGGTTAACCTAAGGAGCAAAAAGAGGCCTGGTGTACTGAACGAAGAAAACAAGCTATCCTTCCTATATGGTCCCTTGGTTCGTTGCGTTTCCCGTAGGTATGCACGAGTATAAAATGCTACTCGTACATACATGTACAAACACGCACAGAAATACAAGAATAATTTTATATTTCATGTGTACTTATTTAGCTCCAATCTAGTTTATCTCTGCACATACTGTAGTACACAAACTTAGGCCTTAGCGGTTGTTCTAGTCGTTGTAAATATCGACGAAACAATCGTTACCGTAACACATTGTTTTCCTTTACAAAACACACGCATGTGCATCAACCACGCGTTGCGCTAGAAACGCCCTCTCATCATTCTTCAAGCATTCAAGCGGGGCTCGTGCTAAAGGAGGCGACGTTCGTTCTGAGGTCAATATAATCCAAGTCCACAGTCAGAGAGAGCAAAAGTGGCGAATTTGCCAAGCAAAATCGATCGTTTGTGCAATTGCTGCGCCTAGGCACCGATAAGGATGCGTTTCGCTTGTGTCAAGCTCTTAGACACAACCACGACCACGGTAGTAGAGCGACTTTGTTGGGGAGACCCACTGCAAGGGCCGCAGACGAAGCAGCAGTAGTGAAGTAACGAGATACGTTTCACATTTGGACGAGTCTGTATGTGTGTGTGTGCGTATGTGCACTTAATACACGATTGTGATGTGTACATATATATGTGTAGATTTGTGTGCGGATTTGAATGTCAACAGTGGGTAGGCTCGGCGCGAAGGGTCGCTTTCGCTGGGGAGAAGGAGGAGGCGAGAAACGACCACGACGACAAAAATGTCTGTGGTCGTAACCGACATAACCAACCGAGTAAGTCGTAAGCTGCTGCTGCTGCTGCTGCTGCTGTGGCAGGGTCGTTATTGTTGACCACTGTTGTCGGATGCGGTCGTTATTGTTGTTCACTGTGGTCGTCGCCTTGGCGGTGGCGACGTCATCGACGCAGCAATGTGTACGCTAGCGTGTGGCCGAACAAACTGTCGTCGAAAAGAAGCTCACGTCGTGCGCAGGGAACCCATGTCGTAGAGGAGCAACCTACGTAGCGAATCCTCGACGCACAGGAGGAGCCCATGAGGACGCAGAGGACGAGCTCATGCACTCGAGGCAAGGAGCCCTCGTCCAAGAGAGAGAAAGCCCTCGTCGCAGAGAAAGAGCCGTCACAGAGAACGCGCTTACATCGCAGACAGGAGAATTCCGCATTGTGTGGGGAAGGCGCCCACAGTCACAGCGAAGGGAGCCCACGACGTACGAAATAAACTCGCACCGTTGTCTTTGTCGTCGACCCGCAACCAGGCAGCAGCAGCCGCGGCGACAGCAACAGTAGCAGCAGAAACAACAACAAGGGCTGCAGCACGAGGCTCTAATTCCGTGCACTAAGGGGTGGGGGGGGGGGGGGGTGGCTGAGGGTCTGAGGGGCTTCGTAAGCCGTTGTCGTGATTCTCATGTCGTTGACAGCTCAAGTCGGCCGTGCGTTCCCGCCGAGCGAGACGAGACAAAGCAGCAAAAGGGACTGGCCAGACCAGAGAGTATGCAGTAACACATCACAACCGCTTGCTGGTCGACCGGCTTGCTTTATCTCGTTCGATCCTCTTTGCTGTGACGCTGGCGGCGCTAACTTATACACAAGACGCGCACTTGTTTTCTGCGACCGCGTCGACCCGATCACACTACAGCTTCCATCGTCACCCCCATCATCATCATCATCGCCGTCGCCATCATCGCATTCAGCATTGGCAGTGGCAGCGCGGCAACGGCAACAGCGGGGGCGGCGGCTCTGCAACCAGGCGACCAGGCAGGCAGGCAGGCTCAACGTTGTTGGCAGCTAAAGGCAGCCAAGGCGCCATTAAAGCACTCGAACGAAGCCTACGCAGCTTGTAAGCTGCAGGAGGACGAAGATGGTCGTAAATATGATGAAGTAATAACGACGTCAACAACAACATTGATATCAATAAAAACAACAACAACAACACAGATATCAATAGCAACACAAACAACAACAACAACAACAACTAAAACAACGACAACAACAACAACAGCTTTGATCACAAAAGAGCGACAACAACGAGGACGATTTGACAATAACAACAAACACTTCGATCGATGACATGATGGCGGCGGAGATGACGGTGACCTCGACGACCTTGGCAAATAAACTTAGATGATAACTACAGCAACACCGGTGGCAGCCAACAACAACACCAGTACCAAACAACAACAACAACAACAACAACAACAACAGCAACAACAACAACAGCAACGGTGGCAAACGACAACAACAATAGCAATGACGGAAGCGGTCCTGTCCCCGGCGGCGACGGGAACGTTGTGCTGTCCTAACCGAGATCTTTCGAGATCGACGCGCGGTAAACACCGCCGTCACCACAATAACAGCGACGACAGCACCGCATTGTAATCGCCCAGGAGAGCAACGAACAACAGCAGCAGCAGAGGCGTTGGGATGCACGGCCCACGGCCACGAGGCAAAAAAAAAACAGGCAAACTAGAAAGGACCCTTTCGCAATCTCGTCTCGGAATGATTAGGCACGGGCCCAGCGGCGTGGAAGGTCGCTTGTTGACGATCCCTGTCAACGTTAATAACGAATAGCGGTTTACTAAGCCGACGACGACGTTAGCGCAAGCGAGAATCTGCCTTCTGTACATCTTCTCTCTCTCTCTTTCTCTCTTTTTTTCTCTCTTTATCTATCAATCAATCGCCTGTTTCTTTCTCCACTTCCTGTTGCTGTCCTGTTGTCGCAGGCCACTCCACTTAGAGGACAAAAAGACCCGGCATCTCGCAACGGAGGAGTACTAGAAGTAGCTGTAGTAGCAGTATAATGCGTAGTAGCTGTAGTAGCAGGATAATAAGTAGCAGCTGTAGTAGCAGCGGAAAAAGTAGTAGCTGTAGTAGCAGCAGAATAAATAGTAGCTGTAGTAGCAACGGAAAAAGTAGTCGCTGTAGTAGCAGCGGAAAAAGTAGTAGCTGTAGTAGCAGCAGAATAAATAGTAGCTGTAGTAGCAACGGAAAAAGTAGTCGCTGTAGTAGCAGCGGAAAAAGTAGTAGCTGTAGTAGCCGCAGAATAAATAGTAGCTGTAGTAGCAGCGGAAAAGTAGTAGCTATAGTAGCAGCGGAAGAAGTAGTAGCTGTAGTTGCAGTAGAACAAGTGGCTGCCGTAGAAGCAGCAGCAGAAGAAGTAGCAGCGGAAGAACTAGTAGCTGTAGTAGCAGCAGAAAAAGCAGCGAAAAAGTAGTAGCGGTAGCAATAGTAGTCTCAATTTCGAACGAAGTAGATATGTTTGCTGTAGCTCCCGGAAATGATTGTAAAATCCTCCTTAGCAGGGAATTGATGCCAACTCGGCATTTCAACCCAAGCGCGCCACCGAACCGAGAGGGTTGTACAGCGTGCCCTGGAAGAATTTGGCCTCCAAATTCCAAGTTATCTCCATGAAGACCACTGCGCTGAGCAAAGTGTTCACGCGCCAGATACAGGAATGCGGCGATGACAGGGAGTTGGAAACGCGTGCTACGTTAAGCGCTCTACGGTACACTCAAAGGGTCGGACATGAAGCGTTCCTACGACCATGTCGACCAGATCGCGTCTAAGGCCTCCTTGCCACGCAACCAGTTGAAACTTGCCGAGTCCACCCCTATACCCTGCTATCTATCTAAGCAGGGTCAGAGTCGGGCATATCGTAAGCTTTTTCAGTTTCTCGGAACAAAGCACGGTATTCACAACATAGCAGGTCTGATTGGGTCCGCTCGAATAAGGCATCCCGTCGGTGCACCAAGCCAGATTTGGTTGGACGGTGGGCCAAGCCAGATCTGCTTTTGCAGATCGTGCTCAAGGGGCAGGCAATCAGCGTATCCAACTTCGTCCGATACCTCGGAGTCGTTTTGGAAAGAAGCCTTGAGGAGCGTTTACTTCTACTGCACGCATGCGGGAATGTTCTCAAGGCGGCTAAAAGCCTCGCTCGTCTAATGCTCAAGTTGTACGGCTCGCTTGTCCGGGCGCCGTCTTCTGATGTCGGTAGCCGAGTCCATCATCTTATATGGCTCTCCAGTCTGGCCAAAGGCCACACTGGAAACGGTCTTACGGAGAAGCATGCTTCGAGCGCAGCGGGTCCCGGCCCTGCGTATTAACAGCGCGTACCGAACGGTGGGCACGAAAGTGGCCCTGCCGCTGGTTGGCACCGTGCCATGGGATCTTAAGGACGAGGAACGACGTCTACTCTGGAAATATTCGACACGAAGCAAGGACGTCGAGCATCAGGCAACACTATATTACCGGCAAAGAGAGTGTAAAAATGTGCAGAGCGGATGCCCGAAGGCTCGAACAAAGACCCACCTCTCAGACATGAGGGCATGGCTTGGTCGCCCTGAAGAGGAAGTAGACTGCTACATCACACAAGTGCTCACTTTTTGTTTTAGTTGTTCCGTAAGGCCCGTGTACGGGTTTTCATGTCATGGCCATTTTTTAGTCCACTCCAGCATTACCTTTGTCTAAATTGGGAACCGTGAAAATCAGCTTAGAAGTGTGTGGTCTGGGCTTCAAACCCTGGCTTCTCGAATCTTGCTCGGAATTGGCAAGGCAGTCAGCCCGACATATCTCCACTGGGGCAATGCGGTAGACAACACACCAGAACCTGCTGTTCTATTCTGCCCCGCCTAAGAGTCCCAGCGCCGACTCTTGCAGAACCTACGCGACTGCACTCCGTCGACTTTACCTAGCCTTCGTTCCCTAGTCACAAAGACGACAACTTCACTTGATACTGGTTCACAATCGCAACTGCCATCAAGCGTATCCTAACCAAGAAAGAGTATGCTAATCGCGTATGCATGTCGACGCTTCCTCTGGCTACGGAGGGCTGATGCGACCAGTAAACCGGGCTATTACACTCCTCCTCAGTAGTTTGTAGTAATGCTAACAGTACTTCTCTGCTGGAAGAAGGGGTGGCACGACTAGTTTTTAGTGGATTGGAGCCCCACACTACCGGCTCACACTTGCAGTTGAAGCCAATCCTGCCGCGGTGACCGTGGCTGTAGTATAGTAGCAGTAGAAAGCAGTAGAAATGGCGGAGAACGTAGTAGAAGAAGTAGCGGGGATGGGGCGGAACGGTGAATAAGAGAACTTAGGACAGGGAGCACCCACCTTTGCGTTCATGCCGTTTGCTGAGTGAGTGTAAACGTTGCTGCTAACTGAGTGTAAACGTTGCTGCCGTAAAGTCGACCTTGATTTTGTCTGTGACAAATCGGAAACCTAGTTCGGTCATCGCATGATGGCCATTCGCACTGACGGGCGTGTTGTGTGCGAATGTGTGCGGGTGTGCATAGGACAGAAACAACGACAGCATGACCGTCATAGAAAGCGTACGCACTTTGTCTTTTAAGTACATAGCGTTCATTTCTAGGAGTTTCTAATTACAAAACGTTAATTACGTAGGATGACTAGACGATTGACGCTAACGGCAACTGAGTGTGACCAGGTTCGACAGATAGCTCTGCTCTATCTGAAACGCCCTAGAAGCTTGCGGAACGTTGATTTGCACTATAGTCCCGCGCAAGCATTAACCAAACTGATATATATATATATATATATATATATATATATATATATATATATATATATATATATATATATATATATATATATATATATATATATATATAATGAAAGGGCTGGATCGAATTGAACACATTTAGCCCGGTTAGATAGCGAACCTTAAAAGGTCCAGTCGTGGCTATGATTAGCGCGGCCAGTTACGGCTGTTTAGGGAACGAGCTTCATCGTTTTATTATTGGCCAGAGCAAGTGAATAGTCGTATTGTTCGAATGATTTTGAGCGACCTTCTCCATGTCGCAAACGCAGAGAATATGATCAATTGCGGCCACTGACAAATGGCTGCGACCTGTAACCAGATCACGGTCGTACTATTGCTTATACGCCTGTGACCAGACGCGCATCCATATTAAACCTGTTTGTTTGCTATAACTAGGCAGATCTAATAGAAGCGTTCCAATTGCAGTTTGCTGATCATCGTCTGGCGCTCTGCGCGCATAAATCGTGCAGAGGTGCTGGTATGTCGTCATTTTTTCAAACGCTTGGCATTTCTTTCATATACACATCAATTGTCTCTTGGGAGAAACTCTGATAAAATGGTACGCATAAAATAGCGATCCTAAGCATTCGCGGTAACAGGACCTACATGATTTGGAAAAATCATATCTCGTTGTAAGCCATAATGTAATAAATTATTTTTCTATGGATTCGCTCTGCGTTGAGAGAAAAACTTTGTCGTTGGCTTTAAAGTTTATGTAAATGTATGATGCTATTTGTATGTACATATACCTCTATATATATCTATAGTTTGCGTGTACTTCTACAATACACGGAATTAGGGAACTGCAGAATTCCGGCAAGGCAACTTGCCTGAATAACACTTTCCCTATTTTCTTTGGGACCGGAAGTCCTACGCGAACGCTTTGTCACGTGCTGATCCCGGGTAAACTGCGTTTCTACACGCCCGAACGCTTATAGCCATTTTACGAGCAAAACATAATATTGGAGCAAATAACCGTTCTATGGGTTACAACGTGGGCCGGCTACCTATGCAGGCTTCATCAATGAACGATCCAGTCTATAAAAGAACTGACTTATGCGGATGCTGCCCTTTAGAAGCGGCTTTCATATAAAGTTAGTTTGCCAATGAATTAATCCACAACAAAATACATTGTTGCTGGTGGTTCGTTTTAAATAATAATATTAACAATAATAACTACTATCTAGAGTTTAATATGGATATGCACATGTATCACAATTACTTACATCTGAATTATATATTATTCATAATAGTGTTTGTATTGTTATTGATTGAGTGTTGATTGAGTGGCCACTCTAAAACAACAACAACTTGGCGTTGTCTCTTTGTACATCCAACGACACCGTCTGTCTGCGGAACACGGTCAATCTGTGATCTCCGCTGTGGCCTCCACGAGCTTTTTTTCCTTCTGTCAGTTTGAATGTCCCTTTGCCACAGACGCCAGATGATTCAAGGCCGAACGCCATTATAGCGTAGCCCTCAAGACGATGCGTGTTTGTGGGCCGTGTGTGTGCATCTCCATCTTTCCGTTGGCGAAGGATGTGACCGGCGGTTGACGCCTGTCGTGTCGCTCTGAAGTTCACCGGGCTCCAGTGTAACGCGGCAACCGGCTTGTTTAGAAGCGCGTCCGAAGATATCATTGACGGCGTCGTGCCTGCTTAAGCCTGACCAACTAAGTACAACTAAGCCGGTGTCGGCCGTGTTCATCAATCGTTCTACCGCATGAACATTTTTCTTCGTTCTTTCGAACATGGCAATGCCAAGTATGAGGCTACTCTGGCGGCGCGGAACTGGGCGTCGGGACTCGGACGGATACACGGCGGATATCACTCTCTGACGGCATCCGATGAGACCATAGTCTAATGTCCTCCGCATCTGACTCGCAGAGTTAAGTGGGCAGTCTGAGTGATAATTTGGTCCCACCTTTTCTACCTCCTTAAAAGAACGGCCGGACTGACGCGCGTCTTCGAGCCACACGGCGTCTTGTTGGCGGCAGATGAGTACGCAGGCAGTAGCGGTCACTGCGAGGGCTCATTTATTTGACGAGGCAAGGAAGGTGGGCAATTCAGGACATTGTTTTCTATAGCTTTCCTTGTCAAGTTGTCAAGATCCAAAGTCTCTGCCGGCAGAAAGAAGGCAGGTAAAGTCTGTACTACGCACAAGACTTTGAAACACATAGCTTTATTCATGAGTACTTGCAAATACACTCGAAAGCATACCGCCTCTGTACTGTTGAGGTTGCCCACGGTCTAGAATGACTTTTTGCACCCCCATTGCGTGCTGGAGCTGAAAGTAGGCCTGATATCTACTGAGATGGCCCAGCCAGTGGTAGAGCCGGAAGAGTTGTTCTTCCGTCTCAGCCAGTACCGGGCCGATCATCTCAGGCAACACCTCCGTACCCAGCAGATCCAGCTCACGCCGTTTTTTAACAAGGGTGGCCGAAAGCTTGCTGTTAAATTTAGCGGTCATCTGCTATTTATTTTGGTCATCAAAATCCCGTAGAAATTGCTCGCATTTAGAGGGGTTAAAATGCAGCCCGCTCTACTGCTCGACCACTCTTAGACTTTTAAAGTCTCTGAGCACTACCGAAGGATGGTTGTTAAGACGGCTTCCATCATCGAGGTAGAATAGAGACACCCTGAATGTCACTTGCCAATGCAAACTGAACTTCTTATATACACAGCGTTGCCGCGCTGAACTCCTTAAACGATGCGCTACCTCAGACGCTAAGAACCGCTTGTCTATGTTCGATTTATTCACACACCTGATGTCTCAGTGATGTACAGACAGATGGTTTGCTTGTTCCCCAAGGCTTTGTAATAACGAGCCTTGTCCCTATCTGCCTTAAATACAACGCCGCCTATCGTCCGGGAGATTACCGTTTAGCTTCCCGTATATAGTTTCGAATAGGCACGTCTCGGGTCAGCAGTTTCCCCGTGGCCCTAGGGGTCAGGGTCATGCTGTCTGGTCTATCTCCGGAATATGTCGGCTTGACGTGCACGGTAAAGCCCGTTTGTCTGAAAGCGTTAACGGCCATATCATTTCATTCAGCCGTTGTGTCTTGGCTGCTGCATGGGTTAAAGCAGCTATATGCTTCGGAGGGCGGTCGGCTAAGGTGAGGTCGTCTGAGCATGATACGACGTGGCTTCTCTTAAGCCGGAAAAGGACCGGCTGAAGAAGAAAACTTAGAACAGCGCAGCGCTTAGATTTCCAGGATCATTGAATGGGAAAAAATAACTGATATTCATACTATGCGGTGTAGCAATTTAAGACAAGAAGATAAACTCTAATTCTTGCTAGTATAGCAATAATTATGGTTGCTGAAGTAAAGCACGTTCGAGTATCAAAATCAAGACTAATTGTAAATATATGATGTGTTCACACAATAAAACCTAAAATATCAGTAATACGAAAATTATTCTAATATTTTCGAGTCATCCGGGGGAAGCTACATGTAACGTGGACGGCAGACTCGCTCTTGACTTCGTGGCGTATTCCAACTGACGAGATTATAGCTGGTATCCGAGCTTACGTTGAATGCGCCTGAGGGCAATTTTTATTGCCAATCGTCTACAGGTGAATCCTATAGCGATAAGCTTTGAGCCATCGGTTTTCTTTTGTCTGGGCTCTTAATAGCGCGTCCAGAACGTCTTCAGGCGCTCTCTCCAAGGTAAAGAAGTCACAGATCCTCACTAGAGCGCAGAGGAGATGCGGCCAAAAAGTTGGCGAGAATTCGTTAAGCGTGAGAAGATAGGCGGGCGTGATGCCTTCCAGACACCCAGCTTCTCCCCTGCGGAAGCTCTTTAGCTGGAACATTATTTCAGTCGGGGCGCATAGCGAGAATAAGGTGTCTTCAAGCATAGACATATTCCTAAGGCTTCGGGTGGACGGAATAAGCTTATCAAGCAACGTCGGGTGACACCAGCATGACACCCGTTGAAAGTGCGGCCACGGCTACGGGCAAGTGCTAGCGGCATCGGTCTAGTTGTGTCGGATGTCGCAAGGCTACCCTTGTTCTGGCAGATTTAGTTGCCACTGCGTGTACCCCGGTGGAGAATCTTAAAATCGAAAAAAAAGCTGAGTCTGTGCTTCTGAAATGTTGACTGTGCTATGTTATCGAGGGTCTTAAGAGGTTTTTCGGTGAGTGTAAAGCGTGCCTGTTTTGGCGGGAGGACGATGAATAGCCGGCACTGTTGCAGCCTGTACAATAAATTACTCAGATGGGCCCCGATACGTCCTGATGAACCAGACTAGCCCAAGCCGGTGGGCCGCCCGAGGGTATCAGGCACACGCGATTTATAAAGTTCAAAGTCTTTGTGAATCGCGAATTCAACGTCTGGTACGCTGGGCGACAAATGGCCTACCTGGTGCACCAAAGCTTTGAGCGTTTCTTCGTTTTGTGCTTGGCGCTCGTATAAATGGACAGTCCCTTCCTAGAGGGCGTTTAGTACTTGTACCATGGACACTGGCAAGGACCTTGGGACAAACACTGGATCAGAAACCCTGCACAGGCGGGGCCTGCAGGCTGGGTGGCTAATGACGGAGCAGAGGTGGGGATAAGCTGATGAGGCCGACGTGGGATAGTGGAATAGGGAATGGTAGTGGGAAGATGCATAAGGTATATCGTCACACGATAATCAGTTAGATCCAAATAATAGTTGGCCAGGCGGCTGGCTGGCCATTGTCAGTCATTACTTCGATGAAGGGGGCGCCGCTAGGAGCTGCGCAGGGTTTCCGGAGATTTAGCGAAGCCAACCCGCAGGAGATTCTTAGGATCTATCATGAAGAGGGCTGGCGTGTTTAGTGCCAAAAAATCTGTGGGCAAGATCGGAGCAACTCGGACAAACTCCGGAAGGACATGAGAACAGCCTGTGTGATCTGTTAAATCACGTTAGAAAGAACTTGCGAGATGACCCTGTCACCATCATTTCCAGCTAAGAGGTGACCGTCTCTAGCACTCGGGCCGTGATTAAAACAAGGAGAGCTTCGACGTTTAAATGAGGCAGAATTGTGGTAGCCGTAGCCATCGGCGGGTATCAGGGATGTCACTGATCCAGCTTCCTGCAGAGAAGTCACCTTTAACGCGGTTCAGACAACATCGGCATAAGACCTGCCAAGTTCTCGCCGGCGTTGACGACATCGACCGGCTTGATGGTATGCACCATTTAGTCGATTGAATCTCGCGAGTGACTAATCGGTGCCCAACGTTAATGGTGCGGAGACGGATCGGACATAACCCATACTGGAGACCTATGTAGTTGATGCAACATGTTTCGTTCGAGCACACTTTCAAAATGTGGTCAAACGTTCAGCATTGAAAGAGTCGCCCCATTCTAGTCATTGTCTACCTCTGGGATGCTTTTGGAAAGTTGCTTTGAAGCGAAGCTGTGAATCCGCCATCTTCGTGCTCTTTCGCTGGGCCAATTTTGTCGCCGTATTCGCCGACTGCTAATCTCGCTGCCAAGCTGTTTATTGTCTGGTTGGGCTACCCTGTACAGCGACTGCGACGTAATAATAATAAGAATAATCATTATCATCATCATAATAAACTGTGGGGATACTAGGACTTTTATAATAACCATAATAATAAAAATAATAAAAGCCATGCTACCCCCCGGTTAGGCACCATGCTGAATACCATTAATCTGCGGATGGCAAGAAAAGGGGGCTCCATCTGTAAGTGTTTCTCTTGTGCAATGTGTGAAGGTAAGGTTAAGGCTAATAACCTTCACTCGCTAAGCTGTCCAAGAGGCTCTGGCCGGTGCTCAACGAATGCTTAAAAAGTTGCCTGCTACCTGATTGGAGTTAAAATACTGCCTTGATTTAATGAAGCATGAAGCCTGGGGCTCTAACGAAGTTCCACCACAGAACATGCTAATTGGGAAATAAGAATAATAATGATATTAATAATAAATAATATATAAATAATAATTAAAAGAAAATATATAAATATGGACCCAAATGTTCCGATCGTAAATGATTGATTACATTGAATATATGAATGATTATGTGTTACAATTAAATAATTTATATTATATATACCTTTATTTCATATTATGCATTATTTAACACATAATATAATATTATAGTATACATATATACATAATGTACATATTAAATATACTAATAACAATTAGTTATATTATATATAAATGATTTAGTGACTTCCGTCCATTCTAATCTGGCTATGCGAATAATGATTACGTCGTCGTTTTCAATACCGTGCTAAAAACTGTTAATTGTTTACCTTCAATTGGACATCTTAGTCGAATCTTTACTGAAAACTGGACACTAACAACATTGGCCCGAATTTGAATAATACCATGCCGTGAATAACATTTATATTAAATTAGACTGTTGCCGATAGCCTTTAAACATGTTTACTTTGTAACATCATAAAACTGGGCCTGTGCTGGCTTTCAAATCAGGCTTTACCGAGATTCACATGTCATTGAGTAAAACCAATCTTATAAATCATTAAGACTCGCCCCCCGTCAATTTGGCAGTCAAGTTTGATTTGGTTATACGAAAATGTGGTCCTCGCAGCGCCAGAGCATCAACTATGTGATTTCAAATCTATCCACTCTAGTCTATATAGCTTTAACTGAATGGGCATTATTTCTCTCTGAATATACCTCCATTCAGAGTCAATATATAAAGTTTGTAACAATATTGGCCTATCTAGCCGAGGGCTGAATTCCTACTTATTAGGCCTCACCTCATCTTCGCCTACTGATGCGCTTATTCAACGAGCAACTGCTGCACTCGAAATTAAGCTTGCTCCTGAGAGGCGACGTAGTCTGTCTCGCCAATTAACTCGAGCAGCCACCGCGGGTAGACAAGTGGAGAAGAAACATCTGGCCATAAGTGATGCCTAGAGCTTTTTTCGATTTGTAAATAAGCGTCTAAACCTGCACAGCGGTTATTATTATTGTTATTATTATTATTTTTTAAATTATTATTATTATTATTATTTATTCAATTTTTTAGTATTTCCCTACAATTGTGGGACCCAAACGTGTACCCGCGTAGGCTCACCCCCCCCCGTATTATTATTATTATTATTATTATTATTGTAAACGCAGGTCTAATCATGTTAGCCCTGCATCTTGCTGAACTAAGCCAAGTGCTAAATGGAATCAAAGTCTCGCGCACATACAAGTATTTTAGGCAGATGAGCTTATAATAGCAGCCAAGTCAAGCGCACACCAAGAATTATATCCGCAGGAATTGCACGAGTGGTACAATGAGAGCAGGTTCAATAATAATTATGTGACAAAAACAAACGTCCTACACGTAAGCAGATTGGCAGAATGGTGAACACATTTGATTTAATAGCGACTACTAAACGACCACTACTCGACTATTTACATTATGCATCCCACCCTATAGGGAGCTTGGAAGAGAAACAGTCATGGTTGACATCTACTGGGGTGCCCGCCGGTTCGATTCCTGTTCTTGATTGATTTCAAGCAGACCCAACGCAGGCACTTACTGACTCCCCGCCAACATAATCCAGGTGTCCGCATTTATTTGTATCGGAAGGTTATAAACTATAAAAAATAAATAAACTTTTAAGTGCAGCCTTGTCCCAAACTTTACCCCTCCATTATTCCACAAACTAGTGGCACAAGTTGTAACAGATTCACACCCGTGTCAAGTCCTACAGAAATTTTATTGCGCCCGATTTCTTTTTATGACAATCCATAATTACACCTGTACATAAAAAGGATCAAAATCGAATGTTGATAATTATGTAGTCGTGGTATAATCATCAATACCGTGTGTTTGTTTGAAAAAAATGACTTGTGGATCTTTAGTTTTACGCAGTCTGAAAGAGTGATTGGCGAGCAGCAACATGGCCATACTAAAGACAATTCCATAGCAACACAACTAGTTGAAAGGGTCGACTATTTGGGTTATTTGTATTAACATTTTTTAAATATCTACTTTGTGTCATTTAAGGCCTCCGACGAATGCTCTGTGTACGGGTCAACAACAGTTTTAGTCAATATATGGTGTGTCCCTCGGGAGGACATCAAGAAGATCATGTCTCTGCCCATTATTCTGTATATCCTCTCTAAATTTTAAAACGTCATATCCAAAACCAAACAATCGCGGTAACGGTAACACCGAAGTGAACTTTAACATTCACATCGACCAATTTGCTAGCTAATATGATATTATGTTGTTTTTTTGTGAATGCCAACGTTTTATGGCCGCCTTTACAGTAGTCTTATTGTTCTTAAATTTATCTATAGCTGTGAAGTAGTAATAATACATAGTATCTGCATCAAAACGGCTCTCGAGAGCAGATTTTAGAATCTATGCACGGATATCTCGGTCTAATAGATCATCCATCTTTTTAATATTCGTAACAATAATCTACACTTTACTCAAACCATATCGTCGCAAACAATTGCGTGATCTGACCGAGTCAACTCTCGCTCGTGGTCCATGGCGAGAACGTTGACCCCATGAACTCTGATATAATGTCATAATGTACCATTGTAAACATCGCTACGTTTATTTGATTATAAATTGTCTTCTGATTTGTATTGCGCATCAAGTACTTGTGTGAATTGCCGTGTACCTAGCTATCTACCCTTTGAAAATGATAAAGAAGCCTTGAAGTGAATTCTCTTTGAGCAGTGCTCAATGAGAGTGGATAACAAGCCATAGTGTTAAGAATCAGCGGCTGTGCTGCCACAAATAAGTGTGGCCACAAATAGCCGGCCCCTTAGAGGCGACATTTTTAGGAAAATCGGGTTTAAGTTACTAACTTAGCACAATACTTGAGAATAACGCTAACCTGGGCCTAAATGCCCCAACAACGTTAGCACCTTAAATATGCAAACAAGACACTTTAACCCTTCTATTAATAACCTCAGAGCTGCACTTTAGAGCACGGTCGTAGAACAATAGGACAACAATAGGAACGCAATGTGAGTTGTGAGGAAAAACAACATGGGCTAATATTATGACACTATAATGCCTGGAGCTAAACACAATATCCGTAGCAAAACCATTGAATGATGTGAAAATTGTGAATTCTAGGAATGTGTAGATATGAGCATTTTAGATTCAAGTATTAATGTAGTGAATAATTACATGCAATAATATGCAGTAATATGATTGTTGTGACAGGATGGTCGTGCATGCATCGTCTTGTTAATGATACACGTTCCGGGCCGCTCGTAAATTTGACGTCACCATCTCCCAAATGCCGAGTAATAGATTAGCCATTAGCTAAAAGGTTTGGAGAAAAATCTAACCTATTATGCTTTCTAGTTATGTTAATGATTCCTGTTATGTTTGCAGTATTGCAGTTGTTGTCATTCTGGGTAAAAACCTAGACAAAACAAGACGCTTAACCTAGCTACAATTGTGAAAAAATAAACACGATATTGACGAGGTTGTTGTGCCTGCCAGGAAGTTTCTGCCAATGCTGCTAAGCCTTTGTTGTTTCGGAGGGTCACCGACGCCACCGACGCGCCTCCCGTCCTAGGACGCGCCATTACGGGCTGCTGGCCAAACTTGACTCGGATGCCAAAATTATGAGCATCCAATGATTGCGGAAGCGAGGTACGACCATTGACGATGCCTCTTGGAGGAAAATAATGCCTCTCGAAAAGGATGGCCTTCTCGGCGTCAACTGGCTTGGGCGTTGCCAAAACGGACGTTGGTGACATCAAAGACATCCGATGAGAAGCAGAGCCTCTCTCGGAGGGCTAGGCCGACAACACCGTCGACTGGTATTGCCACATGACGGGCCAATGGCACAGTGTACCTACTTGGTGACGAAGGCTTCTGCTTCTACGGAAGTCACCACCTCTTTCTCGACACGGTAGCGAGTCGAGCCGTTGATTGTTACATACATGGGGCCCTCTTTTCCATTGACTGTCCTGTTTTCGGTCTTGTGCCTGCCTTTCACTCTGCATGGTCGCATTTTTCTGTCTCCCTAAATCGCGTACAGGCACACTATCGACGAGCGTCGTCACCACTGAAACCATGCACGTACACGCATTATTACTCGCCCTTACCGGAAATTCCTTACTAGTTGTACATCAAGCCACGCACCTTGAAGCCGCTGGATGGCTGACAGAGCTCAATGACAAATTAGGCATTGAGTAGGCCTTACAATACACAAACCCTTGCTTTAGATGTATCAATAGCTTTTGCTTCTCAACGATTTTCTCATTTTGCCCTGCTACGTTTCACGCGGAGTGACGATGATAGGTTGTAACCGAGCGTTCTTTTGAAAACTGAGCATTGTTTATGTGTGAATGAGTGCAGTGAGAGGTCAATTATATATATATATATATATATATATATATATATATATATATAAAATATTGTGATGATTTATTAATAATTTACATTACGTTTGCACACTCGGCAGTGCTCGCCTTAAAAAACATATATATATATATATATATATATATATATATATACATATACATATACGTACTTAATTTATAGTTAGCGGTCAGTTCCAAATCAGTAAGTCAGTAGTCTATTTCTGTCTGCAATGTTCTGGAAAGTTTCTGGAATGCCTGGTGCCTTTACATTACGAGCAGCTACCGTGACTAGTGTGGAGTTCACAATCCCACGAAACCCGTAATCGTCCCCACTCCCAGACTCGGTATTGCTTTGATATTACTTCGAAACTAATAGTTTACTTTGTAAATGTATTAATGTACTTAAACATCTTTCCTAACCTAGGTGTCTGTCCTTTGGCTGGATCCGCAGTCGCTAAAGTAATAGAACGCCCTGAAATTTGCGACCAAAAATGTATCTTCTATGTGTTACAAACTGAGCCAGTTAAAACAGTTCAAAGTACGCTTCTCAGAAACTAAACTCCACAGAGTGGGCATTAGTTTATACGGGGCGTTCAAAAGGGGCAGACATCCTACAATTCTAAGAAATGCACGTTTTGAAAGAGCAAAAATCAAGATGCCTTTATATACGATCTCTCTCTGGTCCCAGTGGATAAGCGAAGTCCAAGTTGCGCGCTGACGCCACCTAAATCGACCTTAGCAGGAACCTCGAAATGGAACTAAGTAGCCTTAGCCCACCTTAGATAAGAAAGGACGTCGACGCCGTGAAGAGGAATGACATAATTTTTCTCACACAGAAAATTACCCATTCATGTATTTTCAGTTTATGTTCGCAATAACAACAGGTGCATAGTACGACTTCATTGATATCACTTTCAATCTCTGCAAGCAAAAAGTTGGGCCTTATTTTAGGCTTGTAGTCCACATTTTCTCTCATTTGCACAGCTTCTCTAACTATTCTGTAAGATACCAGTGCATTTGTTTGAACCATATTTTATTAGACGCGAGACAAGCACATTGATTGTATGGTTTTGTTATAATATGGTATGAAATGTTGATATTTCACGTTAAGCGATCGCTGATAATAAGATCCGGTTTAGCTGCAGTTTGTTCTAGAACTTGGGAGCCAAATTTTTAACAAATATGTTTGTTTACGAGTATTGCATCGTTTTGGATATGGTGCAGCATAAACGATGTAAGAGCAAAGCCGAAAATATTAGACGTCGCCTTGGAAAATTATGCTACAATTAAACGATACATATATATATATATATTTATATATATATATATATATATATATATATATATATATATATATATACTGTACCATACAACTGTATATATATATATATATATATATATATATACTGTACCATACAACTGTATATATATATATATATATATATATATATATATACTGTACCATACAACTGTACCAACGATGCTGCAGCAGTTCCGATACAACATAGTGGGTCTAATTAGTAGTGGGTTTCTAGTTTAAGTTCATAAACTCCCGTCTTAGAACCCGCGTGGGTAGAGCCTTCTCCAGTCAAATGACAGTCAAAAACAAAAACCAAGAAATAATAAAACCGCGTATGTTTACGTTGTTATAAAGAAAACGGTGCGTGCTGAAAGTCCAGAAGCCTACCATTTGCACTATATGATATACCGTTCTTTCTAGTGAACTATAAATATAGAATAAGTAGCAATCTCGTCAATTCTAGTTCTACATACCTGGCCGTGCCATAAAGAAGTTTGGCATTTTCCGTTTTGTTCACGCTCCTACGCAGACGTCCCGTTTGGGCCGCCTTCGTACGTGTGATGTCGAGGCCAATGGATCGCAAGGCCATGAAATACTTCGTAGTGATGCGGAAATAGATGTAGTGAAAAACGAGGCAGAGGGACAGAACGCTGGCTACAAGCGGTGCAGAACAAACAACAAAAAGGTGCACAACGATAACAAAGATGGTGAGATCGAAACTTCCCGAATACGCTACAACAGACATAAGCAACACGCTAACCCAGCAGAGAATACAAAACAACTTTGTCAAGATGTCTGCTGCGGAGTGTTGTGGACGTTCACGAAGTCTTCAACATTTAGGCGGTCAGGTATGATGTGCGCCTTCACTGCGCTCACCTGAGTCATCTTGTTGTGTGCTTCTGGTTTGCGCTGGTGAGGCATGTGGAGACGCAGGAGATGCCTCGTTTTCGAATTGCATGTCAAATGTTGTTACGTTTCCTGTCTTGTTCGTCTGCCGTACCTGTCACGCCTGGCACGGCGTTGGCTTTTGTCCAAGTGAAACCGACGTGGTCTAGGCTTGTCCCGGTCCGACGGCCGATGCGACGGCATTCTGCCGATGTGCAATAAAAGCTGCATCTGTCAGCTATTTGAAAGCAACAGCGCGACTATGCAAAGATTTACTACAGAGCGACTATGCAAAGATTGACTACAGCGCTCGCATACTGTGCAGTGCTTGACAAGTCCCTGCAGGATTTGGCCCCGTCAGTTTCGCAGGTGTGTCAAGGGTTGTACTCAGTATCGTCGCACGTAGGCAACACTATAACAAGACTAGAAAATTAAAATTTCTTAACGGTAGATACGTTACAGACATCAACATTGCATTGGCCGCATAGACGCACTCACTATATATGTATGTATATATGTATATGTATATGTATATATATATATATATATATATCACACTGAAACGTACACATAAGGCACCCACAAAAGCGCCAGAATGCCAGAAGCTTTTTTTAAAATGTATATTACAACCACTTCCATAAGATCTACTTCCGTTTTACTTCGCTGAAATTTAAAGTTATTCTATGCGCTCCGTTTAGAATTAGTGTTCCCGTCTAATATTGGCCTTCAGCCTCCATTTAATCTCTCCGTTGGCTCAACCTTTCAGCTCGTTGTTCTCTAGCACGTTTTTCCTTTTCATTATACCCGCCGTCAGTCTGATATCCTGTTCCCATTTGCACTCACGCTCGAGGATAGCGATGTCTAAGTTTCTGCCCGTTATGCCTGGAGACGCCATTACTTCGCCATGTATTATGCCATTACATGGCAAGCAATCGTACGTCTTCGAATGCTGGGTACAGGAGGATTGTGTATGTCACGTAATCATTCTCACTTGTGTCGCACATGACTATGTCCGCGTAAGCGATTGTTTGAACGCGCTCCAGTCTGCATTGACTCAGTACATCGTCGTATGCCATGTTCCAGAGCAGAAGCCCTAGTATGGATTTCTGCGGGATGCCGGCAGTCATGGCGAGCTCTGTGTTCCCGTGGATGACTGACCTACTGTTGACGTTGGAGGCTCTAACCTTTCGAAGATACTGGGAGATTTTTTAGTCGTTACATCTATAATGACCGGCCGACTTAGTGAGGTGAAGGCATTGCGGACATCCAGAAAGACGACCGTGCTCCTTGGACCATTGGTTCGTTTTTCTTTTATTTTTGGTCTCCTGTGGAACTTGATAAATGGCCACTTCCTCCAGCTTCGCCGTTAGCCTCATGCGGATGACTGTTTTGAGTGCATTGCTCAAAATATCCACAATAAAGGGCGGTGCGCCCTGGAGTCGGTGGGCGGTTTTCCTCGTTTTCTGAGAAGGACAAGAATAGTCTTCCTCCATGGCGCTGTGTAAATGATTTTTATTAAGATTTGGTCCGTGATCTGTTTCAAGATTTGCGGCTGTTCTTAAAAAAACATCTTCACCGGGAGTCCATCCGGACCGGGTGCTCTGCCGTAAGATAACAGTTTTATAGCGGCAGCTATTTTTCCTTGTGTGATTAAGTGTATGTCGTCCTTCACCATATCTAGTTATGGGTGCGATCTTGATCTTAAGGGCCGCGGCTTCATCTTGTTATGTTGTGTCCTTGTGTTGATGAAGTGTGGTTTGTGTGTGATTTATTTTGTTGGTATAGTAGGGAAGGTTCTACCAAACACGACGATTGCATACCTGAAATAGGCTTCAGTGAGTGCATTATATAATTCTAGTTTGAGTTTTGTCGTAGCAGACAAACGTAAATGGCTGATGGCAGCGATACCCTTTCGGATTTTGCGGGCGGTGTAATCTACGTGTAAGTTCCATATTAAATTACTGTTTATCATTATTTCATGATATTTAACTGTATCAGTTTTCTGTATAAGTGGGCAGTTGCAAATTGTGTTTGCTATACGACTATGAGTTGGATTTTGCTAATACATTTGATTATGTAATAGCTTATCAATTTTGGGTGTTGTATTTCCTTATGTATTTTACCCTTGGTTGCCGGTGCAAAGGAGCGCAATTGCTCGTTGAAAGTGTATAAAGGCAGGCTTTGTTGGCGGATGTTTGCCCGGCTGACAAACTCAGACGCTCACCAACTATCAAAACACTCGACCACTATTTGTGAATAACTCGCCAGACTTTTTTCTCTTTCCCAACAAACCTTGCCTTGAAGTAGGCAGGTAAGGTATTGAGTTTGTCCGATATTATCCATGGCATGAGTATGGTCTTTTTTGCGCGTGTATAACCTACTTTTGTATAGTATGCTGCTTTCTTTTGGCATGTTTGCGCCGCCTTGATGACTACACAGATTACATCTGGGTTTTATTAATGTGTCCTAATAAATTGATGCATTTTATTTTCCGCAGTTTGCAAACTTTTTCGCAAATGTATTGCTGTTTTTTTTTAACTTGAATAGTGTCCTGTTTCCCTATTGTTAACATGTGGTTAATATTATGTCTAGCGTTAGCATCTAACAGCACGGTGATCAGACACGCCTCTGGCACGTGGTAACTTCGTATGAGCGGCATCGACTAATCTCGTTTTTGTATGTACATGGTCGATTATAGTGGCGCTGTCTGCCGAGACTCTTGTGTGGTCTGCTCGTTGTAGTACAAAACCTTCTTCCGACAGGGTGTCTACGTACGCGTAGCTGATTTCTGATGATTCGCTAACGTCGATTTTCAAATCTGTAAGGATTAACGTGTTACGTGAATTGTCTGATTGGCACATCATTTGTAGTTCTTGGCTTGGTGATGAGAAGTTTTTGCTGGGTGACTCGTAGGTACCTATTAGTAGTAACGTTGTGTCTGTTATTGTTATCTTCACTGAACGTATGTCTGTGTTTTGCACTCAGACTGCTGTCTATGTCGTATTGTATTTGTCGTTCGAGAGAGATCGACGTTTGCTAACGTTTTCTGGATGTCCAACAAATAAACACTAAATATTGTACTGGCTTCCTTATTTGTGTCTAAATTTTTATTAAATTAATATTGTTGATATGCTACGTTTTTTCTATTTGTGTACTATCATCCCCGAATATGTGGTTTATATCAAGTTGTCGGAACGTCAATATACTAATTTGAGGAAAAAGAATATATAAATTGCCTTAGATTCTACAATTTCTGTAATGATCTCTACTGGTGCTTAATTCGTCGTTTCAGCATCTAATCTCTTGGGGTCTGATTTTTTTTGTAGGTGTGTTTTTAAGTGGTCTTTTCTCGCCGCTTATCTTTGCAGTTGTGTTTTCTCGTTTTTGTTATAATTCGTGTGTGCAATCTCGTAATTCAGCCAGTGATTTATTCTGAATCTCCTTTCCAGTTTCAGATTTACTATAGGCAGAGCAGTTGTTGAAATTTTTCTATAATCTCATCCATGACTTCTATGGTGTAGTCGGGGTTCTCTTTCTCCCCGACCTTTCCCACTACTAGAATCCGAGATGTTTGTGTTGTTGGTTCAGCGCTGTAGGTAACTCTTTCAGGCAACATGGTTGATTCAGCGCTGTAGGTAACTCTTCCACCTCTTGTTTCCACACTATCTAGCCTCGTGTAGCTGCAAAGTAATTCCAATCTGCTGCCTTCTGAATCCTTGTCTTTTTTGCTGCTCTTCGGTCCAAAATCTCGGGTTCTAAGATGATTCCTATCGGTGGTCCGGACAGAGACGTCATCTTCAACAAGTTCTCTTCCCGCCTTTTCCCTTATTCATACTTGATGAGGCTGGCCTATCAGCCCACTCGTTAGTGTCTACGTGAGCCTGCTTGTTTGGGCTTTAAAAATTCACTATTTTCAAATTAAATCGAAAGCTTGCGTTTCTAGCACACTAGACATTTGGCGAGCAGCTTGTTTATTGCCCTTTGCAACTAGACCCAATCTATCTACTAATAATTCGCGGCGAATCTCTCACTGCCTTCAGCAAGAAAGATAGCTCCATTCGGCTAATATGCTGGTAGAAGTATTAATCTTGTGAAGAATGGCTGCAAATGTCGTCATAGCTATAAATAGAAGGCACACCTGGCCCTATTTAGCTAAAATATGCTGGACCCTAATTTCTTTCACATGGGGTGCAAGTAGAACTCAACTGCGTGATTCGAAAAGCTCTCAGAAGGGCTGGCAGACCATTCACATCCGACTCAAGAGGCTTGGCAGCTACTGATAAAGCAGGGCTTTGCTAGACTGAACTATTTTCGGTGCATGAGAAATGTGTAGCGTGAGACGCGGCGGTCTTCTACATAGACACCTATCCTATAATACTTGCAAAACAGCTCAGTTGAGCCAGGACGGTTGGAGGAGCATGCGAAAATGCATTCAAGACATCACGGGAGATCGGCTTGAGGCACAGACTATAAGCGAATGTTGTCCCTTTGCTATCCGTAAGGCAACACTAATCATAATTAATAATCATAATTTTGACAATAGCTTAAAGATATGGAAAATTGTAAAAGGTTTACTAAGTGCCCGGTTAGAAGAAAATCTTGCGGTTGTGAAACTGCTCGACTTTTTTAAATCTGAGCCTGAAAAGGCACTTTTGATCTTAGACATCGAAGGTAAAGAGACACCGACGCCCGCCATCTTAATTAACAACCTGAGTGCAGAAGAGTATCAGAACGCTATGAATTTACCATGAGCTCCCAAACTTCAGCCCATATAATTTCCGATATACTCCTACTGCGGTCACAACAGTCATCTACCTGCGAAATGTGCAGGAAGTTCCTAAGGTCACTTCAGGGCCTGCGTATGCATATGACACGTTTTCATACCACAAAGACCCGGCCTTTACTTAGTCAACTTATAAGAGACTCGCCGTCGCCTGCGTCGCTTTCGGGTCAAGACGACCCAAGTAGGCCGCCAGACGCGAACGTCGATTCCACGACGCTAATCCGTTTCCTGACCCGGGCGCATATAGACATTATACTAGTCAAAGTGATACCCACAGGGGTTAAATAAATATGCTGCGCGGTATACGCTGCAACACAAGGAAAGACAATGCATTATGGGAGAAGCTCCTAATCATGCCAAGACTCATGCTAGGCATCTCAGCACGGAGGCACAATGATCAGTCATTATGTCAAATAATCAGGAATAACTACTGACTCGCGATGAAAAACACTCGCAAGACCTCTAGACAAGTGTAACCGTAACAATATACAATACAATACATCACTCGATACAGACACGACAGGGAAAAGGTGGCAGAGCGCAAATTAGTTGAAGGTGATGTGCGTTCCGCTGCACGAATCCTGCTTTCGACCGACTTTTTTGCACCATTCAGCGATTACGCGGGGCAGGAATCAAGAAGAAAGCACCCTCCTCCATTAGCGTATGCAAGCGCGTTCCTAGCATCCTTCCAGGCACCGGTAACAACAGGAGGGCACACTGTATATCACAAATTGGTTGTTGACGCCGTACGATCTTTCGCCGTAGCATCAGGACCTGAATTAGATGGGCTGCGTCTCCGACACCTCCCGAACATGTTTTACAGCTATGTACTCTCATCCGGGAGACTTCTGGAAGAAGTTTTCTCCCTGGTGGCCTCAGCACTAGACGGTAACCTGCCTTAATTATGCTTGACGACCTTTCACGGGGCAAATCTTACGGTCCTAAAAAAGAAGGTGGGTTTAATCAGACCCATAGCATAAGAGATCCATAGTGAAAACTTTAGGACCAAGGCAAGCAGGGATTTCTATAAAGGAAGGCAGCCGTTCACGCTGTACGAGCATATATCGAAACAGACGATCCTGTTTCGATATATGCTCGTACAGCTTGAGATTCTAGTCAAGCTAGACTTTAGCAATGCGTTTAACACAATACGACGCGATGTAATATTAGGAGAGGTGAAATACGTACCGAAACTTCTGCTGCTGGTATGGTAAAGCTACAGGAATCCGTCACTGCTACCCTGGTGCGACAAAAACCACTTAAATCGACAAGTAGAGTGCAACAAGGAGATCTATGTTGTTCAGCCTAGGGATCTCCAGCACGAATGAGAAGCGCGCAGAACATCTGGTACCTGAATGATGGTAAATTAGGAGGACCGGCGACTGAAGGAGAGACAATCCTTAATCTTTCCAAATGCGAGGTTATAACGGTCGGGTAGCACCAAGGAACGATACGAAGTACACAACACCATTGCTGCCGATTTACCAGGTTGTAGGTGAGTTAATTCGGCCGAGATAGAGGTTATTGTGTTTTTCTTAGCCCAGAAAGTATTTTCAAGGTCCTAAGAGATAACCGCCGCGCGTTGTTACAGACACGACCTCGTCTGTTGGCCATGCACTCACAAGCAGCACTATGCCTTTGAAGACAAATTTTAGGCTCCCCGAAAATGAATTACACACCGCACACTTCATCGACAAGCCAATGTCCCGACGCCCCGCAAACGTATGAGGACATACTGAGTAATGTTTTTAACATTGACTTCACGGACAGTGCGTGACGAAGAGCAAGCCTCCCCATAAGAGACGGTGGTTTTAGTATTCAATCAGCAACAGAATTGACCCCCTTATTTTAAGCAGCGTCATTCTTAGAATTTGGCCAGCTGGTAGAAACGCTAGTTGACAAGGATATTTATAAACGACTTAAGTGACCGAGAGAGATAGCTTAGTGGCAAAAGCCTTTGCCTTGCATTTAGGAAGTCTGGGTTCGAGATCCAGACCGGCCACTCCTAAATTGGTTTTCATTTCATCATATTTATTCACTCATGTTGAGTAGCATATCAACGACGTATAACAGATAAAATAGGTAAACGAATATTAGTAATATAACAACAACATAACAACTTTTGAAGTGGTACGAGTATCTGTTGGGATAGAAAGACCTCATAAGCGTGCTAATTCATTCAATGATTGCACAAAGGGGCATTCTGCAGCATGATATCTAGTGTAGACTTCCCCGCAACGGTTACAAACACAGTTGTCATACTCGTCATGATATTTAGACCGTCTACAAGAGGTATGGTGAAAACCATGCACAGCGTATCGTTTTATCACATGTCTGTTAGTAGGGTCCGGTCCCTTCCACTCTGCGTTTCTCATTGCGCCGGTGATAAAAAATTCCGGATCGAGTTCGGCCATTTTTACTTCCCATCTTTTAATGCATTCGTCAAAGGCCGCGGTGTGGGAGAGGTTAACACGATGCCTTAAATCTTCCGTGAGGAGCGGACAATCCGCGAGTAAATAAACGAGTCGGTTGCGCGTTGACGTGTGGAGTCCTAGGGTACGTTTGAGAAAGGCTACTTTTACTTGGTTTATTTGATCCAGGTTTCTCACAGTCAGATGCTCCCATATTAGGTCAATTCCGTAAGTGGCGACAGGGGCAACTTTCAAGTCGAAGAGGCGGATGGCCGTGGCGAGGGATAGACGCTGTGGGCTCTTGATAGACGTTGCCGCTATCAGGGCCTTCCTACATATTTCCATAACGTGTCTTGAGAACACTGCCCCGTTGTACGGCAGTGTTAGGCCCAAATAAGAAAACATTTAAAAATCGACCATGATTGAAAAAAACGGGGAGCACAGATGTCTCAATGAAATGAGATAATGCATTACCATCCAACCCCCCTACATTAAGTTAAAAAAAAAGATCGAACACAAGCAAACATCGGGGATACACGCCAAGGCGAGTTTCTGGGGCAGCTGCTTCCACTGACAGTTTGCAGAGGAAATGCCGCATCGATATTAGGTGGGATATGCTGAGATTAGCTAGAGTAAAACCTCGAAATAACGAGGATACACATTCACACACAATAATAATAATAATAATAATAATAATAACAACAATAATAATAACAACAATAATAATAACAACAATGATAATAATAAGGGTCAGTGCGGGAGCGAAACATGCTGGTCACGCCTCTATGTTGGCGGAGGCGAATAAGTGCAGAAAGTATGCCAGTATTACCTACCTCTACGACTTTTGCCCGCTGGCATTCGAGGCACTGTGGGACCCGGCCCAAAGACGCACAAACTTAATCAACGTGTCGCTAGAGCTGTCGAGTAGCTGCATCAGAGATTATCGCTGGACATTTAGCGGGGTAACGCCGCCTCTGTCCGTGAAACTCTGCTAGACTGGACACGCCCGAACATAGAGGATATGTAACGTTTTCACTTATTTTACCCGGTATACACGTACCGGGTAAAATAAGTGAAGTTACCCTTACATATACGCAAATTGATCATATATATATATATATATATATATATATATACTTTACACGGGTGGCAAACGCGGTTATTTTTAATCCTAAAAGGAGTGGTTTGCGACCAGTGTAAAGTGCACGGAAGATTTTTTTGCAGATACAGTAAGTTCTGTCAGAGTGTAAAGTGAAAAAAGGTTGCTTGATTTGTTTGACTCGGCCTCATCGAAGTCGCAGTGAGTAAGCCTTCAAAAGGGGAACGGGTGCATCATGCTGACGGGAACGTAGTGGACCAGACTACCTATACAATAGAGGAGCATCAGCCAGGTTTAGCACGTGCAGTGGCATCGACTGTCTGCCTACAGTCAAGCAATTCTTGCCCACAGGGATCACCGTATACGCCTCGCTAAGGGTTGCCAGCTAGGCGTTTGAGCGACGTTAATTATTGCGATTATTCACCACAGTTATCTCCTCGTTCCTCATCACTTCTGTTACGCTACAAAGCCGACAGACGATCAGGAGAGGGAAGCAGCCATATGTGAAGGGCCAGTTGTCACCGACTAAAGACGTCGTCAACCGAAGCAGCGGCTTCGCGAGAACGCCAGCGCCGAGAAGCTGGGCTAGACGAGATGGCGGAGAGTACGATCGATAGGTGGAAACAGTGAGAATGACGGTAGTCTGTCCGAAACAGATGACGACATCTATCACACTGGCGGTAAAAGCGGAATGTGGAGTCACATGCCAACTCGGCAAGAGAAAGCGAAGGCAAAAGTTGCCGCAAAGAACGTAGCCAAGGATATTGCCTCCAACGGAAGGTTATCCGTACGACGGCTCTGCCAGAACTAATCTTCTACTGCCGCCCAGTCAACCCCGAAGCGCTTAGACCCCCCTGGTGTTCCTCGGATAACTGTGGAGCTCGAGCGAGTTTTCTCTCTGGGAGCAAATGCGCGAGAAGCAACGCAAGGAAAATTGGCAATTCGCCCCAAAGACCCAGATCAGACAGTGACAGTAAAAATGCTAAATAAAATTTGTGGTGGGAATATAAAATACTGTCAAGATACATTAGTATTCTAGAGCCGATTTAATGGAGCTAACTCTCAGTTAAGCGAGAAAGGCATTTTAGATTGCCTTCGAATACAAGGCATCGATAAAGCGTAAGGAAAAAACATGGTATCGTCGCAAGAGATGACAAAGGGAATGAAACAAAGGCATGGACATTTTCAGGAAGAGTGCGACTCCGCTTTGACACAATGTGGAGCGCGGAAGCGCTCAAGGTAGGCGAGATCCGTGAGGTGACATTGTGTGCAGGATCCCCAATAAAACAAAACAAGTAGAGCTCTGCGAAAAAATGTCCGGAAGCCTTTCTGTTTCAGATTTTCCATCGCTAACCGACGTAACACAGAGCGTCAGCTCTGAGCCTTATTGAAGTCGGAAGGCGTTTGCGGACGTTGCTAGACCAATTGCTGTTTAATACGCCATCGACGGCGGCCCGAAAATGGTTTCAACCCTCTCCCAGACACCATCAATCAACCAATAAATTAGATTTATTGACGTGCTCAACAAGTTGGCAATCTGTCTCATTTCATTTAAAATATACACAATAAACGAGTGTATGTATATTTGCACCGACTGTGGTCGAGCTGTAATACCTTAGAAGGGTGTAAACTTACACAAAACACAACAACACTCTCCAACACTCCGTCGATGTCTCTCTACGGGTAATACAATCCGGGATCGAGTGACTATACATCAAATACCGATCTTCAGCTTGACATAAAGCCATGCGTCATAGAATTGCTTATGCCGTTAGGTATGCTGCGAGAGGACAAGAGGCGAATTGACCACTTGAATTGATAGGAAGCGACCAAAGGATGATAAATCTGGCTCAATTGTTCATACCTTGCAATTGTAAGAACAATACTTATTTCTGATCGGCTGCCAAGTTTACAGAGACCCTTTAGCATTTGGTATCTAAATGATAAAATCCTGGGGAGCCCCGCGTTCATCGTGGGAGAGGATCTGCAAACCGTACTACATATGCTTTGAGGAACCAGGTGGGCTTACGCTCAGCACATCGTAGTGTGAAATGAGGAGAGCAAGATAAAGCCATTTAAACTGTCATGCTAACACTTTCCGGATTAACTCAAGGACGCAGGATAACCTAGATGTTCTAGGTGCTCATGTCATGTGTAAAGGAATCCCAGGGACTTTTCTTACGGAACGAGAAGCCCTAGTAAGAGTACCTAGTAGTAGTCTGGCCACATTTGGCCAACTTGATGCTCTTCTTCTGAAACGCTCGACACTTGTAACAGTGAATAATCAAGGAGGAAATACAATTGGTGACCTTACGTCAATAAGAGAACGTGCCGTTTCTTTGGCGGCTCAGCACTTCTATAGAAAGGGATTATTTGAAGCCTCCCGTCAGCAACCCCTTCCGCATGGTGTCGATTAATAGGATAGGCGCCCCCTTTATAAGCTGGTCTCAGTATATCGTGCGCTGAACTGGTCGACTCTAACGGTCTACAATGGAGTTCAATGTAATAGTAAGAAGAGCACTAAGAACAGCACAAAATTCCATCTACACTTGAGCCTAAAGGTCCAAGATGAGACAATGAATTACGGTCTGACGAGATTACCGCGCCAACGGCCGAACCTGATTCCGCAAGTAACTGACAATATAAAATATTTTCTACAGTAGTGCCGGACAACCAACCGAGTGGTACTTAGCGCATTGCTGCAAGCAGAACCGACAAATGCACTTAGTACTATAGCCTTTATGAAACTCTCTCGCGGCGTTACCTTGCATGCTCCTTCTCTTCGTCACAGTGTGTCGTCATCGAGAAAACTGGATTTTCTGAAAATATTTTTATATGCATTTTCCCCCTAGGGACAAATCAGATAACTCGGCACACTTCCTCGTTTTCAAAGGGTAGATTAATTGTGAGTTGTTCCAGTGTGATCGGATATTCGACCTCTGTAGCCGAGTTTTCTACGTCGGGGTTAAACAGCAGATCTTTCAGCAGTTCTCTGTGTCAGAAATAACAGGTGCGTTTAAACCGCGGCCGCAATCTCCGCGGCCTAAACCACCACTTGTTCGGTAGACCGCAGCAGACATCTACACCACTTCCGACTACGACAGTTTCGATATTGACCAAAAGAGTACCTACATTGGATTGACAGGTCGGTGTCATCTGCAAAACTTTCTGCGTTTTCTGCCCTAGAGCAGGAATGCGTAGTACAGGTAGATGCTTCCTTGCAGCAAGCGCCAGAACTTCAAAGCTCGTAAACTCAGTACTATTATAAAACCATGAGCTTATAGTATTCCACCGCTAAGACAGACGTGGGTAAAACCATTACATGCGTTAGCACATAGAAAATCCGTCATCATCCATAAGTTGCAGGATAATTTCTCTCTCATCAATTATGCAACTAAAATCACCGCCGGCAATTGTTGGAGCCCTAAAGTTAAGACCCGAAAGACCCGCAAGTAAGTCGTCAAAAACTTCTGCAGAATCAAACTTTAGAGGAAAATAAAATACGACACTGTTACCACTTACAAATAGTTACAGTGATCCTGAGTCATAAAATATATTGACTCCTTAAGAAGCGACTGTTGTGTACTCGTTGTCATTAGAGACTTTGTATTTTATTATCGTGAATACTGGTAAAATTTTGAGGGTTAACGCAAGAGGCATAGAAACAGCCACTGGTTAACGACGTGATTTACAGTTTCCGAAGCAGATTCTTAGAGCAGCTGTCTCTAAAGGGAACGCGGCTTCTACCGTGAGCGCTATGGGCTAAGGCGTAACTGGTCGCAGACCACAGTAACTGTAATGAGCATTCGCACGGCGTTTTGGTAACACCGTTGCTCCGCTTTCCGTGCTCGCGTGTCGGCACAAGTATTTAATCAGTAACGCTTTATACATGTTGTAACCTTCGAAGAAATTGCCGATATCGGTGCCACTAGAGGTGGCACCGATACCGCATGCCAATTCTCTCCACATAACATACCCTCATCGTCGTAGCGTTCGGTTTTAGGCGCTTGAGATTCGCGCCGAATATGTAATAGCTATCTGTCTGAATGTATGAAATATGAAATTTATATTACAATCATTATAATAGTATGCAACGTGTTGTGTAACTAACATTGAACGATTCGTTCAATTGAGTTGTTTACGTAATTGTTCGTTAGTTGTTATAGTGCGTAGTAGGCTCGTGCGTAGGCAGTGCGTGAAGGCCGTGCCTACCATGCTTCCGGAGCCGACAAACACAAATTGGGTTACCTGCTTATGACACATGCCAACTAGGACGAAGGCGTCCTCTGAGCGGACGACACGCGACTCTAACCCGTTGCAATTACTATTATTGACGTCGCTCTAGTTGTGGTTGTGGCTGCTGCTGTCAACGTTGGTGTAGTTCTGCCCAAGGACGCAATGTGTGATGACTATCTCGCTGACCACTGCTGATCACCGGTTAATGATGGAGAGCAGAAACTACTCTGTATGCTAATATGTCCCCCCCCCTTCCCCCCCTATGAACGTATGTTGCCATGAACATGAATGACATGAACACAAATGTGATTTGATCCGGGCAGCACCTTGCAGACTGAGAGTTAATTAAAGGCACTTTAACAGAGAACACAGCTAAACTCTTGACTAGCAGGTAAGAGCTTAGCTCTGCTCGTTGTGTATGTTATGTATGTGTGTAATTGTGTTGGCTTAGTTACTTTTCTAACTTACGTTGGCCGCAAACCACAACTGGCATCTAGATATCGTCTTGGCGCCCGTGATTCGGCGTGCGTTCGAAACAATCAGGTCCGTTTCTTTATGAGAACTAAGACAATTGAGCAGCTTTGGTAAGTATCTCAAATGATTGCTGCAATGTAGTTTTGCATTCACCGCATATAAGAAGGATTTCAGCAACTTGCGGAAAATCGCCTCATATGCGAGTCGGTGTTTGCGTAATGGAAAATGACGTATCTACAACGGCGCATTTCGCGGCGCGAATGATGGCCTGCCGACGATACTTTTACTGGAAATTGTTGTCTTGTTGTGCAGAAATTCGTAGTGCATTGCGCCTCTCCAATCTTGCCAGACACACAGCGTAGTTTCTAAGCATGAAGGCCGGCGTTTGCAACACTGCTGAACCCGGTATCTCTCTCTCTCGATCATGACCTACCGTTATGAATTTAATTTTAATTTTATTATGTAGTAGACGATTCATTCCCTATCACTAAACATCAAATTTCTAGCATTAAAGAATGCTTTTCCAAGAGATGAAAAGCGCTGGCATTTAAGTGGTTAGTCATGTCAATTTCTGTATGCCTGTACGCACCCAAACATTGGCAATTTGAACGCAGAAACGGCTACGTGCAAATGAACTAATCTCGTTGACTGTTAAATATGTATAACAGCCTACGAACGAACTCAATTGTTGCTATTTTGCCGTGGTCGAAGAAATGTTTATCTGTTTGTAGTCAAGTTGTCAGAGTGTAGTTTTTTTAGAACGCACTCGAACCGATAGGGTAAGCGCACAGTTTGAGGCCTATAGATCGGACAGATACTGTCGCCGAGACAGTCGCATAGCTTTTCGCTGGCGGCAGGGACCAGAAAAGCGCGCACCAAATACGGTAGAAACGTGTCTAGAGCCTTGATACTATAACGGTGAAAATTTTGATTGGGAAATTCGAGGCTAGAGGTTCTGTTGAAAACAAGATCAACCACCTGACCCGCCTGTGACCGCTAGATTAGTGACCATATCGCTGCAGTTCAACAACAGTATGAACGAGAACCTGGCGACTTCAACTCGCCGCTGAGCTGAGCTCTGGGATTGAGCACTTCAAGGTTTCGAGTTGGAAAGGAATGTTAGAAGAAGAGCTGGGTTTGCACCCTTTCAAGATTTCGATAACTCAACAGCTAAAGCCCGCTAACCCTCTAGAACGCTATAAATTCGCTTAGATTATGGAGCGTCACAAGAATCAGGATGAGGCTATTTACGACAAAATCTTCTTTTTTGATGAAGCTAACTTTCATCTTAATGGATACGTGCATAGGCAAAAAGTTTGCATTTAAGGCTCCGAAAATCTAAGAACGATCCTTGAACGAGCAATGTTTGGTGCATATTGGATGAGTGGTGTTCTCGGCCCTCACTTTTTCAAAAACGACACTGAAGAAACTGCAGCCACTAGCACTAGACTATTTCTACGCGCTTTATTTCTATTTTAGGTCAGATGTCGAATTCAGTATTCACACCTGAATGTTGGACTCCATATCCCGACACAGCATAGGACCGAAATTCTACGTTGGATAGAGAGAAAGTTTTCTGACTGATAGAAGCTTCCCTGTAAAGGTGCACGACTGCTTCTCATCGCCTGGTAAGGTTACCTCAAGTGGTCCGCAAGAAACAGTTCTGGGATGCTTATGCTTTAGTTGGAATCCAATTGCGATTTAATTCATAACATCTGATGGGGTATCGCCGAAAGTGTACGCTGACGACGTAAAAATATATGCACGCTCCAATTTTACGTCGGACTGTGAACGCATCCAGAAATGCAGACATTTTTCATGAATGAACACAGAAGTTTGACTTATAACTGTCGAGCCCAAGATGCGAGATAAATACATATATATATATATATATATATATATATATATATATATATATATATATATATGTATATATATATATAAATATATATATATATAATAAACAATGCTCGAAAATGTAACTAGTGAAAGAGACTTAGGTATAATAATGACACCTGGCATGAAATTTCAGAGCAGTGTCGTCAAGTCGCGCTGAAGGCGACGAAAATATGCAACTAGATCCTCAGATCGTTCATTGTTAAAAATTCTGAACTCTAAATAGAACTCTTCGATGTTTATCTCAAACCAATCCTAAAGTTGTGATCGTTGTTAAATATATCTTAAAGATTTGTAAAGAATTAGACTGTACATTTGCCAACTATGCTTTCTTCATTGAGGAGTTTTGCAGTTTTTAATCACATATCCACGACCACAAGATTTTAGTTAAGACACCTAATTGCATAGCTCGAAAAGAGATCGTTATGTCGCTGTTCCCCTGGAGGCTCCGACCAGGACATTTAAGTGACACATCCAAAGAGGGAGTTAGTCATTTAATGCTGTAACAAATTCTCACCATTTATGTAAGTAAAACGCGTATTCAAATGTGCCAAGATGTTGTCAAAAACTATGCTAAAAGTATGGACTGCCGCATGCGTGTGACAGGGGGGATTCGCCAGATGTTATAGTACATACACATTGTTTATTTCGCAATAACATTGCATTTCAAGATGGTACATAATTACAATACAGTCGTTAATATATACAATTTTATCACTTCAGCGAACGTCCCACCGGGCGAAAAAGTGCAAAGACCGCAGATGCGTCTGGCAGCTCGCTGCGTGGCACTTAGCGCATATCTGCGAGCACAACCGGCAACGAGATTGATCACTAACTTGGTGAAATCCTTGGGTCGAACATACTAAGTGATTGATGATAGCCATGCACAATGTATCTTGTGTACACGTGTCGGCTAGTGCATGCCATTCTAGATGTTATATTCGTAACCCTAAACTCTCAGCTTTAACATAAAAACAATAAACTGAAAAAGACATTTAATGTATTTTTTAAAAGCAGATATTAGCGCCCCGTTGCTCACCTTATATATATAAATATATATATATATATATATATATATATATATATATATATATATATATATATATATATATATATATATATATATATATATATATATATATATATACATACATATACATGTAAGGTAGGCAACGAGGCGCTGGTATCTGCTTTAAAAAAAATTTAATGTATTTTTCAGTTTATCGTTTTTATGTTAAAGCTGAGAGTTTAGGGTTACGAATATAACATCTAGAATGGCATGCACTAGCCGGCACATATACATTTATATATATATATATATATATATATATATATATAATGTTTATCTTCCTGTCCCTATACATAAAGAGAGAAACAACTGGCCGCAGTAATATCCCTAGCAACGTATACTAATATTTGTACGATACTAGATAGATTAATTCGGGAGAAGTCCGCGTCCGATAACTTAATGATGATAAGAAGAAAAGGAAGCGGGATAGCTTTATTACTTTATTAATATATTATTCATTCGAAGGAAGTTTGTCCCACTCCTGGCAGCTCCTACTCATCATCATCATCATCATCACTACTACCCGTTCCCGCACTCTGTCCCGTTTTGCTGCAACGTGACGTGAATCCGTCACGATATGAGTACATTCGCAACTAGGTTAACGCCACAACCGGCGCCAACCAACACAGCGGCTGCCGCCCTTAGCTGCGAATAAAAGCACTCCTGCTGCGCGAACGGTCTACATGCTGCAGGCACCGATCCACCACGACACAAAGTTCGCCACTCGTCCGCTTCCGACGTCCGATACTGCGTGAGGAACACCAGCCGCTCCATCGTTCAACGCGAAGCTCATAGAGAAATGGCATAATTGGCAGACTCTTTGATTAGGGAATCCTGGCCTGGTTCTCTCCGCATATTTCGCAACAGTTTGGTTCAAACAAACATTTTGAGAAACCCTAAGGCAACCCATTGCTGCATACAACAGTAGTCAGATAGAGTGTGCGGCAAACGCTTTGTGCGCAGTGGTCAAGCTTAAGTTTACAAGTTACATGCATCTTGAGAGTCTGATTAAGTTATATAATATACAACTATGCATACATATACATATGTACGCAAAAATGTATACTGGGTAAAACTAGTTTTCACATTCAAAAGCGTTTTTTATCTGTTTGTACATATGTTTCAGAGTTCGAGATAGTCGATGGCCTACTAATTTGTATCTCGACACTCGTTCTGTGTGTATTACATTTACTTTAGATGCTTGCCTCATCTATTTCGTACTCTGTCTGGCAGCGTAATATGCATATTTATTTTGCGTAGATGTTGCAGTAGGCACGGTGGTAGTGTGAGGTCCGTTTTACGAAAGAAAAATTTGAATTTATGGCAATACCCGTTGTACGGCATGCATTTGTAGTTCTCTCCAAACAAGATCTGGCGTCTATGCGTGATTTATGCGTATTTATTGCACCATATGTGTGGTATGTATGGTATGTATGTATATATATATATATATATATTTGATTTATTGTTCGTGATTGATGTATACCTAAATACGCATGTCACCCTTTTATATCAGAGGCGCTTAGAGCGGCAATATATATAATAGAACACATGCTTATCGAAAAGTAATAAAATATCATCGAACTAACTGCGTAAGTGAAATAGCTCTCTGACAGGTATCGAGATGGTAGATAGAGTACGGCTGGTTGTATAAACGGCACAAACAGCCGATGTCAGGATCGTGGAAACCTCTTCGACGGCAAAGTGGTTATGGTGAAGTGAATAGCGGGTCACGAGGTATCGGTTGGGTTGTAGTGGTCTCTGCCAGTTCTGTGTGACCATTGCTGGCGATTCGATGAAGCTTCCGGGAAGTGCTCGAAATGTATTTATAAAGTTTTCTCTAAACTGAATAAGAGCAGCGGTTTCTGAGAGACGGAATCTGGTAACTAGATCTCACTATTGCAGTTTTAACATCAATCCTCACATTGAAACAGAACATCTTTCCAATCAGTTTAATTGTGCAAGTTATTGATGCTTTATGTTAGTTTTTTTTTAACAAGGGCGTACAATTAACTATTACTATTATTTGCTCAGTTTTGTCCCAGAAACATCCGATTCATCCACGTCGACACTTTATGACTCTACGATCTACCGTGACTTGCCTATCGAGTTTAATTAATATAATATTTACACGCACCTCTGTGCCTGAAACCCAAATGCAGTCACACACCTGATAACAACCCTTCAATAAAAATAAATAAACATGTTTTTTCGCAAGGTGCTTAAGCGGCTTTTAAAGCTAATCTTTGAGCGGTCATAGAACGAAGCCTTAGCTCCAAACCTCTTTAAACAGAGTATTGTAACACCAATACATCGGAAGTGGTCCAAAAAGCGCAATGATAACAGTCGCTCTGTGTCTCAGTATTGCAATGCCTGCATCATTTTTGCAAAAATACTACTCAGACACATAATCAATTACACGTCCGCGAACAATATATTTGTCATATTATAGGTAAGGATTTGTGCCTCGACGCTCTACGACACGCAACTGTTAGAAATTATAAACGATTGGGCGTTGTATATAACCGCCCTAGAGAATACAAGCACTTGTATTGTATACACATTTGTCTAGACAGTGCCTTTGATAGAGCCGCTTATAGGCCACAGACGCAAAAAAGGCTTGCCGCTATTTTGCACAATCGGTCGTTCCGAGTGAAATTTGCGGTAAAGCTTGTAGTGAGCCACGGCTGGAATGTTCTGACATCCTATAGAGAAGCTGCGTCTTTTTACTTCTCTCTTCACACCTTATCGTCTTATCGTCCGTCGCGTGTTAAATGTATTTTGTACGCTGACGATCTAAAAGCGGCGTGTTTTCAGAGAACCGTACAAGAAGGCGGCTTTAAAGGCTTCCCTGCACCCTGGCCTCCTTCTGTCCTTTATTCCGTAAATGAAGGCGCTTTCTGTTCTATTTTACACTACAGAATCATTCACTGAAGTTACTTCACCTGTGAGACCAGGGGAGGCTCTGCTGACTGAAGGAGAACTCCCATCAGCGAGGATGTCAGGATAGACTCATACCATGTCGTTATAGCTAGACCCTGTACGAAGTTTAAAATATAAGGGCTCTGTTATACTATATTTTAGTTGTCTCACTTCACTTAAGCTTTGTCTATAGTAGTCGGAGCGCCTACGCTAGAAGCCTTGGTCGCAGTCGCCATCACCTCGAGTGCAAAAATACCGAGTTTCAATTGTAAGTTTTGCCAAACAGAACTGCGCTAAGTAACACACTTTAAGCTGTCCGATGTTACGAGCGCAGGTTATTTGCTTCTTTCCGCGAGAGAAACTTCAAGATGACAAAGACTGCTCCAAATGCAAATACCCTTTATGATTCGGAATACATGTGCACTACTATTAATAGAGGTACCGTAGCAAATAAAAAAAAGGATATTCCTACTCCAGACTCAGTTCGATTCTGCATGCGTAAACCAAATCTGGTCATGGTATATATGTACAGCTGTAGAGCGAAATCCTACATGAAAATACTATATAAACGTTTTGTAGGACGGTTTGACATATCGCTGCTGTTACACGTCTCAAGATAAGGTATAAACTACAACATACATAGGCCAAAAATGTAGCTGTAAATTGGCTAGCCTACGCGCATGCTTAATGTAACTCTAGTGAAACGGAGCTTGTCCATTCGCTCCGTAAGCTCAATCTATAACCGCTGAACCTGCCTTAATTCAGAATAAATTGTCTTACATCATATATTTCATGGTATTTGTACATGTGCTTCCTTTTCAGATCGCGAATACCAATTCGAACGTGACCGGCCCTGGATTCGAAAGTTAAACGCCCCATTGGCGTACCATTACATATTGTTTATTTCGCAGTAGCATTGCATTTCATGGGATTGTACATCTTTACAATACAGTATATTATGTACGATTGGAACACTTCAGCGACCGTCCCACCGTGCGAAAAAGTGCAAAGACAACAAAATGCGTCTGGCAGCTCGCTGCGTACCCATTGGCTTATCGTGCTACTTTCAATTGTATTTGGCACGACCCTGAACTGCTCCACCCGTAAGCTTGTTTCGTTTGTAATTACGCGTAATTTATTTAAACGGTGCCGTATTTTGCCTGTACATTTTGTTACGCTTCACAAATGTCTAAGCAGTGACTAGAGATAAAAATCTTCTCCACAAGGGTAAATATGACTAGTCGACCGCCAACCTGCGTACAAGGTTTATGTTTCGACCGTCATATGGCAAGCAGCCGCTTATAACGAAACATATTTGTCTGTAATAGGATTTAGTGTAGTGTAGTTTTGGTCTGAGCTAAACGAAAATACGCCGTTGAAAACTCGCCGACGCAGTACGCATGCTTGAGCTGAGCTAAACGTGCTTGTTCTCTTGTGTAAGCTAACTCGGATTTCTCTGACTGCGACCAAATGAGGTGATTTGTCTTGCTGCGTATCGAATATGTCGGTTGACGTTACCTATATTTCTCGATTTGCCGGGTAATCCTATCACTGCTATGCGCAGAGTACACGAATATAATTGACCATCCTTACAGAGCTTGTTATGCTTACAGACGGGTATTGCCATGTCCTAGTAGATAACAGAACCCCTTCCATATACGAATATGTCTTGTAAGCGAACTGCACTTTATGATCTCTACCCCACGCCACACTGCAGAGAGAACCTTTATGGCTATTAAAGCGAGATGTTTTGTCCGCTATCTTTCAAGTAGAAGATTTTCATTTTCAATCGTATACAAAAAAAGTCGTCGGAAACATTACGTCTGCATTCGTGCTCTGTATGTATACGAGCATCACCAGAAATGGCTATGTCATTGTAGAGGTCATTACAACACTGACTGCATATGCATATGCCGTTACTGCTGTTTCTCCAGAATCAATATTGGCCTTTTCCTACGTTATACGCATGCTCGCAATCGCTTAACGACGGCGTTAGATGATCGGCTAGCATAACGTGATGCCACCATTGCACTTTGCTCCAAGCCCTGCACCACAAATTTCTCCGACGAAAAGCAACACAGTAAACCAATGGCACATCGCCGTCAAAGTGTTTGTTGGGCGGCCGCCCCATGCATTCTCTTTGGTGGCGAGCGGCACCACGTTTTTTGCGGCGTGAGCCAGGCACTAACGGTACATACCACTACTCAGCAACGGTGCAAGCATTAGAAAAAGTAGCTGTAGAAGGACAAGTAATCGCAGTAGTAGTAATAGTGGTGAAACAGTCTCACGGTGCCACAGTCATTGCCAGCCTTCGTCCCTCCAGTCAACATATGATGATGATGACCTATGCCGCATCTGCACGCCGCCACCACCACCACCACCACACACGTCTATTTTAGTCAAAATGTGTTTGATTGATTCATACTTAGTTCGCATTCCAATTTGGCACACAATTCTAAATACAATCAGCATTACATCCAATTTGAACACTGCAGCGACCGTCCCATTTGGCGAGCTCGTGCCTCCGAGACCTCCGATGCGTCGCTGGCAGCGCGCTGTATGGCATTAAGCGCATGGCTGCGAGCAGAACCGCGAGAACGACATTGACTTGGACCGCCAACTTGGTGAAATCCTTGGGTCGAATATGCCAAGTGATGGTAGCCATGCGTAATAGACTTGGTACTCACGTGGCACACGTGCCGATCAGTATATGCCACAGCCTCTAATCAACATTTAAGATATATTAAAGGCAATTGAGACGCGCCGATGTCGACAGAACGCTAAGAGGCGTCGCTCTATGCAGAGGTTTGGCCTGTGACCGGCAGGCAATTCCGCATGCGCATATATATCTATATATATTTAGATACCTCATATATATATTTATATATATATATATTTATATACCTCATATATATATATATATATATATATATATATATATATATATATATATATATATACAAAATACGTGTATGTATGTTCAAAAAAGTTTATATATTTATTGATTCACACAAAAGTAAAAAGTCCGCACGAGAAATAATAAATGGCCTAACACCAATTAGAGAGTGTTCCGTTTTTCAATCGGCTTAATATCCCTTCAGCGGGCTGGCCTCAAGCGCTGCCCTCCCGTCAGCTTGGCGCTATTCTGGACCCGAACTCTTTCCGCATGGTGTTAGCCCTTACGATAGGCGCCCCCGTCTGTCAGCCTTTCTCATGTCTGTAATACAGCCAGCCTGTTGACTCTGACGGTCTACGCCCGCAGTCTAAAAAGTCCCGGCAGACTTACAAGACACGCTGAATTCAACGCCATAGTAAAAAAAACCCTAAGAAGGGCACAGAGATCATCCACACCCTGAGTCAAAAGGTCTTAATGGCAGCACTGAGCTGCTGCAAACCGGTGTTACTGTTCCGCTATGGTCACAACAGAAAGCATTGTATGGGATGTAATTGTTTCATGCACGGCGATCTTATCGTATCTATGCCACAGCGCAGTTGAATCTATATGGGTTGCAGGGCGTGCGAATTCTGGAAAACGAAAGAACTATCTCGGGCTATCGATATGGGCCGAGTGTCTCCATTACATTGTGGACATTCGGCCCTATCAGCACAGGCACAGGCAAAATCCCGCAAGATATTAAAAAACGTATAGAACACGTTACGTGCGATCAACGCGAGGCCAAGTTTTTGAGGCAGATGATGTAGTTGGCCGTATTGTATATATATATATATATATATATATATATATATATATATATATATATATTTGTACATATGCAGCGTCGCTCGAACGGGCCTCGTCGGCTTCCGACCGTAGGGCTGTCGGCTCTGTGCTGCAAGGTGAGCGTATGTTACCTTTATTCAATTAGTCGCCGCCAAGTCAATCAATCACGTCTGCGCTTCGCGCCGAATCGCTTGGACAGCTGACAGAGAGACGACCGTTGCTGCCTGGGACAGGACAGCGACCACATCAAAAGCAAGTCGTAGAAAAACGAAGCCCATCTCCTGGTGGTTGACAGAGGCCGAGAGTTCTGGGCTGAAGCCGACGATTGTCTAAACGACGGCGGTCCTATAATCTCACACGCAGTTTACAAATAACGTAACGGTCCTATAATCTCACACGCAGTTTACAAGTGAGGTACATCGAGTAAGTTTAAGTCGAAACAGCTACTGGCAGTCAAATAAAAGCTAGCCATTTTTTTCACGCGGGTGGCATCTTCGAACAGTAGAACAGGTGGAATTGTTCCAGTGTGTGGATTTTTATCTGTGTCTCACGCAAACTAGAAGTTGGCAAATACTTTTAAAGTCCGTGCCAGCCTTGCTTAGTGCTACCGAAGCCAGTGGTGCAAAAGAAAGTGGAGCCATTATAACCAACGAGACAAAGTAAAACAACACTCAGCGCTTTTACTTGTGTAGCTGTTCCACACGCCTTCTACATACGCAACTAGTTCTAGCTGCTAACTAGTTGTTTAGTTAGGCATTCATCCTTCCTTGCCTGTCTCTCTATTTTTCTCGCTAATTCTAAGCGACCTAAGCTTAGCCAATGCTTGTGGAGCTTTGCCGACGGCAGCTAATAGACGGGCTTTCGACTTGTGCAGCGGCTTAGCTGTGGCTCGTGTACGCAGAGTCTGTCGTACCGTTTACATGCCTAGGCAGTCCTCAAACATCTAATAGTACAATCGAGAACCTGAAAGGGAACACAGTCAAGCACGTCCGTGCAGGGGTACACACCATTCATACTATATTGAAACCCACTCATGTGTGTCTAGTGAGTTCGAACGGCTTGTTTAATTTCCTCTTCGCCCCGATATATCTGCTACTGACGAAACTCAATTGTGTCTAGAATTTGAACGCCGGTTGGTTAGACTGTAACTCAGTTGTCCAGAGAGCATTATTGTCTAGCATTTAGTAGTGGATTGCCTTGTAGACAGATTGCCCCATAATCAGTCCCAGCAGCACGTCCAAAAATATCCTTTCTGAACAAGCACTGTCGGAGTCTCCCGCTGGTGTGTGTGTGTAGCTCCTGGCGTTACGTCTATTATTATTATTACGGTTTTTACCTCAGAGAGACAGAAAGGAATTTTGACATACGTATATGCCTTTTACGCTGTCTGTTTCACAACTTTATTCCAGAGCGTAGAGCGTTTTCGGTTTTTCGGGGAAGTGTTGCGCTTTTATTTATATTTGATTATATTTTACAGCGTGGAATGACCAAGCACAGAACACGAGTGCGCCACCGAAATTAGTCGTTTGTTTGTTTTTCAATAAAGTGCTTATACACTCCTGAAATATTCTAGGAACGGGATACCCACAGTGTGATTGAACCTTCACAAGCTACCCAGGCTCCGCCGCCACTTAGCAGCTTGACAGCGTCTCAATTGATTAGCTGCAGTATCTCCACTAAAACGAAAAAAAAAGTAACTACATGCCAAGAGGTAAAAAAAAATGTATTTCGAGTATTCATTTATTCTCTGGATTTAGCATAGTACTGCAAGGAGTTTCCGGCAAGGGGTTTTCGGAGTTATATGGTCAACATTTACCACATTCTATATATATATTCACACACCCTTTAGCAGGGGGGCACCTGTGAACTTCTTCTTCTGAACTACCTTGTAAGCAACGCAGCTTCTTGCGCCTTCCGTCGAGACCGGCTTTCTGTAATCACATGGGATGAAAAAAATCCTGAATAAATCTAGATCAACTGCTCAAGTCAATATTATCTAACGCTTATGCATAAACCACGGCGCAGGCTCCTTGCATAACTCGCGAAATGATTCTTGCAATTCAAGAATCCGGCCAGCATACGATAATGGTTATAATCAATTATATTTAGTAGAAGCGTTTGCTGAGAATATTGCATGTGTTTATTAATTTTGTGCTAAAAATCTTTATTTGTTAAGTTATTACATTAAAATAAGCATGTTTATTAAATAAATTCCTAATTAATGTATTGCTAATAATAATGGTTGCGTGATGTTTTTTTGGCTCTAGCTGTTTGTAGTGACTTTTATTTTAACAATGAACCTATTTTTGCTGTCCTTGCCTTCACTCTCTTAAGCATTGTTTTTGGTGTCTACTTTAAGCCCTGGCTCATAACTAAACTAAAAAGAAAAACAATTACAGTGGTGAAAAAACTGTGTTATTGGTGAATGCCCATCAGTGGAAAACACGCGCCCAAAGGAAGTGACCGTGTCGGAACTCAAGTAAAAGAACTCACCCACGCCAAAAACGACCACAACTCACAATATCATGGTGCACAAAACATATGCCGGTACACAAGCTAACTATTGTGGCTGTAGTTGCTGTAATCGGCAAGTAAAACGGATTATATTGCATAAATGCATGAGATTGTATTGCACGCAAGGTTGGACGCTAGGCGCGAACGCAGTACTTAATAATGGATCAAGGATTGAAGTCCTGCTACAACATAATCCCGCATCAAGTAGAAAACGTAGCCTTACTATAATAAGCTCGACAAGCTCGATGCCGCAAAGCAGGCATAAATGGTAACCAGCAGCAGAGCGACATCCAGAACCAGCTAAGTACGCGGCTTGGAGACAACACACTAACTAAAGCGTTGTTACGATATGCACCTGTATGTAACAGACTACCTCACACGAGAGCTCTGAATCACTTAGTATAGTACACGAAATGGCTAGATACTATGAAAGTAGTATCTATGCATTGCGGAACTTTACAATAAGCGTGGAGTAGTTTCGCAAGGCCGTAAGGCAATACAATAATGCCATGAACAGCCCAAACACACAGGTCAAATATGTGAAAATAACAGAATGAGGAAGGTCGGGGGTTTGAACGTATTTAACGCCCTGCACGTTTGGTCTAGTCCTTTACGTGACATTCGTCGCATATCCACCAGGTATTTAGTGCATGGTTATTACTTTCTGGTATGTTTAAAAGCCGCCTTTCACGAAGAGCATAAGTTGTGCATCTGCCAGCTCTTCCTGCCCAGAGGTGTACCAAGTGCAATGCACTTCTCTGCGTGACGAAGATAGATGATTATATGAGAAAACCTGATTTAAGTGTATACTATACTCAATTTGTGTGAAATAATAACTGAACGCGGGTAGGAGCTGGCCAAAGTCTGCCTGACCTCTCCGCGGGGATCCGTTGCGGACAGGTCGGGTGATGATTATGCTAAGATGCGTGTAGTCAACCGAAATGCTATAATTGATTTTGCATTCATTACACTGGTTTACAGAACATCGTAACGACGCTCCAAACGAAGTCGAATAGACGCTTAGACAACTCTGAGCGGCGGTGACAGAATTTTGGCAACGGCGACCGCCAAGCGTGGTTAGATTTGGTAACCCAATGGTGATATTGAAAGTCGAAGTGCGACAAAAGCATTGCAAATATTCGCCAAGTAAACGCTAGCAATGCCGTGCGAGAAAATGTATGCCGTATAAAAAGCCATAGCCAGATATAGACGATGGAAACTCAAGAGCACGAGCTACAAGAGGTCCACCTCGAATAATCTGATGAAGGGGTTGCTATCCAGTTCGAATGATCTGATTTAGGGGGGGGTGGTTTCTCCCTCGTTTTCTTCCTCAACCACGCTTTTGCACTTTACTAAGAAGGGTCAAGTAGAACACATACTAGTCCAAGTCTATACCGCGGAACACACAGAAACGTCAAAGGAGTCATACGTAGGCCAGAGACCAACTACAGCAGAAAGCTGGCAGCGGTATCTGTAACAGCAACAGTACCATCAATTGCTTAGATAGCAAGATAGAAACAACAACGTCTCATAACACGCTGAGCTAACAGCCGAAGCATATCCAGCCAAGACGGCTACAAAGGGCAGACGACTGGAGACACATGCTGAGAGCAGTAAAACCAACTCAAGCTTTCATTGACATTCTGCCTGGGTAGCAAAGCTATTTACGACGGCGGAGAGTTACGCCTCTATCTTGCCAACTTCGCTGTCAAATGGAACGCGACACATTTCGCTGCATGGTGCCTATCTCACCTTGCTTAACATTTTATACGTACGACACACCCATCTGCTTAAGGCTCGTAAAAACCATCGACCTGCCACAGAGCGTAGTACAAACCGTGAGCCGCCGCGCAAAAGCCAAATTCCTATTCATTCCCACTACTTGTCGCCAAGTGTCATCACATGCATATCTAATGCAAATGTGTATACAATAATAAAATGTTGTACCTAAGAGCTAGATTTAAAGTACACAAAAACCGCGTTCGTATTTTGCGGTCTGGACAGTTTGAGCAAAACCAATATTAACACCTGCAGCGGAGACGGTGTTTCGGGTTGACGACAAAAGAGTGCAACACCTGGAACGTCGAGATTGCACGAAATTGTGATGATAACTGTGTTCTACATAAAAAAAAAGTAGACGTGGATGAGTTTAGTAACAAGATCACAGACGTAGTCACAGAGTGTCTGTTTAATATTTGGCGAAGCACGCCTAGTAAGTGACAAGGGGCCGCCTATAATCAAGGACCAACACTTGGTGGTGCTTTACGGACATTAACCAGGAACTCAGTGGCCAAACACGAGTCCCCCGGTATCCTGCAGTCCGCAAATCTGTAATGAAGCGTAGTATGATGGGAGAGGACTGGCTGGCTAAAGCCAGCAGCATAGAACAACAACTGATTGCGTTGTGTTTATATTGTACAAGTGAGACACACATAAATATATATATATATATATATATATATATATATATATATATATATATATATATATATATATATATATATATATAAGAGAGCTCTAATAACTCGTTATTACTTATTATGATGAAACAAGTGCACTAGCTTGAACGCCCATATCTGTACATTCTCAAGAACTAAAAATTGATAGAAGAAGGCTATAAAAAAACATTTGCACACTACTGGGTTTGACTATTCTTAACAAACAACTGGTTGACAGGAAGCAAATACAAAGAGAGACGTTACCTAGACTATCTTCTGTGCAGAGCAGCGTAGCATATGACATAACAGAATAGAGGAAATGAGGCGATGACAGAAAGATATACCAGGTCTCAGTTACAATAGCGTACAAAACGGCAGTAGACCGCGCAGGGTAGTGAGAGTCGATCACGCTGCTAGTGCACATATTGTTTGGCTAATACATAGCTCTGCTGTACAAAGCCCATCTGAGCCCGGTTTAACAACGTGCAATTTAGGCCAAGGGGCCACAAAAATAATACCGCAAATATCCCGGTCATGTAGATTAGGGGATAACCAGGTTTCTAGTGGGTTTAAGAGCCCCACACTACCCAGACTAAAAAGTGTGCATTATGCATTTTTGTTCGTGGCTTCTTGTAGGAAAAACAAAATTAGATCAAGGGTAGGTTTAAATGATAGTTCATGGAAGTCTCAGACCACCGGGAAAAAAAACTGAGCGTAAGTAGGTGCGATTATGCGTAGAGCCGCTTCTTGACGAATGCTCGAATCGATTAGGCTTACAATCAAAGCAATTATCGCGATAGTCCACTGCTGACTATGGCTTCGGTAGAAGTTTTGCCCAGTTACTAGAAGAGGCATGTAGACCCGCACAGTTGAACAGTTGTATTACAAGAGTACGCCACATACCAGGAGGCATATGGACCCGTACAGTTGCGCAGTTGGAGAACTAGAAGAGGCATACGCATAGGCTTGGCACAGTTGTGTAGTCGTCTGTAGAAGCACACTAGTAATTAGGGTCATTTAGACATACGTGCACTATTGCACTAAAAGTGCTGGCCACTAACCAGATGACAATCTATATAGAAACGTCTCTCCATCAAAACCCCACTTATCCACTTTGTCAACGGATGCTGTGCGGGAGCATGGCTAAGCGATGGAGGTGCGCAACGATGTGCAACAAATTTACTCTTGATGATGCTGTCAATCGCTCTACGTGGGCAATATTTGCGTTGGGTATTCTTCTGGCATATAGTGCGCTTTGGCATAGCAGTTTGTCACTCGTTTTTTCATGTATGAATAGAAATTTAAAAAAAAACATTTGTTAGAAATTAGTTCATTTTGCTTGATTGGCCAGCTAAAACGCTGTCTGTGCCAGTGCAACATGCAAATTTCAGTGCTATGCTACTTACTGTAAACTCTATCTTCCGGCTAACCTTGCCATAAAACATTTGTAGTAATGGTGGCCGTATAGCACGGCTACCATCACTACATATGCATACAGCGGAAATGCTATAATACCAACGACTACTTTCGTTTAGTAAGAAGTTTCGTATATAAATGACTACCTTAGTAAGCGAGTGTGTAATGAGTGTGACAAAAAGTGCGCATGAAGCTCTCGCAGATAATCGGCTGCCCTTAGCTGAACACACTGCCTATAACATCTGTTGCGAGAGACGACAAAGAGCGACAAAAATATCATTGATGCGCAATGTTTAATTGTATCTACCAGTCAACTGGTGATTAAAACTGCATCGTCCAATCGGATAAATCCGATCAAATTTCGAATACACGTGAACGTACACCCCTCTGAAGACAGATTCTACATACATATTGTTTATTTCGCAATAACATTGCATTTTAAGATGTTACATAATTACAATATACAGCTCACTGTGTACAATTTGAACACTCTAGCGACCGTCCCACCCGCCGGGCGAAAAAGTGCAAAGACAGCCGATGCGTCTGGGGACAGATTCTCACTGTGTATTTGCGGCTTTCGTTGAAGCAGCCAAACGGACCAAGGTCATAGCAAAGGCTGCAACAGGATTTATTTCTGCTGCCCAGGAATCTAACGCAACATCTGCGCAAGCGTTGCCTGACGCAGAGTAGGAGATTAGCTGCTCGAGAAGAAAGGCACCGCCATTAGACCGCTGCTGTGATCGTGTCGAATGAGTAGTCTAGGGGAAACGAGGAGCAACAATTATCGCTGAGGCTGCTATTTCTCGGTGGCAGCCGTAGCAGAACGGCTGGTAGACACGCTACCCGCTGCCGGAATACGGCACATGGCGTCCTAAATTAACCTGCAAGGTCGCAGGTTCTAGGTAAGAATAACGCTTGCGCATTATATATATATATATATATATATATATATGTATATCACACAAGCACGCACATCAGCTTTTGCTGAATAGACACCACAGACGGCCGGAGCCGCGGTCAAGACAATGATTACATAGGGTAGCGTGGTGTGTAGTAGGCATGGGAATGGGATCAGTGGGTGTCGGTAGCACTTAGGGATTTTCTACGTCTAACCTGAAGACGACCGGCTGTTTGTGCAGTACACTGACTGTGCACATGCTATGTAAGTCCATAGCGTTAGGTATATATAGAAATATATGTCCTGGAGGACCCTGCATATATATTTCCAGAAGTATTTGAAGCTCAATATAAATAATCGTAGAGCTCGTTAAAATGAATCTATTTGTTAATGGAATGTGGCCTCTGAGAAGTCTTGTTTCGGAGTGATAGTGATATTACTAAAATCCGTGACACTGGTTTTGTTACCCAACATAAAAGCATACAATTTGCCATTGCGAGAAAACCACTCCTATACAGAAACTGATTATATCGTCGTGTTTGTGAGAAAATTCTGCTTCGTATGAAGAACATAGAACGTCGGCCAGGTGATGCGACATGGTCGTTTAGAAGACAATTTGCAAAAATTAAGTTTTTTATTAGCCTTTACGCCCAATAACGCATAATCTTACAACGATTCACAACGCCTAAATCTAACACATTTAGGCAAATAGGCATTTAATGACAATTTTTATTGCGGAGTAATTTAGATTTCTCGGCAGGCGTGTCAAGATTGAGTGCTTGTATAAATGAGCTAGAGTGGTTAATCCGATGGCCTAGATCATTTATGCATGCACTCAATCTTGATTTCTCCGCACCAACGGCTTGCATTGCCATACATTTGGTACCAATGATCGTCATGAAATTCACATTTTCTTGAATGTGTTAGTTTTAAGCGCTGTGAAAGATCGTATGATTATGGTCTTGAGATATTAAACGTGTAATGTAATAAAATGACTTAATTTTTTGCGGATTCTTTTCTAAACGACCATTTTGCATCATCTGATCGGCGTTATATGTTCTTCAGAGGAAGCATAAATTCCCATTACAACGGTGTGCCGCTATATCTTTGACGTCCGGCCTTCAATAAGGAGACCCCTTAGATCCGTCTTTGCTCTGTTTGGAGAGTACAATCAACTCCTTACAGTGTCCCCTAAGTTCTTGGTACCTGGACAACGGTGTGCACCAGGTGGGGGGTGACCTAATAGTAATCGGTGACATTGACAGAGTCTGGCACTTCGAGAGGTGAGTTGGTTATTCCTAAACCCCGGGAAATGCTTGAGAATATGATCTCATCGGATATATCGGCGCTATATAACCTCCTTCCCAGCTGCAAGGTCGTCTAGAAGAGACAATGAGCTTCTCGGGGTTTTCTCTACCGAGAGGAGTTACCTGGGGCTTAAGACGCCCGGAATGAGAGAAGTTTAATATTTGTTTTATTAACACCCAAACTGGGTAAATGTGTTTATGTTACATCAAAATGTTTCGAGACGCCAACAATCTAGCGTTTTGCTAGTTCTGCTAAAGACCTAACCGCCGGGCATACCGCGGCGTGGTATCGATCACATTTGCTCCAGCATTGTTTGCATTGACATTCATCTTGTGGTTCATGAAAACCCTCCACGTTGCACAGAACGTGATGAAATCCGTGAGCTGCAAAGGCCGTCGTTAGATGTCGATCTATTACACCGCTACCCCGCCATCCAGTGCTCGTCATTGCTGCTGTTCCATAAATACCTATGTCCACTTCACTAATTTTGGTTTCCCAGTTTCGCATATAAACTTCAAAGGCGCACGTTTTCTTCAGATTAAATCGTTTTTGTAGTTCTTCCGTCAGTAGCGGGCCACCCTCCAAGACGTGAACAATTCTATTCCTGCAAGTATTCGAAAGCGCAAAAACCCTCTTTAAAAAGAAAAACCTCACCCCATCAATTAAACGCAATTCGCCTATTCCCAACTTATCCCATATTAGTGGAATGCCGTATGTGGCTATGGGTGCTATCTGTATCCCGAAAAGAGCAATTGCTGCATGAACTGAAAGCATATGTGGCCATTTAATTGCCACAGCTGCGATGGTGGCCTTCCTGACCCCTAATGAGAGAAGTTTAAGACAGCCGCCAGCCGTCTTCCAACGCTGGGATCTCATCGCGGACTATACCTACTAAGATCATTTTTAGCGGTCAGTGCGGGAGCAGAACATGCTGGTCATGCGTCTATGTTGGCATGCTATAATAATAATAATAATAATACCTACCCCCACGACTTTCGCCCGTTGACATTCGAGGCAGTGGGAGACCTGGCCCGAAAAGGCACACAATTGTTCAACGAGTGTTTAAACGCTTAATCGTCTGACAGGGGACACTAGAGCTGTCGATTGCCTGCACCAGAACCTACTGCTGGACATTAAGCGGAGTAACGCCGCCCCTGCGCTTGGTAGCACTCGGCAATAAAATATTTTTTCAAATGGGAGGAGGGAGCGAAAACGTCTTGTTTAGAAGTGACGTTGAAATTTACAAAAATACATATTTTGCGTTATTTCTACTACATAGTTGTGCAAAATTTACGTTTTCGGGAGAACCAGTCAACGCATGAAGGAACCGATCATACCGGCGTGTTTGGAAAATTCATCATAATCTGAATGGCACTGCAAGCCAGCAAAAGGCAAATGGCCAGATTAATAAAAGTCATAAAACATCTATATGTTGTTACGTTTTACGTTGAATCTTTCGCGTGCAAAACCGTTACATCTTGCTATTACGACCTACAATTTATGCCTCTAAAGACTATCACTAGCACTTGAAAATTGAATGCCCATCATTTCCTAATCAAAGTAATGGTCCTGCGTTACGTAGTTACCGAGTAACTAAGCTTTTTTGACAGCCATATCGGAAGCGAAGGCATGTGTACTTGCTAACATGTTGGCCTGCTTCAGCAAAAGTGTATGAGAAGTTAGTGACATATTTTGAAGTTTGGAAAAACTCGGCAAGATTTATTTCTCCAACGGAAAGAGGGGGTGAAAACGTGTTGGCAACATTTTACGGTTCTAAACGTGAAGGCTTCAACGTAAAAGTAGCAACTATGGGTGACAAAAACTGATTTACTCGGAAATTACGTACGACAAATGGGCACTGAATGTGCTATTGCCTGAGCATGTCTTTGAGCTTTAATTGTCGTAATGGCGTAATGTACGGTTCTGCACGTAAAAGCTTCAAAGGAAAACATAACGACGTATTGACTTTTTATTACTTTTTTAAATCTAGCTATTCGCCTTTTACTAGTTTGCGCCGGGTGTCTTTCAGATTTAGAATTTCTCGTTGAATGCGACGCTGTGCTCGGTTCTGTCATGCGTTGACTAGTTTTCCCGCAAACGTAGATTATGAAGACATAATCATTGGAAAAAAAATATTTTCGTGCCCCGAGTTCTACTACACCTTAAAATAGGCACATGCGGATACGGTAGACCCTGTATATATATATATATATATATATATATATAGGATAAGTAGGATAACTACATATATATATATATATATGTACTTAGCCTACTTAATTGTAGTGTATGTACTTATCCTACTTAATTATAGTGAAATTATGTTATTGATCAAATTATTCTTAGGCCTATTTGTGCGACTGCCTCGGTCGGGGATTTTTTTTGATTGACGATTTGGCATAGCACTGCAGCCAAACCGCAATGCTGTCGTTTGATCGCTTTGGTAGTGAACCTTTTAATGTAGTAGATCGGCTGCGGATGGGGTCGGCTTTCTACGGAGGATACGGAATACAGTACAGGGTACAATACTTATAGAACACGATACGATAAATAACATCTCATTATTTCCTGAGAAGCGTGATTACAGGCGATAAGGTGTACATCCGCTACAACAGCGCAACAACTAACCGTGAACAGGACTGTCAGCAAGCAGCTCGGTGATATAAAGCAAGTCATCGTCTGTTGAAAGCGCCCCGAACAATGCAGTCATAAATGCATCGTGTTCCATGATGGCAACGTCTGCGTACATTTTTGGCAATATGCGGCAGTTGCTAAACTTTTGATGGCATATTTTACTGCACTTGCTTTGTAATCGTGATATTGCGCCTTTAGATTGGCTTGCTCTAGAATTATCTTATGATATCAACAATTGAAACTTTTGCGGATATAAACTATATATATATATACAAAGACAACTGTTTGCCAAAAAATTAGGATTTTCTATATGAACAGACAGTCTCGTGTCATCAAGACAGTGCGGCCCAATCGGACTGAGAGCATGGCTCGTTGAATAGTGCGTTGCAACAGAAGCATGTAGAGCATTCCGTGCAATTTGGGGATAATTTCAGCGAGCGAAAAGCTAATTTCAAGCGTAATCGTCAGTATGCAGTGGACCTTTTTACCGGCTGTGAACATCGGTTGCTTAGCGCCACCTCTCAAAAGGGTTTGGTTGCAGAATGCTCCTTGCCGTGGAGGAGAATTGGCGCATCCCTTCATGGGGATGATGCCCCAGTAAACTGACAGGGACTGTTTGCATGGGGATAAACTGGCAGGGTGGCGTATGCACACGTGTATGTATAGTAATAAAAATTCCTAATAATACTATTAGGTTTAGAAGAAAATATTTTACACTGTGCTGTGGAAGAGAGGCTAAAGCTTCTCTGCGTCTCGTTTCAGTACAGTTCTTTTTTAAAGGATCGTTGTTTGGGGAGTTTTTTAAACGATCGTTGTTTGGGGGTCAGGGTAGTGGGGGCCGTTTGGAGGCTACTTCGTACCACCTTTAATGTTTATATACATACATACATTATTTTATATAACGACAAATCAACGCTCGTACTTTGCAGTTAGAGAAGTCCAAGCTAGGTGTACGTGTCTAATCATCTAATGTACTAACAGCTTGAGGCTACCTATTGCAAGAAAACTGCATAATTTAACATATATTGCAATGTACTAACGCAATAACAGCTGTGTTTACAGGGCATTTAGTTTGATTCGACGTGTTTGCGTAGGTATGCTGTAATAGAAGAGCCCGCAGTGATTTTAAAAATTAAAATGACTTAATGGGTACAACAAACGGACCGGGCAGGTAGAAGTAGAGAAAAACAAGCAGGAGACCATCCTCCATATAAAGAAAGAAATAACAATTCTTGAAAACTCTATAGCTTAGGCCAAACGCTTTGATTCACTCATTAAATGAACGAATTTTGCCAGATTTGGTTCCTGTGCCTTTCGGCTGCGCCTATGCACTTATACGAGATTTTCGCTTGAGACTAGCTGAAGCTAAGGAAATGTGTTTCTGAGAGGGCTAAATACAGTATAGTTTAAAACAAAATTAAAAACACATAAAAATAGCAGATGCTATAACTGTTTGAGTTTGCTCCCTCCGCACTGGTTATTGGTGTATATTTACCTCAGGCCGTTGTGTGACGCTTACCTCAAAAAATCACCAAACTACCCAGTTCTCTTTGTCCCTTCGATAGAAGGGACCGCGGTCGGGTGACAGCGGTTTAATTTGTAGCCCTTGAAAGAGACATGTTGGCCGCACAATGGCTACATGAAAAAAAAACGGGAGCTTAGTGCCTCCAGTCTAACAACAAAAACTCCTGACATAATAGATCCTGGCGGAGCACTAACTAAGTAACGCGGGCCGCTCTGACACGTGCGGCCGCGTGTTGCGCCGAAGCAATAGGATCGTCGTAGCCTACGACCTCGAAGGACCGTTGCCGAAGACGAAACTCAATAATTACGCTCAGGCGCTAGAAAAACCCAGACGGTGAAGAGAAAACGGCGAAAAGAAGAAAAGAAGAGTCGAGTTTAATTTGCTCGCATTGCTCACCGTTGAAGCCAGTGAAGCGCCTGCAGAACGGACACACACGGACGCTGCGTGGCCTCGCCGAAAAACGGCATACGTTCGTGTGACATTTGTGTGACACGTCCTCCATATTAAACTCTCTGATATCATTGCGTAACGAGGCGGCAACTCTAGTCAAGTCTGACTGTGAAAAAACTGTGCGCTTCTTAATGAATTTACCAGCCCGGCCAGCAGAGAAGCGGGTCGCCTGTGTCCGGACAGTCAGTAGTAATTTCCAGACTCTACTGGCGGAGGGGATGGTCCTCCGTTTGCGGCTCCTCTCTCAGAGAGGAAGAAAAACAAAATTTGCACCAGCTACCTGTCGTGCACGTGGCACTTTCGTAGAACATAGTTTGTCCGCAGACTTATATATCAAGCTGGGGAGCCTTTTTTTGGTTCGCTGATTTGCTACTCATTGTTGTAATTAAATGGCGGATCGGCGTCATGCGCGCTAATGTACGTGGTACCGCCAGCCGCACACCTGTCGACTCTCACTCTCTTCCTGTTCTTCGTTATTTGCACGACCGTGCAAGCGGTGAGCACGATCAATTAGGCTCAAGTATCCATTAATGCAGTGTACTATAGAGTACGCGGAGGAAAGTGAACGAAGATCAGGTCTTTCGTTCAAGTGCTGGCGGCCCCGTAGAGAGAAGAACCGCGCGTTCTGTGTGTCCTCTCCTACTTCGGCCTGTCTGTCTCGTTGGAAAGTATATTAACGGTGATATGTGTGACATAGTAATACATAGATAGGTGCGCTCGTGGTGTAGGTAGAACAACCTAGATCGCACAGCTGTTCCAACGACGGAGGACACGTTTTTTTTTCTTCTTCGCGCATCTCTGCAACGCGAAGCCGGAACCGTGTTGGACTCCGCCGCCTAGCAACCATCTAGGCTGTGGGCACAATGTTCACGAGCATTTGCTTGCTATCCCTAACACCTAGCCTAGGTATCTAAGGCGTAAGTAGAAAAAGTCAGTGCGTATCTACCGCGGCACGCCGCTACACAGTGAGCTTGTTCTTATGCTTTTCTCGTCCAATATACCAGCTTGCCGCACGGATGCCTCTTTATGGGTATTACGGCATAACGTACCATCGCATTGCTGTTGTCAAAGTCATTGCCTGCAGCATTATTATTATTATTATTATTATTATTATTATTATTATTATTATTATTATTATTATTATTATTATTATTATTATTATTATTACTATTATTATTATTATTACGTTGTGAACATTTGTAAAGTTCAAACGTATATTTATTGTTTTTTTAGCAAGAGTAGCTCACGAATTCATTTTATGGCCCCGACTATACAAGCGTTAACATCGTCTCTGCACACTGCAAGACTCAACATTTGTCCCAAATTGTGTCGTTTTCGCACTGCTTGGTAGGTTCTCAAACTCGGAATCGTCAAAGGGCGGAGGCAAAAATAAGCGTGGTCGCTCTCAAACTTTTTTAGCCGAAAAACTACAAATTGCGTCGTGGTCACCAAGCTAAAGTTTGTAGCAAAACAATTACAGCTAAGCTTATTTAATTGCATTATGAAAGCAAACTATGGCTGCTGTGCATGGTTTATCTAAACAAAATGATACAACATATCTCGACTAATAATAATAAGTTATAGTTGAAGTTATTTTTACCGAGCAAGATGGCTTTGTGGCAAAAGCCTTTGTCTTGCATTCAGGAGGCCTGGGTTCGAAATCCAGACCGGTCACTACTAACTTAGTTTTCATGGTTCCCAATTTAAACAAGGTTAATGCCGAAGTGGATTAAAAATCGACCATGATCGAAAACAAAACGGGGAGCACAGATGTCTCAGTAAAAAGAGATGGTGCATTACCATCCAACCCCCCCATTAAGTTAGAAAAATGTGTAAGTTTTTAAACATAGCTTATAGTTAGAAAACTATAGATACTTTTTAAATTCGTCTATATTCATAACACGGCGATTGCTTTTGTGGGGGGGGGGGCGCACTATATGTTACGCCTATTAAGTACAGTCTAGCCTAAACGCAACGTAGAACAAGTTAGAGTGATCAAACAATTTCTCCGCTTAGCAGTCGGTTATTGCACATGCTTTGTCTGCTTTTGTTAATCCTGGAGTAATACGTGCACTGAGCAGCAGCTCCGTGTACCATTTGAGGCCGACTAGAACCAACACATGTTTAACATAGACTGGCAAAACAAAACAAAAGCCAGAAAGCAAGAAAATGCGAGTGTAATCGTATCATACAGTTAATTAGAAGTTGCAAATAACCTCTTATTGCTCGAGAAAACTTCTTCCTGTTTCGTTGTCTTAAGCACGTATCTTGCTGTGCGTTTTCATATAAGCACTACGTATCAAGGTTGTTATAGTATGTACCGAGATTATTATAGTTATTAGTCACTGGCATAGTTTGCTTGTCCTAGGCAAGCATTTATCACGCACGCATCGTTTGCGTGGAATTATTTGGACGAGGGAAGAAATGACTTTTCGTTTGACAACGGCATGATTGCGCATTGAAAGCTATTTAAGATATCTAAGAGATAAACTATCTGTTGAGGCAAATATTTGCCTGTAACGTCCTAGAATATATCATGGGATCAACAAGACAATGTCTACATCTCCAAACTAACTTAGCCAGCCCTTAAAAGAGGTTTGTCAAATTCAAATTTGGCTCACTGGAGACTGCAGTTTTCACTGCAGGTAAGACATTAGAAAAGCAAGCCTCAAAACGTTAGTGTGCGACAGAAAACTGCATATGTACAAGATTTGATAGTGACAGATAGAAGCTCAAGCGTAGCCGGACAACGATTCACACTGGCAGTGACGTCGGTGAGCAGAATTAACGTCTTCTAAGGGACTTAAACCATTACATTTATGCCAGCACTCTATCCAGAGCTGGGTAACGAGTGAATGCAAGTCGTTATTCTACACTTACTGCTACGTGTGTCGAGCCCGGTGGCGTGGTGCATTCGTCTGCGCCTCGCGACCGTAGGAGACACATAGGTGCGCGGGGTTCGAGCCCCACCGTTGCACATTTGTGTTTATGGGGGTCCGTGTATGAAATGCAGTCCCGTGGACGTTAAATCTTGGCTGGGGGTCAGCTCGAAAAGTACTGTTATTACTGCTACGCGTAAGTAAGTTGAGTAAAAACTGTGCACGCATAAGCGTGACACAAGGGTCAGCCCGACCCGTTTCTACATCGTGTCCGATTCAGCTCTAGCCGGAACAATCAGTCAATTCTATCAATTGAGGACTCAACTTTTCGTGTCAAGTGTGTGAATCTACACTGCATGCATAGGTACAACGCAAGTGCAAGCCGACGAAGGTCAGATGAGTACGCTTTCACTGACAGTATGCTAGGATAACAATCACCGTACAGCGCGTAGAATGAGAAACCAATTAGTCTAATTTGACGTCCACTGTTTTCCAGTCTCCGCCTCGTCTTTTATCGCCACCTCTCTGCCCCTGTAGAATAGCGGCTGATCCTGCTTCTGTTATTCAGACTAATACATTAGTAGTAGTAGTTGTTGTTGTTGTTGTAGTGGTAGTAGTAGAAGTAGTATTATTAGTCTTAGTTCTTAGAGATGTAGTTCTCTATGCTGCTCCCTCGAACGCCTGCCCACCCTCCTTTCCAAACAAGCCGGTACATTAGTCAACACATGCGCAAGTCTCAGACGGTGAGAGCACTTATTTGTTAAATGCATTTAACATTAAACGCACTCCGACGCAATTTTGTACGAGCTCTGTACTGATAGCCTTAAATGTCAAGGCTGCTGCCACACGCGACGAAGACAGCTTCCCTATGGTGCCCTACGGAAGCAAAATATTCGGTGGTATAACCTTCCAAATTGAACGTGCGGTCAGTGACGTGAACCACCGTGTCCTAAAATTAATTTATGCGGCGTCCGAATAAGACTGCTTCAACTGAAAATTAGAATTTTAATTAAATAATCTCAGCGGAGCGATAAAAGCGGCCCCTTAAGCTGCCAGCAATGAGGGACACTTTTAAATATGCCAGGTGTGTTGCAACCACTACTGTTATACATTATCGCTTTCCCTACTGTTATAAATCATCCAGCAGTAGCCTCCTTTTGAGATAACTTATATGATCACAATAGGTGATCTCAAAACGAAGCCACCAATGAGGTCACACTAAACAAAATAAAATTCAAAATACAAAACAAATATGCACTGTCTTACTCAGCTGCAATTACCTGCAGCATTTCGGAGAATCTTGATTTTGACGAATCAGATGGAAATTTTTTCAGACCTGGAGGAAAGCCACCTTAGTAGTAATCTCAAAGGAAAGGCAGTAGAAGCGGAACCAGAGGTTTGGAAGTAAATAGCAATAAAAACTGCTCGTATAAGATATTTTGAGAATTAATAGCAATGAGACTGGAATCTTTCGTGGAGAATATGGGCAAAGCCAGCAGCACGGATTAAACAAAGGAAGATTAACCGAGCAAGATGGCTTAGTGGCAAAGCCTTTGCCTTGCATTCGGGAGGCCTGGGTTCGAGACCCAGACCGGCCACTCTTAAATTGGTTTGCATGGTTTCCAATTTAGACAAGCCTGAGTGGATTAAACATCAGCCATGACATGAAAAAACCGTACACTGAACAACGTATCCAAACGATTGCTCAGCAATCAAACATTTGTTTGGCGTAATCTGAGACACGCTGTCCAGATCGAGGCAGCCTTTGAATCCAGGTCGACGCTGCATTTGAATCAATGGCAGCGTTTAACGTAGTATTAAAAAGTAAGATAGTTAAAAAGCTGGAAAAAACGGGAGTGCCGGGAGAAATACTGGGGCTACGTATCAACATTCTCAAACTAAACACGGCGCTGATTGATAGCAGTTGCGGCAATTAAATGCCCACGTGCTTTCGGTTTATGCAGCGGTTGCTCTTTTCCGAATACAGGTAGCAGCCATCGCTACAAAGCGGGGTGATTTACATCTAACTACGGCTTTTGTAGCAGGTCATGCTCTTGCAGGATTTCATCACGTTCTGTGCAACGTAAACGGCTTTCGTGAACCACGGGATGGATATCGATGCAGTCAATGCTGGAGAAAATGTGATAGATACTACGTCGCAGAAAGCCTTGCGGTTTGGTCCATAGCAGAAGTAGCAAAACGTTAGATTGATGGTTGTCTTAAAATACTTTGAGGATCCTTCAATAAAGAGATTTGCCCAGCCCAAATGTTAATTAATAAAACGTATCTGCCCATGATATAAAAAAGCTGGTTTTATCATTGATCACATTAATAATTTTGCATGTACAAATATGTAGTTTCACTTGTACTCACTTGAAATACAATTACGTAAAGCAATATACTTTACCAAATGTGTAACAAAACATCAAATTTAAGAGAAATTTAACTAACATAATTCAAGTTTAATAAACAATAAGGCATATCACTGTGTGAATGAACTACGTGCTGTATTTATTTTTAAAGTCGTATTCATTGGCTGCCAACAGCACTAAACTAAACGTAGAGTAACACCCAGGGCTGTAAAGTATAGCTTGAACATACGCCGACTCTTTGTATCCACCTGCCCGCAGAGTATGGAGAAAGGCACTTAAACATGATCTTGTGAGAATCGCGTGCAAGTACAGAGAAATGACATAAGAGATCTTACATCAATCAAGAGTCATATATATATATATATATATATATATATATATATATATACGAACAAATAAACCCCTATTGAGTTTGCCCATACCCCGCTGAAATAGTCGTCTACTTTCCAAAGCATTGCGCCTGGCTTACATTTTCAGACATTGCGTAAATGTAATGGAACCGTTAGAAAGGTGAGGCCGATACGCATTCGTTACGTTAACGCTTGATGGGCTGTGTAGGCCCACCTGCCTGTTCTCGTCATCAACAGGGCTAACCGGTCCCGGGTTAAACCAACAATACCAGAACGAGGTAAAACGGAGAAAAGTTAACAGACGAGCGTTGAGCGTTTACTTTAAAGAAAGAAACTTTTCCAGAGAAGCTGCGTTCAGCTCCGGCCAACTGTCGTGGATTCGCGAAGCCCTACAGGGACCGTTCGCCTGTCGTTTAGACGTGTGCTTTGAGCAAGGCACAACGCCGTGTCGTCGCTACGAACGAAGAGCCGCTCGCAAAACTTAATTGCTGCTACTTTGAAAAGGCTACTTTACTACGCGAACTCTTGCAAGATTTGTAAGTTTGTCCCATTGCTATTTGTGTGCGCTTGGCGCCAAGACAAGGTAAAAACGTCGGCGTTGTCGGGCTGTAGAACGGCATACCTGCCTGAAACACTCATCTGGCGTTTCAAACAGCTTTAAAATTATACTCGTCTGCTTAAAGCCGGCTAAAAGACCTGCTCAAAGCCTCTACCTGAATTACATGAGTTGACTACAGGCTGCAAGCGCCAGCATCGTTCCTGATTGTGCAATACTAGGCAAAATTTGGTCAATGGCAGGCATCCTACGCAAATAAAGCTCACTAAATAGGATAAGCCTATAGGACAGAGACTAGAATCATTGAGCGACCTTCTTGCGGAAGCGCGAGACAATTGTCGAAACGGAGGCATACATGATATGGCGCCCAATTATATTAAAAAAAGCGTTAAACTACATTAGCTATTCACGATAATTGCACAAGGGCCCAAGGGATGCGACTGAGCGATGATTGCTCATCTGGCATTTCTTCACAAGCGCACACGGATGCTGTGTAGGCGAGTATGGCTATCTAATTTAATAGTATTCTAAAAATGTCGGCAACATAGCAACGATGTTTCATCTGTTCTATAGCGCAGGCGCGCCGTGATGTCTACTGAAAATTTAGGAGGTTGACTCTGGCTGAGAACACACTCTTAATTTATAAACCGCTTCAGCGAAACGAGACGCAGTCAAAGTTGCGTGACGGTCTTTATGCTCGTTACTGCCTGTGCCGGCAGTCAACCGTGTTGGAGAGCAATGTCGTCTCTTTAGCGCTATCAAGTGCTACCAGACGGACGCTATCTCCCCCAGGGGAACATATACACTAAAGTCTTGACAATGCAGCTTTCAACGCTGCTGCAGCGTAAATTGTATTCGCGCAATGTTCCGTCAGTACTAACACTAATACGTTACGTGGTATTGACCGATATCGATTTGAATGCACAGTACCTGCATACATATTCGTGAATTTCAAACGAATTTACATCGAGGCGGAAGTACTGGTGGTGCCCTTGTGCCAGGTTATTCTGCAGATCTGCACTGCTCCGTTTTGTCGCAGACCCTCTACCTACTTGCTGGTAAGAAAAAAAAGCTCAATGATTGTGCTGTAATTTTAGAGGCTGCTGATGTTAGGCGTATTCGTCGTTGTCGTCGTCGTCTTACCCTGTCTTTACCCGCATCCGAGTCTTTGGGTAAAGGTACTTTCGTTACCCGCATCCAACTCTCTGTGTGAGGGATAGGTTGTTTGGTGGTTGTTTGCTTAGGTGCGCACTCGGGCTAGGCTTTCTTCTTCATCCAAGTTCAGTAGCAGCAGCAACAGCAGCAGCGGGTAGAGGTGTGCACCGTAGTTCAAAAGCAGGCGACCTTTCGCGTAAAGGAAAGCGTCGGTTGAGGGCACTTTGTGTCAGGGGATGAGATGAAGAAAAGAAGAAGAACTGCAAAGCTCAGTCGACTGCGGCGATCCAAGATGGCTGGCTAACCGGCACACGTGCGAGGTAGCAGTGGATGCTGTTGCGCCGTCGCTATGCGCAAAATTTAGCCTTTGGAGTTTGAATTCGAATCAATTTGCCGTCCTCTCGGCTAGTACCGAGCGGCGAATGGCCTCGCTCACACACTGAAGATGCGCGGCGTCCTCACACCATCACGCAACTCCGTAAGCGACTCCAATGGTGCGACAATATTCGGTGTGCGGCAATACTGCTTACCAAGTTGGTACTCGGCGCGAGCCTACGGCTACAACTAAGTTAGCTTTCTGGTAATTAGGAGCAAATATATATATATATATATATATATATATACAACCATTAATTATTTATTATTTAATGTATATATATATATATATATATATTTGCTCTTCAGCCACTACTGAAATGGTGGACGGAGACTGGTGGCCTCTCTCTGACACGCCGAAGATGTGACGTCGCTAAACAACTATCGATAACACGTTCTTGAAACCTGTGATGCCGACCTGAACGCCCCGAAATTGCTCTCGACAGGGTGTCGGCACAGGTTTCTTGATTGTCACATCGAATATATATATATATATATATATATATATATATATATATATATTTATATATACACACAATACCCGCGAACGGTGTTAAACTCAGCAAAGTAGCCCTATTCAAAATATCCACAGCAATTATAATAAATTTACCACAGAAAACAAAGAAGGGCACATCATTTCTCTATTTGACGTGCCGGGTTATATCAATGCACACACTTAGATTTTTTTACTTGCTTATCTTCGGCTAAAAAAAGAACTGTCTGAGTTTGCAGCCACAAATTATACGCACTGGGCTTTGACTTAGGGATCTACCGGTCCTACCTAGCAGATGAATAGCAAACAACGGACCTAAGCGGATTCAGGAGTGATTTGCATGAAGTTACTTATGCAGTCCCTCAGACCTCAGTACTTGGATTCATACTAATTAACCTATTTACTAATGACTGAAGATCTAAGACTGTAGAATATGCAGATTATACATGTCCACTAATTGAGGCTTTGTCTCCTCAGGAATTGCACTTCCAAGCCTGCACTATCTACACTTATAACCAAACTAAATTGTGGATGGGGATAGATCGTCTAAGCAGCACATACCCTTATTCACATTTATAGAAATTAAGTTTATGGTAAGAAGAACTACAAATACGTTAACTGAATTAAGGTAATCTCTTGCTCATGTAAATCACTAGACGGGGATTTTAGCGCTGGCACAATACCCGTGCTTAAAAAGATAAAATCATATTACAACAACTAAGGACTCACATTTAAAGCCACTGCTAGGTCTGATTTGGATCCGATATAGGCGGTGACTGCCCTCACATTGAAGATACTAGTAATTAGAAATATACCTCCAATTTATCTTTCAAAAAAGTTCAGTATGGGATTTGCGCAACCCCAGACTTGATATCGTGTTTATAAGAGCTATCAACCTAGATGTGCTCTCATATAGGATTGTGACAACCTATAACATTCCATGCTCTTCCAAAAAAACCCAGAGGCGAAATGAGCAGAATACACAGTGAGACTAAAATAACAACTATGTAGCATATCTCCAAGCATTATCAGGCAGGTTTTACAAGTATGTTTTTGACATTGTCTAGCCACAATGACCGCCCGATATATATATATATATATATATATATATCTCTCTCTCTCTCTCTATATATATATATATATATATATATAAACTCATAATGGGATGTAAACAATTGTCGCAATCCCAACGCAGATCTTGATGACAAAGTCCTCTGAGAGGGTCACCAACGGGTCCTCCAACGGGAATATTTGGTAGAGAATTAAGTCACGCACCAGCACCACAAGATGAAACTGCTCGAACGCGTGTTCCGTCCACTTCGTATTCCGTTGAATTAAGAAGATTGGCTAGACCTAAATTTTCAAGCGGCGCGGTCCAGCTTGCCTGCGAAAGCGGTTCCTCAGGAGAAGGTGCTCCAGTGCGTGCTAAGAGACATTCGTTGAAATTCTCTAGTACAGCACGTAACCGTTTGACAACTCAACAAAGACTTTTAACAACAAAGACCGTTAAGTTAATCCTACGGAGCAGGGGTTTGCGCTTGCTGTCGAGAAGCAGGATCTTAAAAGGAACCCTCTGCGTGCACCCAAGAGACTCAAGCGACTTAACGACAATGTTAACTTTTCCAGCCAACCAGCTATCTGAGCTTTCCTCCCATCATAAAGAATTGGCACGCCTAGTAAGGTAAGTTGGCCTCATTTGTTCATATACCTTCTGGAAGAAAGTCGGTTACCAGTCTGACCGAGGTGTCGGATATTGATAGTCCCGACACAAAGAGTTTGCATTTTTGTGGGTTGAAGCATAACCCGCTCTTTGTTGCAAAATCTAGTACCTTCTGAATACCGCGGGCTACCGTTACAGAGTCAACATCTAACACGCCGTGATCCATGTGCCATACATTAAGCGGGGACTCGAGGGAGTCTATCAGCTCCTCAATGGCAAAACAAAACAGTGGAGGACCTAATGGGTCTGCTGCAGACCCGACTGTGAAAGCATAACGTGCTCCATCAAGGGCAGTTGAGGTCAGGCACATGCGAGACAACAGCTCTTAAAAGGCGGTCACGTCGAACGCTGTTCAAAGCACTTTGAAAGTCCAGTTTGACCATGACTATGTCTTCCAACTAAATTGAAGGTAGGCTCGTGCAGTGTGAATTGCCACTTAGGTGTCACTTCTAGTAGCAAAACTAAGCTCGAGTTCACCTCATTCCTCATTAGTTTGCGACGTATTTTGCCAGCAGGCAATTTTCGTTGCAATCCTACGGAGTGTAGATGAGCATGCGATAGGGCGGGTTGTGTTATCCTTATGTTTAGTAGCAAATAACGTCGCCCTGAATATGATTGGCAAGAGATGCGTTGGCTGCTCCCTCATAGTAAAATTTCGATGAGTTTGGCAAGTGCATCGGCACTCTTTCTTTATTGGAAACGCTTTGCAAACATTTTAACATAACAGGTCCCTCTTTAGTCTCGTTCATAATATATTAGCACACAGTATAATTTGGGAAAAAAACGGCGACCACTATGTTCAAACGGCCGCAACACAAACCATCGGGGTAGCCAATGGAGACTCAGTTAGACCATTTCTTTTTTTGTATATAACTGGACTCGCAGACTTACTGCGTAATCTTAAAGCCCATTTTGCATTTTATGCTGACAACCTAGTCATTTTAGCAAAATCTCGTAATCATCTACGGTTTTACTTCAACGAAACTGCAGGGTGGTGCGAAGAAAACAAGCTCAAGTTTAACTGAAAAGTCACAGGTTTTACGCTTTAGCAGAGGAAAATCATACGCGGCCAGGGATCATGATCTGTCAGTATATAGAAAACCACTCAAATTAGTTCGCCACTTCTTGTATTTGAGCGTCACACTAACCCTCGGGCTCTTGTTTCGCAGACATATCGAGGAGATACAAGAAAAAGCTACGTCTGCAATGTTTTTGTTAGGCAATATGCATGATGTGGACGTAAAAACAGCTATAAATTACTTTAAAATAAAACTACTCCCTGTAGCAACATACTGTCTTTGTACTATTGCACCATACCTGACCCTTAGCCATTTAAAAAATACAGACAAGCTAAAGGCCTGATATGGCGATTGGAAGCCGCGAAACACGATGGCGTGTTTTGCGGCTTCCAAAGTGCGCGTCGGCAACACTTGCCTTAGAGATGTGCGGAGAGAGAATACTTATTGAAAACCTAGCACTTAATAACACACCATTTACAGCGCATAATATAGACTCATATCGAGCCTATAGAGAGAACAGAAATTTTAAATTTGTAGCTGAGAACTATGCTGATGGCCCGGCCTTTTGTTCACATAGATGGAAAAGAGCCATGCAAAGGAACCGCTCGCTAATCTGCCGAATAACCTGGCACGGGTACCACCATTATATGCATGAAGCCAAGCTGTTTTAATATTGAATAATGCGTTTGTAGCTTTGGCGGAAAGTGTGATATTGGACGCTATCGTATACTTGCGTGTGCAGAAATTTGCGGAACGTCCTTATCATCCAAAGTTAAATACATATTGTGAGACCAAAAGTCACATTGTGACACCATGTGAAAATTGAATCAACTGTCTACTAATTTTGGGGTGAAATAAATGCTGAATTGAATATTTACGTGTTTAAAAATAAACTGAATGTGCGATGCATAGAATTCATGTGTCTCAGTAAGCCGGTTAAGGTACACATTCTTGGACACTCGAATTTAAAGCTAGTTGTAGAAGTCGTGGGACCTGCGGGAACTTGCTGTGAGAAATTATTATCTGACATTGTGAGCATTTTATGAGTTTTTTGCCAGTGGTAGCAGGACTAAAAGGGGTTGTAAAACATGCGAGTCTACCTTGATAGCCTCTTCCAAATCAGGGTTAACAGCTTGCAATGCATCTGCGACCGAGCCTAAATTTCCAAGAGTAGCTCTAGCTGTGTGAGTAGATTTGAGGTCTAACGACTTGGGAGCAAGTCCTCGGTAACGTCGAACGCGTAGACCGCTATAATTCCCCACATACCGACTTAGCTTCTTAGCAACTTTGCGGGAAGAAAGCACAGGTGTCGGAAGAATTAACTGTGGCGTTCGGTCGTCTGCTGTTGACGAAATACCTCTCACAACTGAGGCGATACTTAAACTTCTCTCCAATTATGTCTGTAGATCGAACCACCTTTGCCTGTTGAAGGGTTCGGCTTCTAGTAAGATGCGATTTTTTTTTATATGCTGAAACCTCTTAGCATTAATATGAAGGATTACGGGAATCGTGATGTACATGCGCCACCACAGCCAGTGACTAGTGTGGGACTCAGTAAGATGCGATTGCACTCCCCCTTGTAGAAGAGACTCGGACAATTAGATGACCCTGCTGCGTGCGCATCTTTGTAGTTCACACACCTAGGGGTATTGGAGCACTCAGCCGCCAAGTGATCTGCTCCTCCGCATTAATGGCATACCCGCTGCAACGTATAATACATCTACTTGCTATATGACCCGTGCGTTGGCACTTGAAACATAAAACTTGCCGGTCCGCTTCTTGGATTGCATTATGCACCTTGTACCCTAAAATAGCAAAGCGGGTGGCGAAGAAAGATTTTCACTTCATGTGAAAATCGTGGCTACACCGTGGAAGCGTGCGCGTAATCCCTGAATTGACGTGCAAATCGCCGTACCCGATATATCTCCTAATATGAGCGCCGCGATTATTTGTTTGGGAGCGTCATTAGTTGGGGCTCACACTACAATGTGGGCCCCAACTAATGGCCCACACTACAAAAATGCCTTCAACACCACCGAAAATTCTGCTTGAGGGAAACATCTCTTGTACATTTGTTTGTTTCTTCTATATGATCACCTTAAATGTTTCCACTTGGGCAACTTGAGTGCGCTATTCCAAGTTCTCCAGCTGCTTCTGTTTGCTCAAAGCAATAGGAGTTGATTTCTTTCGGACCGTTACGAATCCCTTGTCGGTAGTTATCGGTGTTAATAACGCTTTGAAATCTATTTATTTCTAGATTAAGGGGGGGAGAGATTTCTCCCCAGGATCCGCTGGCACACAACGAGCAATTATTGCACAATCACAAATGATAGAAACAATTAAAACGATTTAAAAATTGGCCACGCGGACTTGGATATATATATATATATATATATATATATATATATATATATATATATATATATATATATATATATATATATATATATATATATATTTATATATCTTAATTAAGTCCTATTATAAACAAGTTTGCCTAGTTTCGTGCGCTCTTCTCCAGGCGTTCACACAATGAATATATACTGTACAACTACCTTAGAGAACCATGGTTGTATTATTCAGCCAATCCTTCCAGTTGAATGTGACTGAACGTGAAAATAAAAATCACTTGTGATGATTACGCGCCAAGTTTTGGAGTTGACTACCTGTGCAACGTTCCCGGCACCGAATCGGCGATTTTGCATTTATCTCGTTGTAAAACTCAACGATATACGATATGTATGCAACAGCTAATTTTTACCCCATGATAACCAAATTGGTTGGTCAAAGAAAAATCTTTGTCAGGGCTTCAAGTAAACCCGATTCTGGCACTAGTAATATGGATGACGTGAAGCGAACTACCTGCGATCCCCTGCGATTGCCAAAAGCTTCAGTGTTTCAGTGCTTTAGTGGCCTGCAACTACGCCCCCAACCAATAATCATAGTTCTGTTCTACTGAATGAAGCATTTCTTGTCGTTATCTTTAAGCAACTGTCCGACAAACACCTTACGTAAATCTTTGACTACAGGACTACTTAGCGTCTATTTTCGTCTGTCAGCTGCCGTATTATCTATAGGAACTTCATTTCTGTAATTTTATTCGGGTCTCTGATACACCGTTGTTCCATACCATAGTTCCGATGAAAATTTGTCGCTGAACGTTTCGTATCAGAACGTTTTCTAACGAAGAAAGCACTTTAAACAAAAACGAAGCCCGAGCCGAGTTGGTATCACTATAGGTTTTACTGCGGTGGATGTTTCGTATCCACGTATGCTGTTTCCCCCAAAAACGGCAATAAGATGTTAGACGTGCAAAAGCCTACGAAAGGCGTTGCACTAGGCAAGATCTACCAAATTTTCGTAATAGTATTGTGCAGGGCTCCTAAACATGGTTTTGAACTGCCTATATATGAAAGACCTGAAGTTTTCGCTAAGAGCATTGTGCTGTACGTATGTAGGGAGGGGTCGCAACTCAAGTAACAAACTATCATCCTGTTATTCAGGGCTTAATTGTTTGTAAGATCAGTTTCGGTTAAGATTGACGAAATCAAGATATCCATAAACGGGTGTACTAACTATTTACAAAGAAACTAGTTTGTGGTGTATAAATCCGCTCCGGAATTCAGCTTGTCTAAATTGGGAACCATGAAAAACCAATTAACGAAAGCCCGGTCTGGGTCTCGAACCCAGGCCTCCCGAAAACAGGGCAAACGCTTTGCCAGTAAGCCACTTTGCTATGTTATAAGGTTAGGTTAAAAGGTAAATAATAAAGAAATGACAGAAATAAAAATGTTACCTGTCAATATATATATATATATCAGCTGTTCGTGACTGTTGTTGGACGTGCTTTGTTTCGCTGCATAAATCTATGTTTCATCTGACCAGTGAAGTAAGTGACTGACCAGTTCTAGAACTGCAAGCGTAGTGGAAAACATACTTCTGCGAGTGCTTCTCTGGAATTGTGAGGGACTTAAGGGGGCAATGGATCTTGCACGTGATGACATGTTTAAGTTGGTTGACATTGCACTCCTTACGGAGACATTTCAGCGGGACGAACTGTATATCAATGATATGCGGGGGTTTCACCAGCTGGCTGTCTTACCTGCGGGAGGTCGGGGAAGACCTGTGGGTGGGTTATCTATCTACCTACATAAACGTTTACCACCGATGCATCAGGAAAGATGAATACTGCGTAGTGCTCTCCTCTGGGAGGGCAAACGTCGCTGTATTCTATTTCCCACCCACATTCGATTCTGCGGAGGTTGCTGAGACGGTGAGCTTTAGACTTTCAGAGTTAAATCTGACCATGCCAACTATCGTCGGCGGTGATTTCAATGCCAGAATCGATTGTGGGACCAACGATGATAAAGGCGAGGTGCTGCTTCAGGTGATGGAAAATATTGGTCTAAAATATGCTAACGCGCGTGAAGACTATACATATTTAAGTCACAATGGAAGCAGCACCATCGACCTGTTGTTTCACAACCTTGTCAGCCGTGAAATTGAAAGCTTCGATGTTCTTTATGAAGCGGCTTGAAAGCACCAACCAGTGTTTGCCGTTGTCGATGTTCCCGGTATTTGGCGAGACCGACATAACCCGCCGCGCTGGTCTGCAATGAGACGGATTAATCTATCTCTTTTGGACAGAGCGGTAGGCGGTCTTGAGGTAAGCCCTGACATCGATTCCACTTGTGATCAGTTGGAGAGAACGATGAGAAGTGCAGTGAAGTGGAAAAGGTTATGGCAAAAGAGATCACGCCCGTGGTACTCTCGAGCCTGCTACCTCGCCCACGGTGAAGTGCTCGGACTCCTGCGCCAAGCAAGAGCCAGAGCACCATCATCACTGCAAGCCAGGCGGGACTACTTTAAGCGTAGAAAGGCGTATATAAGACTCTGCTATGATCATAAAAGGGAACACGCAAGGCGGGAGGAACGACGGCTGCTCGAAAGGGCAGAACGAGAGCCTTCAGCTTACATCGTGCGACCTCGTAGGGCGGTGAACCCGCTTAGCGACGGGCAGGTAGAGAGCCACCTAACTAATCTTTTATTCAATCGTGACGTTGCGGCCGTATCTCCAATCGTACAGCATCCGCTTACACTGGAGCAGCACAACATGAATCTGCCTTTCGAGGTGGAGGAGGTGTGTCAGGTCCTACGGTCACTCCCGAAGAGAAAGAGCTCAGGGCCCGATCAGGTCTGCTATGAGCATTGGATCCAGTCACTTCCTCTCTTGGCAGAAACTCTTTGTGAATTCTTTAACGAAATTATAAAGAGGGGGCGGATGCCTAAAGTCTGGCATGTCGCCAGGCTTTCTCTTCTGTTCAAGGGTAGGCATGGTGATGACAAGCAGGATCCAAATCTCTATCGTGGAGTGGCGTCAGAACGCACATTGAAGAAGATTTTCTGTAAGTTGGTTATTCGACGGATTGAGCGGGTGGCTGAAGAGGCACTTCCACCGGAGCAATTCGGTTTTAGGAGAGGCCGAGGCACCCGTGATGCAATTCATGTTCTCCAGTCAGAAATCGAGCGAGCTGTGGCACAACCCAAAGGTCATCTGTATGCTGTCTTTATTGACTGCGTCAAGGCCTTTGACAAAGCCCCTCGCCAACTGCTGGTTAAAGCATTCCAACGAGCAGGAGTGGGTGGCTCTCTCCTGAGTGTAATAGCAAGTTTCTTTGAGGAGGACACCTTGTTGGTAGACGGTGAGCAGGGTGTATTAGAGATTAAGCAAAATGTGGGAACTCCGCAAGGAGACCCGCTAAGCTGCGTCTCGTTTACACTTCTCCTTGCTGACCTCGTCGGTTACGTCCGACAGGAGTACCAAAAAGCCGTAGTGGTAATGTATGCAGATGATATCGTGGTCGCTCATCGCGATTTAGGTGCCATCAAGCGCATTACCTCTATGATAGAGGCGTTCCTTGTCTCGAAGGGACTTGAGATAAACACCAGGAAGACCAAAGCCATGAAATTCAGGCGTGGAGGTCGATTGGCTGCCAGAGACGTTATACGTTGCTGCGGCCAACCATTGGAGTTTGTTAACTCTTTCCAGTATCTTGGCCTTCGGGTTCATTATACGGGAACGACGTTCACAGCGCATGTAAACGAAACAGTACGGAAGGCACTTGTCTCTCTTTACGGGGAAGTAGGCAATGTCTGAAGACTGTACGTTCTCTCAGCAGTGAGGCTCTTCATGCTTAAGATTGTTCCGGGGCTGTACCTTACGAATGTTTTATTTCGGAGTGGGAAGCTAAAGTCGAACAGACCAGACGGGAGGTCGGTGGTTTGGACGTTTTCAATGCCTTGCACCTTTGGTCTGGTCCTACATGTGACAATCGCCACGTATACACCAGGTACATAGTGCATGGTTATCACTACCTGGTATGTTCAAACTCAACCTTTCACGAGGAGTACGAGTTGTGCACCTGCCGGTTCTGCCTGCAGAGGTGTGCCAGGTACCATGCAGTGGAATGCACAGCGCTGGACCGAAAATCGCTGCACTACTTCTCTCGTCGGAAGCGTGAAGAAGATAGAGCTTCATGAGGAAACATTTTTGAAATGTATATTATACTCAATTTGAGTGAAATAAACATAATTGTAATTGTAATATATGTTTCATCAGTGGTTAGGCCGCGTTCGTAGAGTGAATTTGTCCAAAAAAAGAGTGCTTTACAGTTTTTACTGCCTTGGAAACCTCCGTTCTAACAAACATTCTAGATTCTACGGAAATTCTACGTCGTACCGTTGGTGCATCGTATTTATTTTGGACCGCATCACTAAATCGCATATGTTCTAGGCAATGGAGACAACGATTAGTTGTGATATACACGGTGTGTTCAAAACGTATCGCGACTTTTGAATTTTCGCGGGTTACGTATATTCGAATTTCGATTTTTTGTGGCGTTATGTTGGTACTCATGTCTCTCACTTATGCCGACAAGCTCGGCCATTTTGAATGTTCACTTAATTGTTGACAGCTGCTTTGCTTGCACGTGTTTTGGATCGTCTTCGATTTTTACCTATTCAAAAAAATTGATCAATGAACCTGTATCAAATTTTGTGTGAAAAACGAAATTAAGTGCGCGGATGCATTCCGAATGTTGACTGTGGCATACGGAGAAGCTACCTTGGACCGAAGCAACGTTTATCGGTGGTACAAAATGTTCTCAGAAGGCCGAGAAGATGTGAACGACGAAGAGCGTGCCGGACGCCCGAGCACTTCAACAACAGACGAAAAAATTAATGAAGTGGAGAAAATGGTATTGGCCAATCGTCGAATCACCGTTAGAGAAGTTGCTGAGGACCTAAACATATCGATTGGCTCGTGCCATTCGATTTTCATCAATGATTTGGGCATGAGACGGGTCGCCGCGAAATTCGTACCAAAATTGCTCAATTGCGACCAAAAACAGCATCGCATGAACATTGCTAATGAGATGTTGGACTCTGTCCGCGACGACCCAAATTTGCTCCAGAGGGTCATAACTGGTGACGAATCGTGGGTTTATGGTTATGACGTGGAAACCAAAGCTCAATCATCTCAATGGAAGCTGCCGCACGAACCAAGACTGAAAAAAGCGCGCCAAGTTCGGTCGAATGTGAAAGTTTTGCTGACAGTTTTCTTCGATTGCAGGGGCGTGGTGCATCATGAGTTCTTGCCACAGGGTAGAACGGTCAATAAGGAATATTGCCTGCAAGTTATGCGCAATTTGCGCGAAGCAATCCGCCAGAAACGCCCGGATTTGTGGAAGAACAAAAATTGGCTTTTGCACCACGATAACGCCCCTGCTCACACATCGTTGCTTGTGCGCGAGTTTTTGGCCAAAAACAACACACTAATGATGCCGCAGCCACCGTATTCCCCAGATCTGGCCCCCTGTGACTTTTTCTTGTTCCCTAAACTGAAGAGGCCCATGAAAGGACGACGTTACGCTACGCTTGACGAGATAAAGACGGCATCGAAGGAGGAGCTGAACAAGATAAAAAAAATGGTTTTTTGAAGTGCTTTGAAGATTGGAAAAACCGTTGGCACAAGTGTATAATATCTCATGGAGATTACTTTGAAGGGGACAAAATAGATATTCATGAATAAATAAATAATTTTTGAAAAAAACACAAAAGTCGCGATACGTTTTGAACACCATGTATATATAAGTACCTAGAGTACGCCGACGACCTCAAGCTCTACTGCCCTGTGAATGACAGCACCTCGCACGCTCGGCTGCAAAGGGCTGTTGACGGAAACGCCCGTTGGTGTGTCGAGAACGGAATGAGTCTCTCGGCTCAGAAATGTGTCGTTCTGAAGCGTGGGTCGACTGATTTTGACTATGAGATCAATGGGACCGTTCTCCCCACGCTTCCCGTCACGAGAGACTTAGGTATATAGGTCACCGCTGACCTAACTTTTAAGGAGCACGTGCACCAGCTGGTGAAATCCTCTGCAATACTTGTAAATATGTTGTTTCGTTGTTTTATTGTCAGGGATCCCGATGTATATATTAAGATGTACAAAGCCATAGTTCTCTCAAGACTAATGTACTGCTCCCCGGTGTGGGAACCATACCAAAAAGGTTTCCTCAATAAGCTTGAGGGCGTCCAACGCAAATTTTTAAGGCGATTAAGATGGCGGTGCAACCTCGACAGGGATGCGATCGCCCTACCGCCAATCTCCGCCCTGTTTGTAAAACAAAATGTCTCTGCCCTCCGCATACTTCGAAGGGCAGGAATGATTGACAAATTTTTTGACATCCACTCCAACAGCCTACGTAGTGGTCACACTATTGTGCCAAAGGACACCGCTCGCACTGAGCGTATTAATAATATATTTGCCTAGCGAATAGCTCGAATGTACCAATCCAAGCAGTTATCGCCGGAACAATTTGGTGTATCTTCATTGTTGTAACCTGTATCAACCCCTTTTAATAAAGGCGCTATTGAATTGAAAAAAAAAAATATATATATATATGCGTAGTATTAAGCTTTCACTATATTTTTAAAATCATTATGAGTATCATTACATTATATTTACCACAGCGAATTCCACCTTTGTCGCGTGATATCCGTCATTAGGCGAACCGCGGGACATTGTGCGGCATGGTGCCTAGCGCACGTTAATTTACATTGTATACATATATGGACATTGCAAGGCTCGTGGAAACCGTCGATCTGATACAGAACGTCCTAGTGGTATATATATATATATATATATATATATATATATATAAATTGTTTATACGAATACGCAAAAAACGCAGACACATGCCGTACCGACACGCCACGGTCGTCTGGAATCCGTCATGCGGAGCAGTTTGTTACATGCTTTGGCCTTTAGGTAATGCCGTGGGGTTCTGGATAGCAAACGACCGCAGCCGCAAATGCAGCGACAACAGCGACAACACATCACGCATCCAGCTCCGAGCTGAGCAGGCTTCATGATGCGTCATGACACTAATTGACGCCGACCAGAACGGTGCGGCGTGGGGTATGGGAGGCTCGGGATTTTCTCTATGGCTTCCTCCCGTCCAGTGTCTGCGTCGCCTTCGAAATTGCAGCCGCTCGATCGTGCGGCGAATTCGTTTCTTCTTGATCAGCAGCACTTATGTGGTGGCACTCATTTATACGTCCTCGAGCGCTAATTGCACCGTGACGATGTAATCTGTGCTCGCCGTGGGCCCAAAGACGCTTACTGTTTGTTCAGCCGATCAAGAAGCGACTGCGACATCTGTGGCGTCCGAACCCCTCCTCCCCCCCCCGCGATCAATCACCCCAGCGATGGGCAGCAATATACATACAGCACGTGGCAAGCAACGCTATTACTCATTCCCCAGATGATAACACATTCACGTTTACTACGTTTGCCTTTTGCTTGCGTATGTATTATATAATATAAAATAAAACATATATATATATATATCCGGTAAACATTTGAGTGAAATTAAGTGAGTCCACCAGATCGTGGCTGGAGACAGTGCGGCTGTTAAACCTCTGAAGGCTGAACACATATCGCAGACGGTGTATAGAATGAACGGATGGTCTAGCATTGAGCACGTAACGTATCGTATGGAAAAACTTTAAGGTTGCGGGTTCAATGTTTTTTAGAAAGTGGGCGCTCTGATTGCAAGTATGGCCACGTCGTTACGCTTGTGGGTTCTTAGTCGTGCGGCGAGTCTCGAGACGTGATTAACCACACACGATAGGTCGGGTCTTGTTATCCTTCTTCTATTAGGAGAAGTGTGCCAAAGGGTTTTTTTTTCGAATCGAGTCCGGCAATTTCTCCATTAATAATATAGACAACTTCGACCATTGATAATCTGATCTGACTGGCGCCGGCCCTTTAGGAGACCGACCGGATGTCCAAGTCAGCCGGTGCTAGCAGGCGCTTCCGCTTGCGTAAGCTCAGTGGCTTCGTTTAGTGCGGTAGAAGTGAATATTTCCACTATGGACCTTTCGACCCCTCTACTATCTATCATTGCTTATATTCAGTTCTAGTCTCTACTGTTAGCAGTGATGACTAAAAAGGTCACTAGAAAGAGACGCCGGCCCACTCGCGTTAGAAAGAAGAAAGCACGAGAGATGACCGAGGAACTTGGAAGCGCTCGCTCTATAAACGAGAGGGGCAGTTTCGGCTCAGTTCAATCCGAAAGGCGAAAATGTATTGAAGGACGCGAACGTGAGAAAGAGAGAGAATCTAAAAATGGCTGGTAGTTCGTTAGTAAAAACCGACTAAAGGTTAACAATTGCCTTCGGGTGCAGGCGAAACATTCTTCGATAAAAGAAGTTAACGAACTGCCAGACGCATCAGCGGTCTTTGCGTTTTCTCGCCCAGAGCGCAAAGAACCTTAAAAAGATTGCTGCAGCGAACATATATATATATATGGGTGTATTTGCTAAGCATATTGTTAAGCAGTTGTAAAATAACTAAAATATTAATACTAAAAGAAGTTATGGTATATATCGGCAAGGTGGACTAACGTATATACTGTCGGATAGCATTCGAATGAATACATGACAAGAACATGTCCTGCAAAGTACTGACAGACAGGATAGTGCCAGTAATAGGCCGCACCCTATCGCCAGAGTTATTTCGTGTTAGAAGGGGCAGGACAACTCGCGACTCGGCAATACAAGTTCTACAACTCCCATCACTTTGAACGGAAAGAATGTACACCTGGTAACTACCGGATAGGTACGACAACTTGTAGAATTTGCTCTGTTCTGCTTAAATGAAGGCGAGGCCAAGGCAATGAGTGCGGCTTTCAACTATAGATGACTTCAGAGTGTTGGTGATTGCGGTACTAGTTTCGAGGGGCTGGACGCGTATTTGAGGTTCTCCTGGCGGCCGTTTCTCGTTGACTAGCTTAACCATCTGCTCCTGCTATGACGGGCCTACGGCAATCGATCGAACGGTGTCGCGGTGTGTATAGGGCCGCTCGTCACGACCTATCTGCAATAAGCAGGATCTCGACATAATTCTGGTTTGGCGCCAAGGAGTGCGGACGTGTGTGTATAGAGCTCCGAGGAATCACCCTTCCCGTGTGAGTTCAGGAAGGCAAACTCAGAGAGTGAGATACCAAAACGAAGTGTGAATTTCAGTGATCATTGGCGTACTGTATGTGCCCGTGCGACGGAGGAGCGAGCAGATAAGCCGCTGTGAAGTCTAAATAAGACCTCTTCAGCACAGTGAAGCAAAAACGAAACCACTCGCGTAGCGGTTGGGAGGCTGCGAGCCTTCGTAGCGCACTCAAATTTGAATCCCAACGGCCTCCCCAACTATATATACATCATATACCACACAGTATACATGTATATAGAGAGCATGATATACATCTGTGGCGGCATATAGTATATAGTGTATTCGTTATAGCGCACGTTATTAGCAGTATTACAGCGCATAGGCAGCGCAGTGAACATAGGTAGTGTACTATGAACAACGCACGAAACTAAAATCGTACACTATGAACTAAAGTGGCCTGTGAAATATTGCCTGACGGTTTTCTTCAAAAGTGAATCAGTTGGTTGTAAATCTTTACACACGGTGCTATTGGGGAGCGGTGGTTTTAAATTTTGAACCGAAGTATCCCAAGAAAAGCCGGCCCTACGGTGAAACTTGGTGAGAACACACACAGCTCGTCTATCGGGTGAACGGCTCTTCGACCATGTCGAACTCGTTCGAGCCAAGTAAGGAAGTTCCAAGGTCCCCAGTGGACAAGAACAGGAAAGGGAAGCGTTTCCAGCAGCTGGACATTGAGTCACTGGGGGTCACGGCAAGCTCGGCCATTACGCTAGACGGCGAGGAGGACATGAGCGCTACATAGGCAGACGATGTGTACGAACACATTGACACCACTGAGAAACCAGGCAGGATAGGGAAGCGGGGGCTTGCCAGATTTGCCAGATGACCCTGCGAAGCAACTGGAGCTGCCAGACCATCTGGCCTCACTCGCCAGACTGGCAGACAAGAAAAGCAAAACCGGCTTAAATGTCAAAACGAATGACCCGCCGAGGGACTTCGATGAGGCATTTCACAAGATCCAGGACGCGGTCAAAACCCTTGGGCTGTTAACGGACAAGTACGCGAACACGCGGCTGGACATTAAGTCCGCTGCTCTGAGATTCGAGGTGGTAGTCCATTGGTGCTACATGCAAACCTGACACGAGAGGCCGAGAGAACCGAGGCTAGAGAGCAAGCAACCGCTTACATAGAAGAGCTCACAAACGACCTCATGGAGGCTCAAAAGCAGAAGGAGGAGCTCCTCAGGAAGTACGAAGATCTTAAGGGTCAGCAAGCCCATGCAACTGAGCTGCAGCTGGCTATGTTGATCAGTCAAGACTCGGAAAGCGACAAGGATCTCCTTGAGCAACTGACTGCACAGTTCCCATCAGCAACAGCTGCACAGAACCTGTCAGCAGGGACAGTGGTAGTACTGCGTAGCAGTCAGGGCTGCGAGGTGTTCGATGACCCTGAAGAGATTCCGGGCTGCGACAACACAGTCCGAACGCTCACTAAAGAAGTGTGGGGGACGGCTAAAGACCCAGCCGGCTTTCTTAGCACGCTGCACAAAGTGATCGGAAGGAGTAAAGCACTCACAAACGGAGACTCTGTGGCACATTATAAAAAACTGCACTTCCGCAGCCAAGTGCTACACGTGCAAGAAAGAAGGGCACGTAGCCAACTCCATGGCCTGCTCAAAGTTTAAAGAGATGATACAGGCAATTAAGAAGCCAACGAGTGCTGCTTCGTCAGCGAAAACTGCCCCTCCGGTCAGTTTCGCACAGCATCAACAGCGAGAAACCCCATCTAGGTCGCAAAGGGAGAAGAGAAGGACTATCGTGGGTGACGACGGCTTCACGATCCCGAAGCACGCGGTAAGGACACAGTCCAAGTCGGGCGAGCCGGGTGGCTCCACATCTCAAAATAAAAAAAACCTGAAATTCATCCAGGTCAACTGAAACCGCAGTCGGCCATCGCCGAGGGTCGATGTCCTCGAAGAAAAAAAGGCGACTCGCCCGAATTCGCCTGCAAGGGTTTCCCGTCATTGAAGATGACGGCGGAAGAGAACACAGAGACGTGGAACTGAATGGTTCCTATCAAGGGGGAACCTTCCCCGCGGGTGACCTCGGCTCATTGGTCCGTTAGGCACCCACCGCTCCTACCTACCCATAGTACTATTAACCGAAGATCTGGGAGGCTTGGAGTGAACCTTAAGAGGCTGCGGTTTTCAGAACATCAAAAAACCCGGAGGTTTAATCGGTAACACCGGTAGTCTTACGGCGATTCCGACACTGTTTGGCCCACATCCAACGGTGGTGTCTGTTCGTGTGTAACGAATTTCTCTCCTCTATAAAAAAAATAATTTCGACATGGTGGAAGAAGTGTTTGTTTCAAAGAACTGTACACAACTATGCAGAAAACCAAAACCGGTAGATTTCGGAGATGATGGCGGTTAGCGGCCAGTGGCGTAATGGCGTAGTGATGATCAGCGCCTTAAATTGTTTGTAAACTCATTTCGATACTGAAGCTGTGGCTCTACAGCGTTTTTTGTGTTGTGAAGAAATAAGAACTCACACAGTAGACTACGTGTTGTAAACGAGAAATGCGCTTACATTTAAAACTTTCTGTGTTAGGCCATAGTTAGAAAAATGGCCGTTACTAGATAATACCAGGATTTTTAGGCTGGCTCTCTCCTTGCCAGTTGCTGTAGAGTCACATGGCTCATAGAGCTTCACGAAACTTTAAATCTACCCTAAACCAAAGTGTAATTAATAATGTTGAGCACCTTGGGCATATCGAAAGTGACACAGCCAAGTAAATAATCAAGTCTCGAGCATAAAACCGCCTTGGCCAGCTTAGCAGCTTCAGAGTAATAACGCTTGACTCAATGCTTCATTCAATCAAATATTCTTTTGTTCGTATGTATATGGCTGTTACAACGTGTGCTAAATCTACTTAAGTAAAATCTTTAATTGGTAATCATCCGGAGGCTTTTTGAGCTGTATGCCAATAGTTTAATATCGTGATTTACAAAATCATTGCTCGCTAACATTAAAATATGAACATTAGCGTAAATTGGTACGATTTTCACAGATATAAAACACACACACGCACACTATCAATAAATACAAATCGCATAATCCAAACTTTGCAATTAGTTCAGTCGCCTGTCTTTTGGTCAGTATTATGCAAGATCTGAAGGTTCAGTTTACAGCGAATTCTGCTATATATCTGAAAATAGTTAGAGTCCGCACGTTATGCAAATTGAGAGGTTATGAAAGTTGTTTTTTGTTCAAATGAGATCGATAAAGTTTGGCTGTTCCTGGTTCTAAGAAGTTGGTGTGTCATTCAACTTATGCAAAGCTATACCAAAGAGATCACCTCAACCTACGGAACGTTATTTCCCTTTATTGGGGAAACGTACTACGCGCCCCAATTTCTGCTCCCTTCTCGTGCTAGGGTAAGTTGGATACCCTGTGGTGATCGGTTCTTAACCGTCATTACATAATAATCTAAGCAGTCGCTTTGATCGTGACAGTCAAGGCCGTTGCGCGTGCAAAACTAACACTAGTCAGGCAAGCGCGCATTTCATGACAATCATTTTGATACCAAAGCGATGACAATGCGAAAGAAATTTTTCCGAAAAGCATGTCAAAATTAAGTGCTTGCATAAATGGCCAAGACTGATTTATCTGATGGAGTAGGTCATTTATACATGCACCTAATCTTGGCATGCCTTCCGAAAAATCGGACTGTATGTAAGCGCTGTGAATGGTCATGGGGTTATAATTTTCAGGTATTACGTAAAAGTTAAAATTAGAACTTTATTATTTCATAATTATAGGGGGGCTAGTTGTCTCGCAATTGCACATTTTGTGCTTCTATGTCGGGCAAAAACACCAGTGTCACAAATTATAATAATTTCACTCTCACTCCAAAACAAGCCTTCTTAGAGGCTGTGTTCCATTAGAAACAATATTTACTTTAACGAGCTCTACATTTCCCTATGTCGCTTTCTAAGTATTTCTGAGGAGACTATCTTTCTCCCTCTATCTATATATATGCTGTCGTGATGTAAGCCCCTTTTGGGTTACAAACAAATGTATAAGTACGTGACATATTGAATATTGACAGCTGTTGAGATGATATAGCTTAATGGGAGAGCCGTGACATGGAATACTAAGCTGTATATAGCGTACGACTAGCTTAAAACTAGCGCATTGATAATTTTTAAAAAAAACGTCATATCATGCTTGTTGGCATTCACAGAAAATAATAATAACAAAAAGCTAATAATAAAGACAAGAGGTCGACGCTCATCTAGAAGGGCAAATAGCACAGTGGCAAAAGCAGCGGCTGTAGCAGCAACAACAACATCCAATAAGGTCGTTTACGCTCTCGGCATAGCAAATACAAGGTCGTCACCCATAGGTGACCCACAAAAAAGCGAGTAATAATCTGCAAGGCTGCACCCACCTTTGCCGAGCCAAGTATGCGCGGAACTTTGGCCCAAAGAGAAAGGAAGATCTCAGCTAGTGCGGCAAGCATTGGTCATCATCAATACACATAGTACGTACAGAACGGCCAGCTTCTCCGTGGTAGTAGAAGGGAATGGAACAATACCGGCGGCCTGCCGTCCGGCCGACGGACGCGGACACGCGTGAAAGAATCAGGACAAAGGACGGGGATATAAAGAAGACCAGCAGGACAAAAACGTATATAGAACGACGGGTCGCTCAGGTACAGCAAAGCGCAGTAAGACAAACAGCGCGCATACGCAACTAGGATGCGCATGATTGGAGGCTTAACACCGGTCATTCTCAAAGGAACCCCACTCCCCCCTCCGCCCGCGCTGTGCACGGATTCCTTGGGTTGCTGGAGGAACGTCCCGGATAGGAACGAGGAAGAACGTCCCGGGCAGGTGAAGAACATGAAGATTAGTTGTGCCGTATGTTGGGTACGAGCCACCACGTACTATAAGAATGAGAGCTTCCGCGCGTTTCTGTCTCTCGAGGCCAAGGGGGGGGGAGCTATCAAACTACCTGTGGCTTCTGACTGAAATTACGCCGGTGGTTCTTTTTGACAGACAGTTGTCTGCCCACGCCCTTTGCCGACTATCTCAGTCTGCAAATTGATAAAGTGCACATGCTGATATGGGTCGGTTTGGTCTGAGAATTAGCTGAGTAGAGCGAAATTAAACTTTTTTTTCATGGCTGCCCACTTACGTGGAATAGTCTGTAGATGGATGGACGTTCGACAGAGTTGAAACAGTCCGCTGGGAAAAGAAAGTCTAGCAGCGAAGGCTCTCTTGTGTATTACGCTCCAATGTGAGCGCGTGACGGATTCTATTGGCGGGATATTGGTAGACACATATGCCAAGCTATTGGGCGGTACCCAGAGGGCCATCAAGCTCGAACGTCGCTTGCCCAATTGCACTGGGGTGATCGACACAACAAAGCCGTTTTAGAAGTGATTAAGCATGATATATATATATATATATATATAAATATATATATATATATATATATATATATATATATATGTGCCCCTAGATAATGCGGCAACATCAACAGTAGTGTACTTAACAACTTTACCTTTACGAGTAAGCCTTGAAAGGTAGTCTAGAACGTCTGTGCACGTCGTATCTGTATACACGTTGACACGTTTTATATCCTCGAGGAGCTGCAATATAAACAATACGGCAATATACATAAATATATGCGTATAGATATTGGAGTTAGTATGCATAAATTAATAATAATAATAACAAGATATACTTTCGTGCCTATTGCCATGGAGACGCTAGGACCAATCAGCAAGGGAACCGAAGCATTTCTCAAAGATTTGAGTAAGCGAATTCAGGAGGTCACAAGCGACCAAAGAGAGGGTCAATTCTTGAGGCAAGCGTTGTCTTTGGCCGTTTGCAGAGGAAACGCGGCATCTATTTTAGGCGCCATGGAGTGAAATAATTATTTAAAGAAATTGCAATAATACGTTCAGACCTCACAATTATAACATTATTTAACATGTAATAAATAAATAATAATAATAATAATAATAATAATAATAATAATAATAATAATAATAATAATAATAATAATAATAATAATAATAATAATAATAACGACAAAAGACCAGACGGTGTAACAATCCCGCTATGGGCTAACGGCAGATGCTTAGTATGGGATGCTACAGTGTCCTGTACAGTGGCTCCCTCGTATATACGCCACAGTTCACTAGAAGCGGGATGGGTTGCCGAGCGCGCAGATAATGGGAAAAAACGCAAGTACCAAGAACTGGAGACAAGTTATATCGTAGTGCCAATATCGATGGAAACAATGGGCCCGGTAAGCAAGGGAACCAAGAGATTCATCAATGAGCTGGGCCAACGGATTACAGATCTCACAGGGAATCGGCGCGAAGGCGAGTTTCTACGGCAACTGCTGTCGCTTGCTGTGTGCCGAGGAAACGCCGGCTGTATTGTCGGTTCCATGGAATAATATTTAGGAGTTAGAAGAAGACAAGGAGTACACGTTCACACCTCACAATTGTAACATTTAAAAATATTAATAAATATAATAATAAAAAAATAAAATAAAATAATAATAATAATAATAATAATAATAATAATAATAATAATAATAATAATTGTTATTCTGGCGATGCATATGGCTAAACTTGCGCTAAAGTTTCTAGGCTTACAATCATTCATCGTATCTTAAGGATCCACTTCGTGTAGCTCATGTGAAGTTGTCCACCAGCTACTGAAATAGTACAACTAAGGCTGAAGATGCCGCGTATAGTAGTACTCTAGGCATCTTTTACTTCGGCTATAGTCGAACAGGCCAGACAGGAGATTGGGGGTTTGGACGTATTCATTCATTATGACAGTGGCTACCTATACACCAGGTGCATAGTGCGTGGTTATTACCTCCTGGTATGTTCTGCCTGCAGAGGTGTGGCGAGGGTCATCAGTGGAAGGCGCACCACTGGAGCATAAGTCCTTGCACAAATTTTCTCGCCAGACGGGTGAACGAACGAGTAAATCGTCATGAAAACGACCTATACGTTAGGGCACATAAGACTCAATTTAAGGAAAATAAACAGAATTGAATTGCAAAAGTTCTTGCATAGTACCGCTCGGGGCTTAGCAGAGCTTCCCATAAATGCTTATCACCATTTGTATTGCAAAAGGGAAATCATGGAATTTACGATAGCAAAGCATACTAGTTTCCTATCGGTCGTATGCTTGACTCTAAGGACGACGTCCGTTAAAGTCAAGCAATAGAGCGTGCATATCACTGGTGGTGGTGGTGGTACCTGGCAACTGGAAATCGGCAATGTCTACTACAAATATTCGATTGCTTTGCCGAAGCTCAGGCTACTACAAGAGAATCATACTTGTTGTACCAACTCCACTAGATACGCAGCGTGGTCTTCACAGCATGGAAGCAATTTTTTCTAAGTCTGTGTGGCTCCCATGCGTGGCCAAATTATACGCACAAACTCCTAGTAAAGTGCAGATGAAGAGATCCATGTGACGCATTTGCCATGTATGCCATCTCGTCAAGTGTCTATAACGATCTACAAAAGCAGTGATTTCATGGAAAGCTAACCCATTCGTGGTTGATCTGTCACATCAAGATCTCAGACCATAACAATAGACGACGATGAATAGAGTGGAGCTCACGAGCAGATGAAACTTTCAGACTGATTCAGGTTATAGAAACATGCTCATAGGCAAATTGCTAATCTGCTATCTTACTCCCCCGACTGTACTGTTTCCAATATAATTTTAAACAGATTTATATCACATATAATCTATACCTCATATGTGCATTATACTTTATGCGTGGGTATATATATATATATATATATATATATATATATATATATATATTAATGATGCCAATGGAGCGACAATTGTCTCCCGAGAACGTGTGTATATATATATATATATATATAGTGAGGAAAGTGCTAGTAGATACCGCCACTAATAATATACTACATATTACTTTTCTTATGCAGAAGAATCCTATACCGATCGGTGTTTCGTGACAAAGTATAACTCACCTAGCGCCTGACTATAATCAAGTAGTTTACTAGCAAGGTAATAACTACGCATCTTTGCGCACACGGTAGAAAGGCTCGGGTACACACGGTAGTAAGATTATGTATGCCTATATATATATATATATATATATATATATATATATATATATATATATATATATATATATATATATATATATATATAGAAAGAGAGACCGAGGGAAATACGGGCATGATTTATCATGGAAATCATCAACGGGCATCAACTTGCATTGTCGGCATAGCATTGTCATCCGCATAACATAGTAGATATATGTGCGAAATATTTTACGCATGTTTCATCACCGCTTAGTTATGCAGACAGCTTTAACTCATATGCGACTCGCCTCGGAAAGGCAACGGTGCCCAATACTTTAAGGCTCCTCAGGGGGGCAGTTCTAGAAATATGCATCGTCTGTGTTTTTAGCCATGGCGTTGTCCTACTGGACTCTGTTCTGCAGAGGTACCAGCAGCAATTCGATTTAGCAAACGAACGAGGGACGACAAGATTTGAATCCACGCTAGTCTAGTGTCCGTAGCTGCATTGACAAAGTCCTGTTAGTTAGGAGTTTGCGTTAGCCATCTCAGCCGCCGTCTTAACTTTATGGGTCTACTTAAAATAACGCAAACTATACGCGCCTCACTAAACGGATCCACTAACCAAAAACCTGGGTGAGATTTTTGTCTCTATGCGGCAATTTCTAAAATCTATATTCTTATATTTGCTACTATCTCAACGAAAAGTCCCCCGAAGAAAATTCCAACGTGTACCGTTGTTGGATTCTTCACCAATACGAGTTACAGAGCCGACTGTTTTTTTTTGATAAGCTGCAACGATAGGCGTTCTGAAATGACGGCTTTACAATCTATCATGACGTTAAACTTGTCAAACAGAAATTCCGGCGTTTGGTTTTGCTAAATGAACGAACCTTGTTTGGCCTATTGCCACCCAACTTACCATTAGTAGTCTCTCGACACGACGCTCTAGAGATGCAAGATATGTGAGCGTGTAAATCGCTGCTCTCGCTGGTGTTTCAGAGGATGCAAAGGTAGCACGTGATGCTATGCTAGTTCTATGCGGCTTAATACCCAAAGAAACAATGGCCCACTAGAGCCTGAATGAGTGTGTGTGGGTCACTCATTACCTGTGTCCTTTCCAGAGGCCAACGAAAGGCCTGAGATTCTGAGTAAGTTAATTCATTTGTTGAGCTCCCTAAATAGTTGGCGCAACGTTGCTGCTGTACGTCGCCTTAAATGCGACATTTCACGCATTAACGTAAGCATACTTACTGAGATTAAATTGCCTGCCTGTAGAGGGTAGTGCGCTGTTTGTGAGTAAAGTGAAAGTGCCTATTCAGAGAGAGTTACTAGCGATCTAAGGGCAGTCTGCATTAAAGGCATCCTGGCCGCAGGCGGTCGTTACCTCTGCGCCATCGTTAATAAGCAATTCATAGGCAGTCAGCTAACAGAGTGCCGTCAACAAAAGGTAAGCTTATCGTTTAGCTTCTCTAATCTATCCGAACTACAACCACCAGCGGATTAACCGAGAGACCGTCGTCTCACTCGCTCCAATAGCTGCGTCTTCAACGAGGCAAGCTCACTAAGCTACCCCAGCACTGAAGACCTGAATGAATGTGCTCTTGTCCGTATACAGATCAGATGAAATTTCATTCAAAAAAGCCTTTGACACTCTGCACTGATTATGAACGTTGTTGAAAGCTTTTCTACTGTTTGCCTATGTGTCCTCGTGCATACATGCTCTAAAGAACGGCTGGTCAGTTCAAAAAACAATTGTGAAAGTTCAGAACCACAAACCACTTTGCCCCATTTCAGAAATTATGACTTTAATCGCTGCCCGACGATCGATATGTATTGATCGATAGTACCACAGTGGTCGTCGACCTAAACTAGATCACTGCCACGCGTTCTAGAAGAAAAACGTCACTCTCTACCTTTGGACCTTTGGAAGGTTTGCGCCCGTCGCCTGGAAAGCTCAGTCTATTACTACATGCTATGTCAGACACAAGCACGCTCCAGCCGACGTTCCTTTGAATTCTTACAACATTCACGATGGATGTTGCGTACTGAACAATAGATGCTAGAGACGCTTCGTTTCATAACAGTTGCACGTGAGCACGACCGCCATTTCATAACGGTTGCACGCGCCGCTGATGTGAGGAGCGGCATTGTTGTTGTGTATTATGCGCATTTACGGAGAGTTGCCGAGTCTCCGCGACAGTAAAAACGATTAGCGCTAGAGTTCGACGCAGCGCACGCCGTGTACAACTGAACCGTGCAGAATTGCGACGGTGTGACGTCCTTTTCACGGATTCGGAGGGGGCAGCAACGATTAGCGATTAAGTCTCCGATGCAGTTAACTGCACACAGAAACCCAGGGTACGATTTGGGCTAACATAGTATATATGGAACAACTGAATCGCATTACGTAACTCGATTTAGCACATGCAGTGTATCTTCTATTGTCAAAATGATGATTACATTCATTTAGAAAATTTCTTTTTTGTTTTTTTTTTCAATGGAGCAGGGGAGGAGTGAACATCACTTAAAAATGTGCAATTGTGATAGAACGAGTTGTTCCACTAAGAAACTGAACATACCGGCGCATGTACCAGTGAAAAAATCCTGCTTCGTCTAAAGCACATCTAACGCTGGCCAGCGAATGGACAAAAAATATCCGTACTGAAAAAAAATAATATCGATATCCTGTAGTGCCTCCTTTTTACTAATCACATTTAATCCTTTAACAAGCTTTGCCATTACGCTATAGAGCTAACACACTCAAATGCGCATTCTATAGGGATCAATTTAGTGCCAAATCGATAGTGGTCCCAGTCTTGATATGATGACCGTGAGCCGATCTTATCCGCTTCCCGATGTCAAATTTCCATGCGGCCGCGATTGTGCACCAGAGGTTAACCTCTTCGAAGGCGGAGCAATGTAGTGCCAACTCTCACTATTAGTAGTCGCTCATTCAAGGACATTGTGTTATTGTCGCCCCCATAAAAAAACGTACGCCAATTTTACCCTGAAAGGCTTAAACGCAAGGCAGACGTCGTTTCAATAGGGCCACTTTCTTTGTGCAGCCTAGACCCGTCTACGCCTTAGGGAAAACGGCTATCGGTTCTCGATTTCATAGAAATACATTTAACAGAAATAACGTACTGACAGCGCCATTGGGAGAGAAACGTCAAGAAAAGGCGATGACAAAACGTCCGACGTTGGCACATATCCAAATCGACTTTATACTAACAGCTACTAACGCATCTACAGCAAATATCTCTAGGTTTGTCGGTAGTTTTCTACTATCGCGCTATTGGTTTGCTATTAAGTCGCCTACAAGACGCATTACGGAAAACGCTTTTCCTTTCGCGTACAAAGTGTTTAAAGCTGTTCGAAAGCTGCCGTTTCTGGCAGCTGGTCTTTGGGGCCGCGCTGGTCTGACCACCGTCTTGTTTGTTACACCCCGCACCCCCCATCCGACAGACAAAATAAAACAAAATCATTCGTTCACAACTTCTCACTTAGACACAGACGTTAGGCCTGATATCGTCCGCCTACCGTGCCTGTGTTGACTGAGTTGATTGCTGTCGCGGATCTCAAACAAACAGCTCTAGCGACAGTTAGGTAAGTGAATTCGATCACTACTACCTAAGTTGGACGACTGTCTGTTACGCTTACTAAACTACTACGGTCACTCGCAACAATGCCTGCAACGAGCAATGCGCTCCGCGTAGCCGCAGTAGGCTAGGCAACGCGACAAACACGCCGCCGACCGCGTAACGCACTGTTTCGCTCGTCTGTTATTGAATGTTGGTCGTGAAGATCCATTACGGATGGCTTAGCGCTCTCCGATGCGCGAATCAGTCAGGATGGCGGATGTCCTTTGTCCGATACGGTCCATTGCCACTCTCATGTTAGACCTCCTGAGCTGCTACGGCGATATGTTCAGTAACGACAAAGCAAGGGCGACAAGTCTGCGACTACACTGTCAATATATATATATATATATATATATATATATATATACCTGGCCTAAAGGTCGTGCCTTGGCTTTCCAGGCGGCCGATCATCTACCGAGACGAGGTAGAGCGAGATTCCTTTAGTCACTGTCCCGCTTTTGGGGAGCTCTGCGCTGAGCTCGTCGTCTACTGAGCTCTCATTTGTAGGTCGTAGTTGACACAGCACCCGCAGCACTGCTGCCCTCATTAGGCCCAACTGCGGCGGGATGGCATACAACAGCTATGCTCTCCAGTACTCAGTGATACAACGAGCATAACGCTTCATTTCCATCCGATCTACGACAACACCTTCTGCATACACACAATCTGTGGGCCAATCGTGCAGCTGCTGATGCACACAGTCGCCTTGACTGTACGATCTTAGAGCACCTGAACGAAGACAACCAGGGCTTTAAACAACGAAAATGGCAAAAAACGATCCAGTATCATATGCGGTCCTATGACTTGTTATGGGGGTATTAGTGATATTGTTCGTCACATGTTCGCTTCGTACCTTGCCAGCAGTTAGCTACGAGGCTCGCCTACTAGAATTTGTATAGTTAGACACAAGTCTGTGTCGAGCCCGGTGGCGTGGTGGCATGCGTCTGCGCCTCGCGACCGGAGGAGACACATAGGTGCGCGGGTTCGAGCCCCACAGTTGCACATTTGTATTTATGGGGGTCCGTCTGTGAAGCAATGCGAAAAGCAGTCCCATGGACGTTAAATCTTGGCTGATAGTCAGCCCCGAAAGAAGACACAAGTCTGTCTTCTAGAGACACAGATCCCCAGATACTGTTGTTATTATTATTATTATTATTATTATTATTATTATTATTATTATTATTATTATTATTATTATTATTATTATTATTATTATTATTATTATTATTAACAAGACAAGTATATACGCTTTTAGATGAAGATATGTTTAAGCTAGAAGCTTTTTTGTTATCACTATTGTTACATATACCAGTCGAATTTTGGTAAGTGTCATATTCTTACAGCATAAGCAAATAATGCTCGTACACTATATGCTTATTAATTTTTCTCCTAATGTTGTACTATACAACACAGGTCCTCAGGCCCCAAATAGGGCACAAAATCAGAAGACCATTCGACGACATCGATCTGCAGCTATTTAATTAGAGTAATGAGCCACCCTCCGGATACTACGTTCGATGAGTCTTCAAAGTCTAGTATTCCGTAAATTGGATAAAATAAGGCTGTCTTTCTTAGCAGATTGTCATTTGTGTTCTGTTTGTATGATCAGAACTTATGTAATTAATCAGTCGCTTTGGATGAACACGTATAACCTGGCCGCATTGGTCAAACGTAATAATTGCGCAATGAAACTCCTGGAGACAATCAGCTCCGTATGAAAAGTTTTCGTTGTTTCGATTCTATTTTGAGAGTTTTGGTAATTGGCGCGTTTCATTGATGACATAAATGTTTTCGATTAATAAATGTGATTCAAATGTGCCGTCAGCCGAGCAAGAATTTCGCCTTCGTGCTACGTTGTGCCATTTTTGGCGACTCTGCATACGAATGTATAATACAGTAGGTTCGTTCATAAGAAAAAGATGTATCAAATTATTGAAAATGGTAAAAATGGCATTTGTCGGACCATCCATGTTTTTAACTTGTCTTAGTTCCTATAACCAACCATACTAGTCAGTTTTCTAGCACTTGACTATTCTATTCATAGCCTAATAGCCTACTACGATTAATAATAGTAACCATTTACTGTGCCGTTGAACCCGGTTAGTATGATTGAAGACATTTGTTTAGTTTGTTCAACCGAGCAAAAATGTGTCTTGCTAAATGATAAGAAAGTTTGCCTGTATTGGTCTATTAGCAGTGGATTTGTACAAACGTCGAAGCTTAGAGCGGATTTAGAGGGGTTTCGGCTCGACTTAGGACAACTGACGTCTGATGTCAGGGCCCTTTGTTACAGGGAATAGGGGCAAACGTGAATAATGTGGAACTCTCCAATCTACCAAAAACCTGGTGGTACCTTTATTTGCATAACCGGCATATTTCTGGGATGACTTTAGCACTTGTGGGGAGTTGTGTGATTGGTCCGTCTACCTCGTACCGTCGAGAGCCTTACATGCAAAAAGTGTGCGATCAACAGCGTCGGTCTCGTTGACGTAATCTAAGACACTTATGTCTACTTTAGACTTTACGATGAGGGTCTGGAATATGTCGTAAGCGGTGAGAACTTGCGTAAAGTAGTGCGTAGATTCCGCGTACTCGCATCGGTACCATTTCTTGAGATCTAGGATTGTTAACCTCGTCCACGACTCTGAAGCAGTGCCTCACCACTCCAGTCAACTCAACCTCCCAGCACTCCAGAGTCTTCCTTCTTGTATCATCTGTTGTGCGTGCCTGATCTCTGTATAATAAGATGTTCTTCTCTTCTCTCGTTTTGGGTAAAGTATCAGGCGGGCAATTACTAGCGCAGCGTCTGCGGGCACCGTCATGTACGCTGTGGTGTCCCTTGTGGCCAGCACCCTCTGCGCCTTGCTTAGCTTTTTCTTGGCCTTCAGTGTAGCTGGTCCACAAACGAATGCCCCAAAACTTATTCCACGACTGGTGCTAGAGGACGGCGCTTTTTCGCTTCGCCAAGGGCACCTTTGTTTGCGGCATAAGCCTGGTCAGCCCCTTTGCTAATTTGGTACGTTTTGGCCGTTACGTAATCAACGTAGGCTCTGCATGCAGGTATTTACCCTGCTTTTTTATATTGTAGCCGTCTACACGGACAGTCAGTACACGGCTGTGTTTTCTTTCAATGAGCAAGAGCGTTTCGTTACTTTCCGGTGCTTACATTGGGTGATGGGATTTCATCCATCGATTGAGCTCTTCCAAACCGTCGTTTGCTCGTTACTCCAACAGCTCCACGTCCCTTGCGGTGACTAAGAGTGCCGGGCCGTCCGCATAGGAAACGAGCTAAATTTCACAGCAATTTTTGGCTGCTCATTACTACCACGCTACCGTATGCTAGGTTCCGTAGCGTAGGTCCTAGCAGGGAACATTGCGGCACACCTGCAGTAATAGTGTTCTCCCAGCCGTCGTAACTCACACTTTGCTTAGCTAGGTACGAGACTATCAGGCGCCGAAGGTACACTGCTACTCCCTTTTTCATCGCATTTAGCCCCCCCCCCCATCTCAACTGCGTCGGTAAGTCTACCAGCGAATATCTAAGGCGACTCTACGGCATGGGCAACCGTATTAAGAAGGCAGATGGGCCCGTAGGCTAGGACCGAGCGTGGTTCCTGCTTCTTCTGGTAGGATCGTCGGTGCTCCGCTGCTCAGTTAGCTTATTACGATTTTATAGAGCTTCCCCAACACGTCCTGCTCGATCTCCTCGATTAATTGATATCAGCACCGCAGCTTACTCGTTCTGACGGTGGTTTTCAGATTCGAGCGCTTCGTCTGGGATTCGGACCAGAAATAATATGCTTGTTGCCGCCACTTCTTGTCGATCAATTCCATTTTCGCACTCTTTGGTCTTTACGCAGGCTCTAGTTTATGGGCACCGGGCTCTTTTTTCATTTTTTATGGATGGTTTGAAAAATGCTTAATATGCGGTTGGTGTTAGCAGTCACACAGCAACACCTAGTGTGACACTCTCACCCACTAAAACGTCCCCAGTCCTCTCCACCCTCCACGGCTCGGAATTGTGTTGGACAACACTTCAAGATGACGCCGGACACTAATGCACTCTTTCCGTGCGGCAGCTGTTTCAGGGAACACCAGTACTTAAGTACAGCATTTCTTCCTGCGGGTGTACTGAAGCTGGCGCTGCTTTCTCGCATGGTTTTAGAAGGATTTTATTTAGTTTGTTTTTATTGAAAATACCTACCAAACCTTTGTAGCGCCTAACTACATCTTCTGTAAGCATCTCTTTCCACATCCTGCGGGCCGACCATCTCAGCTTATGGCCCCCAGTGGCAAGCACCGTGCTCTTGGCCGTTGGCAGCTTTCCCGTTGCCAGGTGTCGATATAAACATTCCCTGCGGCCTTTATGTTAATTGAAACATTTTTAAATTTCCCGGCTACTCCCATTATCTCACACTTTGACTTGGATATCTCCGTTAGCTGCCCGATTGACCTAAACTTGTACTCCAAATTGGTCCGGGCAGACTTTAGTTATTAGGTCTTTGAGGATGTCAGCGTAGGAGTCACCTCCCGTTTGGACAGCCACAGTGTTTATTAAAGCATAAGTCTACTGGAGCAACAAGTTGTCTACAGACAATACTCCAAAATTATCACTGAGTCCCACACAACACTATAGTATGTCACTCTCCGGGTTTTCCTTTCTTCATACACACGGGCAAGCGTGACCCCTCGAAGTTTCATAGACACACGCTCGCACTTCTTGGCGATAAACCAGCTACTTTATCTTGAGGTCCCTGTTATCCTTCCATCCAAACAGGATCATTTAAACACAGTTTAAAGGATAATCTATTGTAGCGAGGCGCTAGAGGGAGCTACATTTACCAGATGCTATCATAATGGATACAAAAACGAATATCTTTACTCCTGTGGCTCTGTTTGGGGGTGCCTCCTGAATATTACGAATTTCAAACGACTTGATTGACAATAACCGCTCGAATGAAATTACTCAAAAAGACTGAAGCATCTCTTGTAAAGAGGATACAGTTTTGTTTGTAGTTCGCTTCTAATAACGCCATAGTGAGGACGTCGTGAAGTAATATGTCCACCGAAGTGTAAATAGCTAGACCCGGTTAAAGTGACAAAGCTAGCAGAGCAAAATCAAACGTAATACAATACTTTCTATATACATATAACCAAGGATTCGGGCGCCTAGTTACACGCGCTTCCCAGTATACCCATTTATAATAAATAAATAGCGTCCGAATTTTGACGTACAACATGGAAACACTGTCTCCGTTCGGGGCACAGTTCTGAAGTAGTCTCAGCCTGACCTCAAGGAAACGGACACGTGTTTGTCAAAATACACGTTCCCTGAAACCCGATCAAGTTTTTAAAATTCGTGCTAAGGAACAACAGCGGTCATCAGGATCCGTAAGCATACAAATAATGCAACCATCGGGCAAATATGACAAGAAGGAGACCCAGACAATGTACACCTTAGCTAAACAGTAAAACGGTATGCAACATTGTGCAAAAGGATGAGTAGACCACTCCGGGGTGTTTCTTGCGGTACGTCGAAAAACTAGTATCAATTACAGAGCTATATAAGGAAAACCTACTTTAAGGACTTTGCTTATATATTCCTTACGTAGACCTTTAAAACCAAACTAAATAATGTTATATTATCACGCCACAAGGTATGTTATGGCCAAGCGATAGAGACGGAAAGACGAGGTAGACCAAAGTCGGGTTTTGCGATAGCTATGTCAATGAGCGTATGGTCACAGGTATTATCAACTACAAGTGGACGAATCGTTAAAGAGACTATGTGCTGGACAATATCACACTCATCGTCTCCAATCTGCGTTTTGGGAAATCAGCCTGCCTCGTACATAGCTTTGCAAGATGTCTTCTACGGGTGAGCATGCTCTTGCTTGCAAGAGGAGCCTTGGTAGATTCTCAAGGCTTTCAGCTCTGAGCGACGTAATGCACCAGGCAATACACTTGGCCACACACCTGCAATCAAAGAGCCGGTCGGTCTGTCAGCCAACTGCGTCCGGACCGCTTGACTCTAGTTCCATGAAGTGAAGGCCGTTGCCTCGTTTATGACACCAATGTGTCTTGCACGTTGGCCGCATCGTATGCTCGCCATATCATCCGGGAGGTCGGAGCAGCCGCCCGGCTTACTGAAGACAGCGAGTTGGCTAATAGTGATGATATAAAATACATACGGCGCGATTTCAAACCAATGAAGAACCATTGGAGTTTTATTATAATTATACATGGGGCTCATGCAATAGCCAAGGAAGTCTCTCATTAGCGCGGCACAAGGGGATGCAGCCTATTTTTATTTATACTGTACGTGGTTGGCATTGATAAATGCCCCCAATAAATAAAGGGCTCCCAGGTATTTTACGCAAACCTTTAGTTATTATGGGTAATCAAAAAACAGCACATCCAACTCTATTTCAGACTGCGCGCTAGAATAAAAAAATATATGGAAGTTGTTTTTAAATGATTTTACTGCACTGTATTGCGATGAATGTGTCATAAACAAAAATTATTTGAATAACCAGACAAGATGAAGAAGAAGCTTGGGCTCAAACTGATAATGAAATAGAGATAAATGGGCACGTACTAGAATTAGTATTCAGATACTTAGGAGTAACGCTAATGTCCTACCTGTGTTTAATTAGGCATATTGGAGAAAGGAGAGTAAAGGCGGCTTCACCATGGTGGTGATAGAGGAATCGCCAAAAAGTCGACCTCAAGACTACAATTAGTATGTTTAAGCTCAAAATCCTTTCCGCAGTAACATACTGCTTTAGGCCCATACCCCCAAGCCAACAATAGACAACCTCAAGAGTTTCGGCTCAAACTTCCTTAAGACTTGCTCAGTTGTGTCTCTCAGAAGGCCAATTGGGTTGTTCAAACCGTTTCATGTTCGCTGGTGCGTAAATGCAACAAACCCGAACTAAGAGAAAGCTAGAGCGCCGCAATTACCAGTTCGACCACGAAGCACTCAAAGCATACAGCAGCAGCAGAGAGAAAGGCGGAAGTGGAACTTTGTGATCTAAACATTTACAGACGGGCCCGCTTTTTATTAACAGCAAACGGAAAGAAAGAAGATCTGCAACAAAAGAGCAGTGATCTGCAAAATACTTGACACGGGTACCATCAGTGCCTTTGTTTCAAAATGAAGTATTTCCAAAGTAACGAATGGCATAATTCATAAATATTGTGTAGAAATACCAATAATGGTAAATAAACAAAAACATTGTATATATATATATATATATATATATATATATATATATATATATATATATATATATATATACCAAATATACTCTTGGATAACATATAGAAAAATATCGTTCTCTTTTTTCGTCCGGGATGTCCAAGGGCAAACGAATCGCCGAGACTTCCTGAGCCCTCAACGGAGACCAGTGGTGCGAATAGGTCGTGGTTTTTGCCTCGAATGGAAAAGCTGCCGCTGCGATCTACGCCGTCATGCCACCCCGATCGTCTCAATCTTATGTTGGCTGCCCGCTTTGGAAAACCGTACTTTGAAAACATAGGGTTGTAATTTGTCCGGGACTGCTCCTTGGCTTTCTTGTTCTGCTTCCCCTTTACCTTCTGCTGAGTTGATTTGAATAATAATTAAAGAGGTCGGATCCCGGTAATGCTGTTCCTGTTGTTGTGTTGTGGTTGAAGGGGGGGGGTTGTTCAAACCAAAATTACTCAAGGCGGCACAGGCTTTTTAGATTAAAGTAGTCTGCGGGCCTAATCAGAGGTTGGTGTCAAGGAAGTTAATTAAAACCGCAGAAAAGAGTTTTAAACCAATAATGCAAGAAACATACAGCGAAAATTCCCCTAGCATTTAAGTCCCACAAAGCCGTGATATATGCCCGCACCTCTGTTCTACACTTTAGATAATGGAAGCCTTCATTGTCTTCTAAGGGGTAAAAAAACAACTAAAAAAAACAAAAAAAAACAACTACGGGGTAAAACACTTTGCGACCACTAAAATCGAAGTAATTACTACGTCGTCTCCCGGGGCTGGCCAGGAAGATCTGCTTGCCCTCTTTCAACCCCAATGACAAAAGACACTCCACACTCTAATGGTATGGCGCGATTTGGACAACACCGCAGATAATTTAAAAGCGGAGAGACTTGAATTCTTTCGGTGGATAAGCAGATACAGAAATATATGAATAGCCGACACTCACAACTTAAGTCAGTGTCTGATAAAACTTCAACATAAATTTCAACAACTTTATTGAAGCTAGTAATTAGACTTTATAATGCATCCGCGCGGTGCAAATAGTTTGCAAGCGTTAGTAGATGCGCTCGGATATCTAAGAAAAAAAAATATGGTATATAACAATTATGGCAAGCCAGGATCCAGTTGGGTCGGATCGGGAGATAGAAGAAAAACAAAGCGCTTGTGTACGTAGAAGTTACGTACCGGCAGTATTTGTACGTCGGTAGCGATCACTATTGATAATATCAATATTCAAAAAGTTCGAGTTTATGAAAAACAGAATGGTACTGAGGGTGATATTTCTAGGCTTCATTCTACCAATCGCAGTGGAGAACTCAAATGCTAATCCAGGCCAGGATCTTCTGCAAAAACTACTTAGTGTTATAGTTTTGAGCCTTTTCGATCACATGACTGATCAAGTCAAATTTGCGTCTTTGCGTACCTGCATATCGCAGCGGGACATTACAGAAGCTCTCTGGATAAACCTGGCAATTTATTCTACTCCTTTTTTAAATACTACCCGGCCGAGGTCACTATGATAAGCAGGCTGTTCGTTTATTTAAAGAATGACGTTCTCGAGGATCAAATATATTAAGCAGCAAGATAACGACAGTGCTGTTCAATGTTTCAATGAATGTACAATTAAATGCCTTTCAATTGTCGAAATGTATTAATTTTACGTACTCAATTTGAACCGACTACGCAAGGCTTCAGAGTCACAGGTAATTGCAGAAAGGTAATTAATTTATCACGTTTAACTCGTTTCGTTAATGAGTTGACTTCCTCAACCAGCAACACTGCGTGTTAGCGAAACCAGGATCGCTTAATTTATACAGCACAGTTCCGTCTCTCAGCGTCTATTCATTACCATCCAACAAGAAAGCGCAAATTTGATTTTGGTTACGGTGTTGAATATAAACCATCTAGGCAGATGACCCGTACCGTTTAGAGGTTTTATACATGGGGAGTGCACGCTGTGTGCACTAATTGAGCTTTTGCGTACAATTAACAGATGTTAGTCTGCTAGTGATAAAATCCAAAATGATTGTTTTAAACCTTCGTTTTTTTCGGAAAAATTAATTAGTACAAATAATCCTCTTCTAGTATTTACCTGACAGCAGAATTGGATTGCAAATTATCTTGTCACTCAAGAATAGTGCCAGGGGCGTACATATGAAGATGTGAACGAAACCCGTAGCCTTTGCATTTTGCAAGCACAGCTCTTGTCGAGCGGCGTTACAAAAGAAGGCGATTTCTGTTCGAGCCTGCTCAATACCTAAACCTGTAGGAAATTCCTAGAAAACTAATAAAACACGCTACATGTCTACCGATTGTCAGAATGATTGGGACAAAGGCAAGCTGGATCCTGCTACCAAAAAAAATCAATAATTCCGACCAATTGACTTAGATTCTACAGAAGAAACTCTTGATTTAATAGCGTGTTCGAGAGCACTCAAATTCCTGTCGCTCTAGTCTTTTATCAATATTAGCCGTACTTCTCACTAACGACCGTTGACTTCTAGATGTAGATAGCTAATAAGTATGCTATTTTTCTTTTTGCTTAAGGAGTGTGATTTTGACGAAAAATATATCTCATGTTTATATATCGAACTAAACGAAATGCCTACGACCCACGTATTTGACGGTTTAAATTACATTTTAAGAATTTACTTAAATTTCTTTTGTCTGAGTATCCGCAAGGAAGACGGGCCTCGAACATATAACTTAAAGCCAAAGAGGCCCTTGTTGAGAAGGCCACCAACAGGAATGGAGCTGGTGTCTGTAGTATTGGAGTGTACGTATTTAAAAAGCAGCAAGTTTAGCTAATGGTACAAAAGCTGGTTACCAGATTAGACAGTTAGGGATGGCGCGAGGCTAACAGTGCAGAAACATGTCCTGAATTATTTCTTCTCTCACGGCTCATATAGTGGACATATGGTAGTTCTGCTTTGAAAAATAGCGCTAAACTGGATACCATTATTTTATTCAGCGCTGCCTTCACAGGTTTTTAAACAAATTATGTTCGCGATCCAGGATAGTAAAGCTCATCTATTTATGGAACGGATAGTTAGCGATGTCACTGCTCCTTACGTTCAAGAACATACGGACTAAGGACAAAACGCTAATTGGAATGACTAGAAAAAATAAAAGCCAACATACACCCATCCACCATATATCTAGAAAGGTACAAAAATAACTTTTGCTAACCACGCACACCAAATGTTGAATCCAAAATGAGGAAAATTATGCGCTTTTCCGCACGTACATATATTTTTAATGAGCTCTTCGCCATTTTACCTAGAAAGGAGAACTATACAAGTGATTGTGTCGTGTGCTTTTATGTATGTATGTATATATATATATATATATATATATATATATATACACGACATCACTTATCTCGTTCTTTACCGGTTTTACCAACAAGATGTACTAAATAATTGACCGTGTATATACGCACATTTGTATATATCTATATACACTTATATATGAAGTAAAACTGCGTATTTTTATATGACAAATATATCTATTTATTTAGTTAACTGTTTGCACAATGCAATATTGTGTATTATATTATAAACTCTACAGGATATTAATAACGCAAAAAGGACTTCTACTTGAAATCATAGATACTATGTCATTTGTGTCGGTGTTATGTATGCGCCATTTGATGTCTAAAATATATACAACGTAATAATTAATCATACATGTCAGTACGATAGAGTGTTAACATTGGTAATGACGTTTCTCTATCGTACCTGTTTTACGCAGGAGGTTGCTTGACTGAAGTCCGACTGTATACGTTACTAGGCTAAAGTATGTTTATTAATATTTGTCTTTTTTCTGACGTTTAAGCGGAGCCTTCAATTTCACTTCTTAGCGAATTTCAGCTGTATTACTTCATTTTATGTACCGAAGCTGCACGCCTTTTTTATGCGCCGTAATTTTACTTGTGTACCTTACGCAATCGAGCATATAAAGCCTCGGAATTGCTGCAAGGAACCGTACGTATGTACTCTTTCCAAATTGTCTGGTGAAGTCAAGATAAAGTATTGCCCATTCGTACATTAAAGGGCACAACATTATATATATATATATATATATATACATATATATATATATATATATATATATATATATATATATATATATACATAACATTTTAGAGAACGACGCAGCGATTTCTCGTCGATGTGCTGAATGCAGTTCGTGTTACAGGTTTCCTGTGCAGCACTTTGATGAACCGTTTCGGCCGCTGATGGAAGGCGACGTTTTTGTAGTTCTTTCGTCAAACACGCATTCGATGCCTTTGGTTTCAATCGTTCGTTCAATGTGTTGTCGATTTCTATGTCGTTCGGATTCTTCTCGCAGCAGCAGCAGCAGCAACGAGCAATGACTTCCAAGCACTCAGAACTAGTCATCATACGCGCATTAGAACTTGTGCATTAGAGATACCCGGCAGGCAGCGGTGCGCGTTTGCCTCTGGACGCGGAGCGCTGCGAAGCACGCAAGGTTCGTGACGCCGCCGCTTCTGAGAGCTTGCTTGCTTGGCCAGCCAGCCAGCCATTGCCTTTTGTTGCTGGTTAAGTGCGTCAATCGAGGGGTCAACTGAGGGGTTGTCAGGGAAGTACATCGGGGGTGGTGATGGTGATGTTGGCGATGATGATGTTACTGTCTCGTCTCTGTTTCTCTACGCATCTCTCTCTCTCTCTCTTATTGTGGGAGAGTGGAAACATCGACAGACAGAGAGACTAGACACAGAGATTAGACAGAGAGACGAACAGCCAGGTCGGGTCAATTGTGACGAGAGCGCGCGGCCAAGTGTGTGTGGGAGTCTCGCTGCAAAACTACATCCTATTCCATAGGTATGAGCCGGCCAATCACAGACTTGCTCCTCAGCTAGCTCCTCTTCGTATCCTCATCAATCATCACATCGTCATCGTCGTCATATAATTATTATAATTATTATTATTTTCATCATCATCGTCGTCAATTGATTTATTTATTTTTGAGACATAGTTACTTTTCTTCTTCGCCTTCTTCTTTTTATTATTATTATTATTATTATCATCATTGGTTCATTTATTTAAAGACATAAACATCTTTCTTCTTTTTTCTTCTTCTTATTCTTCTTCTTCTGCTTCGTATTACTATTATTATCCTTGTTAAAACCATCCGCGTCGTCCACAATTGCCAACGTTACCATAAACACCATGAATAACTTATTAGAAAGGCATTGTCATCAGCATCGTTATCATTCCGATCGTCAGATCAGCTTTGCCTTCATTCTGACTAACCACTCTATATATACATCGCTAGTAACGTGTTGCTTTTCTGCGTTCTTTTTAATTCGTTTCTCTTCTGTTATGCTTGTGGGCATTTGTGTGGCTGGCGAGTGTAGTAATATGTTCTGTCGTTTTCTTCTTATTTTTCTTTTTTGCCGTTCTGCTCGTGGGCATTTTCGTGGGTAGCGTTTCTCACCTCTCTCTCTCTCTCCCCGTGTCGTTTGTCTCTCTCACGACTCGCTGACTCGTTGCTCTGCCATATGTATTGCCACATCTATTTATCGTGTGTGTTCCCTAGCATCACGTGTTTCATCGTGTTCCTCCTCCATCCCGCTCCCGCCTTCCGTGTTTTTTGTTAGCAAGGTTGTTTCTCGAAAATCTATGCACTTTTATATCAATTTATGTATCCATCTATATATCTATCTATCTATCTATATCTCTCTATCCATCTATCTATGTATTGATCTAGATTTCCACTATCCACCTGTTATTACTCTCAACGTACTTGCTTCCCAACGACAAAGCCCGTTTTCTCTAACTCGCCTGATCTACCATTCACTTGAAGCGGACCTACAACAAGAACAATAACACAAAACAGCTATCGCTACTACTACCACTACTACTGCTACCGCCGCTGCCACGATAACTACCATCATAACTTGATAAAAATTAACCATCATAACTATATACTTACTTCTATAACCACGAACAGGTAGTGCTATAATCAGTATCACTGGGGCGGGCATCACAGATAGAGAGAGATACAAGGGATACGTGCTCTCAAGCGGGTTTCGGGTGGGGGGGGGGTGGGGGCGTGGGGTTATGACTGTCTTGTCATGGCTCATTTGTTAATGTCTTTCGATGGCTGCTGCAATAAGACATTGTCGACGCACCGTTGCTAAGCCCGGACCCGCTGCCGGCCACCAGGGGTCCACCCTGGTCCGGACTGATGGTGTATATATATATATATTCATTGTGCATAGACAAAAAGTAAGTGAAATTTTTTAAATTTTAAATTTAATTTAAAAATTAACGAGTTACAATCTTAGTCTTTTAAAAAGCACCCTTGAGTGTCAACCATAACCCTCACCCACCTCTGAATCGGAGTATTGTTTCCCCACAGCAAACAATGCTTGTTTCGGCAACCCAAAGAATCTATCTACGTGTGTTTGTACTGCTTCTAATGAAGTAAATTTTCTTTCCTTTAAATAGTTATGCAGATATCCGAATATGCGGTAGTCCGACAGTGCCGCGTCCGATAAGTACGATGGATGCGGCAATTTTTTTTAATCGAAGCTTGCTATCTTGTAGAGGCCGGGTAAACTTGCATGCGGCCTCGCATTATCTTAGTAGAATATAACGCTGTTTTTACTCATGGGCCAATTGCTCTTCCCCTAGAGGGCAAACAAAGCAACTCAGTTGAGCTGATCATAGGATGCACTCGTGTCTATTGTTTGGATACTAGGAAAATCGTGGTGAATGATGTCATGCCTATCCCACCAAACACGGTTCAATCCGAGAACGGACACTCAATTTGCCTGGCGAGCTAAGAAGAGCATTGTGCTAGACTCCATTATTGCTATATTTTGTTGCGTCCGCTTAAATCTTGAAGTACTCATTGGTTCCACCTTGACACGGAATTATGGGCGCAAAGGCGAGTGACAAAAGTTCTGAGACACGCTCCAAAGTTCATGGCTAATTCCACAGTTTCGCGTAAGTTCGTCTTGTGCGCAACTTGGATCACACTCAGTAGAGCTTAAGGTGCAGGAAAGGAAACTTGGCACACCAATTAAAGCACGAAGCCGTGCTGTCTTCGCGGAGTATGCTCCAAATACTTCGGACAGTTTCCGTAGCAGTAAGACCTTTTTTGTAACTTATGCAAAATTGCCGCCCGTAATTCTTTGCTGTTCATTTCGATGCAGAATTCATATAGCAAAAACAAAATCAATTTACAGAGTTCTCGAATATTTTATGGTACTTTTTGCTCACGATATCTTCTTTGCGAACATATCATCTAAATCATACGATATTTACCTAATATAACAACATCTAAATCATATGATAATTACCTAATACTTCGCTGATTGACAGATAACACGATGAGTGTCCAATACCTTTTCAATAAGAAGTCTCTTTAACCGTACGTAATGAGGTTCTCTCCCGTATTTTCTTAGAGGCCAGCCGAAAAACTGTGGTTGCCAATTTCCGAGCAAGATGGCTTAGTGGCAAAGCCTTTGCCTTGCATTCGGGAGGACTGGGTTCGAGACCCAGACTGGCCACTCTTATATTGGTTTGCATGGTTTCCAATGTAGACAAGGTAAATGCCGGAGTGGATTGAAATTAGCCATGACATGAAAAACCGTACACGGGCGGAAAAATCTTAAACATCTTTAAAAAAAAAATGAATCGTCATATATATCGTCATATATGGTTTGTAATACCATATATGTAATACCATTTCCAACGTGCTTTACGAGGTTTTAGACAGAGCCACCACAACAATGTTCTTATTATATCATTTTTTAAACCAGCAAGATGTTGAGTTTTGTATTTCGGCGGCTTTTAGAGTCAGCTACTTTTAATATAATATATGTATGTATTTTAGTACGACTAGTAAAATCTCGAATACTAGTAGAACAAGTGCTTATTAATATGGTTATTACTAGTTCTACAGAAACTATCACTATTTAAGTTTACCTATGCCATTTCATAACATCACCATGACGTGCACCTTGTTACACTATGTCTTTACCATGTGGCGACTATGAAGCGATCCACCGCAACGAGCATTCGGTCGAAAAATGGCGTCAGATCCAGTCTGGAGAATATCACCGCAGTACCCCACCACTATTTAGCTGGGTTGAACTCCACTAGTAAATGCATTGCCAACACTTCTTCATGGAAGGTCTAGGGATAGTAGCGTGGCTTCTGATATCACACGTCGTCGTGGACTCGATGGTGATACAACGCACAGTGATATCGAGAAATTGCCGAGACTGATAATGTCACCAATTTATTGTGTGACATGGTCACTGATTACAAACACACCAAATAATAGCGAAGTTACGAATAGCAACATCGATCTGCCACGTTGTCTCGGCTGAGCCCAGATTGTCGCAATTGTACTAGTTAATGGTTCTATAATACTAGTGGAAGTAATAGTAGTAGTAGTAGTAGTAGTAGTAGCAGTAGTTGTAATAACATCGATCACAAATGCAGGTCTTTGCGGCGTTGTATCGTCTGCATCAGGCTACGTGCGCGCTATTCAAGGCTGGAGACACATCAGTAAACACCACTTGGAGAGCGTCTAACTAATCGCTAAATAAGATCGAACTAGAGCCCAGGCTTATTAGCGTACCAGCAACTACCTTACAGCAGAAGCAAAGTGCCGTTTTTATGCCAACATCTGGCTTGAAAGAGAAAGTGGAAAAAATTGCGTTTTGTTCTGTTCCATTTCACTGGCGGACAACCAGATTAACGGCTTATCTGAGAGACCATGTTACCACTTACCACCTGTTCAACCGACCGGCTCGTGGTCCAGTAGAAATTCCCTTACAAGGAAAGTATTCTACGACAGCAAAAGTATATCGAACGCATTACTCTCTTTCCATTATATGTTTATATATATATATATATATATATATATATATATATATATATATATATATAGGTCTTTCATGGGAACTGAACATTGTCAATATAGCTTGAAAGGTGGCTGCTGTTTAGTGCTAAATATAATGTTGTGTTATTGCTTGCTGTATTTGCCTATAGGCCACACAGGCCGTCATAGACTGCACACACACACGCAGAATCTGAGCAGTCAATTATGTTTACCCTGACCATGCATTGTCGGCGAGAAAACAACGTCATCTGTTGTTTGAAATGATTTGCTGTAACGACAGCTTGCGGCCTACGGACAAGACAGCCATCTGTTCGATCCAATGTTGGTTTGCTCATTCTTCGGAACTTTCACGTAGCAGCCTGCGTATCGTATGCGTATACGCCTATTCGTACCGCGGGCGTATATTAGCCCAGCTAATCTGCGTATCGGGGCCGCTTGCTTGTTATACCGCGTGTATCCCGACGAAGCTCTAAGAAACTCATCGTACCCAACACGAAAAGGAACCCCCTACAGTGTGCTCATACTGCGTGCGTCGTGCTTAGCTGCCGAGCCTGTTCGGTGTACATCAGTGTCACCTAGCGGGGTCATACCGCCCCCCCCCCCCCAATATTCGCGGGCTGCTGAAAAAGCGGCCTATCGCCAGCATGAATGCGCAATCAATTTCCACCCCTATCGGCAAGCAGGGTGGTTTCCGTGTGCCTTAAGTCGACGTACGCACATACGGTATGTGCGATCTATATCCGTTGCACGGCCGGCAAGAACGTCAACCACCGTTCCATCGATATGCTTAGCAACCTTCTGAAAGTGCAGTTTTCCAGTAGTCTAGTCACTAGTTGTAGTAGTGATACTAGTATCAGCACCAAAAAACGAGTACTCACATTATTACATCATCATTATGTTTCATCATTACCACTTGTGTTAAGATGAGTATTATTTTAAATAAATATGACTTATAATAATAATAATAATAATAATAATAATAATAATAATTATTATATTATTATTATTATTATTATTATTATTATTATTATTATTATTATTACTTTAGTGTTATTATTACTGCAATTCTATCACATCATTATTATATACATTTGGCGGTGGTCCGATGGCGATTACCAGATGACGATGATTATGGTGTTTATACTAATAAGCATTAAAATCATCATACTCATCATAATGACGAATAAACTACGATGTTCGAGTTTCTTGATTGTCTACTGGTCCAACTCGCTTGTCTATCAATTCTTTCAAGAATAATTGACGTACTCGATGCCTTAGTGACACGACAAACACTAGAATTCAATTTTATGATAATGGTGATGATGATTATAATTAATACTTTTTAGTGAACGTATCACCTATAAGATACCAGCAGTACGAGTGGTGGTGACAGCAAGAATAACAAAAGCGACAGTTTCATTCGTAGCTAGCAACCTTATGCCGCCATATCAGCCCAGTACTATCGTATCGACTTACTCATTGCACGCCTAAGGTTATTTCGACTCGAGATGATATATCGGTAATTATGAGCGGAATTCTCAGCTGCTGTGCTAGTATGACGTATATGTAAATGTATATATGTATGCGTGTATGTATAGGTTAACGTTATGCTTTTTTATTATTTCTAAGTTTATTATTAGCAGTCATATAATAGCGAAAGCAACAGAGCAACAAACACTTCATGGAAGTGAGAATTTCAGCTCGGTGTTGAAACTGAGAACGAACGACACAAAGAGCACCGTACCTCCTTGCTTGCCCCTACACGTCTTCGTGTGGTTGGCCCGTCACAATTCAGTGTGCCATTCAGCTTACACGCAAGACACACAGAATATGTACAATTATTAAGCTAGGCATTCGGAGTCAGTAATCGATCACGTATGCGATACATGTGTATATGGTCGTACACGTCTCTATCTATCGATCTAGTGTGTAGCGCCGATTCCCCATCTCAGCCTGCTTATTCCGTTCTCTATCAATACGCTACAGCAAATATGTTGTCCAACACCTGTTTGCCGTACAGAGGTAGTCACCAGGCAAACTAGCACAATCAATGCTGTCCCAACATAAAGCCAACACATTCGTGCTCAATATATATATATATATATATATATATATATATTATATATATATATATATATATATATATATATATATATATATACATGCATACAGGTGCACACATGTGCTACTACTACTACTGCTACTACTACTACTGATATTATTAGTGTACATTTCGTACTCAAATGGCGGCACTGAGATGTGAAGGAACAACGATGATTCAATTTCGTTAACCTAGCCACTACAAATTGAAATGGCGAGTTTTACCCCACCATCAGCTCTATGAGGACATGAGGCGCTGACAGGCAGAGTGCTAAGGGCCGTCGAGATTGAGTTGGGTGGCATCACGACGATAACACGGAGACCACCGCCCACCGTCGCAGCACGGCAGTTCCACACTTCAGCAGCTGTGGTTAACCACACCTCGAGTCACCTTCAGCTCCGGCCGAGCAGTTTATGCTATATATCTGACTAGGGCACGGTGTGGGCCGCCGAATAGAAATCGATGAGTGATCCGCCTACCCGCCGCGCCATTGATGTCCACCCCGCTGACGGTTTGGGCACCCCCAGTGGGCGCAGTTTTGGCCAGATTTCGACCACAGTATCCCAACGAAGCGAACGAGCCGCCACTTTTCTTCTTCTTCGACTTGTGCTGGTTTACCAAGCACTGCACCCCCAAATAAAATATTGAGTATTTTATTCCTTATCACTTTCTTATTCTTTGCTAAATATATATATATATATATATATATATATATATATATATATATATATATATGTGTGTATAACATAGTTCTGTGTACTCCACAGACAATCTCGCCTGCTGTATAACTCTCTCTGTCGCTCCTCTCATCTATCTCTCTCTCTCTCTCTCTCTCTCTCTTCCCACAGACTCTATGACGCAAATGTCTCTCTTTCAGCTGTGTTAAAAGGGAGCTGTGCTTTTTCACCTGGTTGTAATTGTCTTAATAAATATGTATGTTTAACACAGTTTGAGCGGCGAATTACACACTGTTTGGATATGTTTCATAAACATCCTACGTATATATACGTTTAAACTCGTGTAGCGTCAGGAGGTATTTTAGTGATCTTGCTCGTAATTACAGAAGCGTCGCTACTTGGAGCCTGTTCGGGCGTTCGTGTGAAGAATCCACCGAAAAGCTGAAAAAACGTCCGCCGAATTTCGGACGAGCAGAGACAGTACACGTAAAAGTTCGAAGCAAAGTTCAGCATCTCCATGTTGTTGGCAATTGCCCGAAAGATCTGAAAGAGGAATCACACAGCACAGACGCATAGTTAGTGCTCTTCGTCACGATTTTGATTTTCTTTCTCTCACTGTTTCACCCTTTCTATTAAAATGTATGCATACAGAGAGACAGAGTGAGAAAGAGAGAGATATTCCATTTAGACGTCTTCTGGATGATATGCGTCTACACCTTGTTAAAGACATAAATTCAAAAATAGATATATACATATTTTTATACAGTTAAACTGAGAACAATCACAGGGCAATTATGGAGAGGTGATACTTATAGTTAGCCCAGTCTAACTAAAACCAAATAGATAATACGCATATATGTCCATTCGTGGGTATTCGGGCTTAAGTATTTGCAGGCGTTCTTCTACTACTTTCCCGTCTATCCCTCTCACCAAAGTTTTCTCATGGGGAGACACTTCAAGCCACTTTCGGTAGCGATATCACAAATTCAGCAACCGGCACTTGTTTATGCATGCATACGTTGTCTGAAGAAAGCCTGCAGGGTAATCTATGCAGGGAGCAGAGGGAAAGATAGAGCAAGTACCTTGGACCGACAGGCTGTCTCTGCCCTTTTAGGGCCAAGAAGCAGCACAGCGAGAGTGTTCTTTGTTCGAGCTTACTGAATGCGAAGGAGACTGCACAGCTGCATGAGGGCCGTCTAGGGGGAGCGTTTCTGACCAGGGCATTGCAAAGTAGCGCTTGAACCCTCCACTGCTATATATATATATATAGTGCGCGATGTATAGAAATATTTTTAGAGAGGAAATAAATCATGTTACTGTTTTGTTTTCAATTTGCATTCGTTCTGAGTTTACATACTTGTTTACTTTCAAATGGCTAAGTACAGGTCTTTTTGGGAAACTGTCTCTAATCCGCATTGTTAAATCTCGCGCTAAGCCATCGCTTTGTGTGGTCTAGACGTGCTGAGGGGCTCGCACGCAACAGTCGCTCTAGCTTGTACCGCTATTCGTTGTTCCTCACACAAATCTCTGACGAAGATACTTGACACAACAATTCAGTCGCACATGGCACAAACACACGAGATCCACGTAAGTAAAACAGTGTCTGCACCGTGGTGAAACCTATTGCTCACTACGTACTTCGTTAGGACAGTGTATGGTCGGCCTGATAGTCGCACAGAAAATGTGGATACAATTTAGAAGACGCACTGTGTATGCATATCCATATTAAAAAAAAAAAAAAAAAATATATATATATATATATATATATGTATATGCTTCAGCTGACTAACGTTGTGCCCGTATAAACGAGTATAAATTAGGCTGGACAGACTTTAACTGGAATTCTTAGACGTGTTTTGTAAATGCCAGCCATGCCACTGAGAAGTCTGCTATGTTTACAAAACAGATATCTGTGTGAGCGCAAAGGAGAACCGTCGAAGCAGCGAGAGCTTTGCAGAGTGTTCTCATTGGCCGTTTCTGCTATAGGAATTTAATCGAAATGGACAGCGAAGAAAATCCAATTACGAGCGGCAATTTGTATGAGTTTTGAAAAGCCTTACTGCTGCAGAGAGTGTCCAAAGTATTGGTCCGAAATACTCGCTTTCGCGCCCATGGTTTCGTATCAAAGTTGCTCAAAAACCAACGGATACCTCGTGATCTGAGCGAGCGCAACAGAGTGGAGTGTCTAGCAAAACGCTTTTTTGATGCCTTGATAGACACAATGAGAGACCGCATGCGAGTTTATCCAGCCTCCGCCAAATAGTAAGCTTCGATAATGAAATGTTTCGTCTTCGGTCCCCGGTCGGATCCATGTAAACGGACATCGCAGCACCGTCGGACTACCACCTACTCTGACTTCTGCAGAACTATCTCGTGCGAAAAAAAATCACACGTGGAGCAAAAGCGCAAGTGCAGACACGTGATTAAGAAGCCAGACTACTTTACGATGGATATCGATAGTCTCGTCCACAGATGTGGGAGGTTTGTGGCTAATAATAGAGAGAATTAAAAAAAAAAAAAAAAATTATATATATATATATATATATATATATATATATATATATATATATATATATATATATAGTGTATACATATATATATATATATATATATATATGATATATATATATATATATATATATATATATATATATATATATATATATATATACATTACTGGATTAAGGGTATGCCCTACCTATCTGGTAAGGAGTTTTTTAAACCTACTAAAGCTCAGGATCAACGCACTACCAACGCGTGCCATCACTATCTCTATGAGTGGTGTATGGGACTCCGAATCTGCGAGGACGCTCTTGGGGCTCGGCGTCACGAAGAGGAATCTTATGGATCTCACCGTTTTAACTTTGCAAGGAACCTTGAGGATATATCGCTCGCACCGGGTCCATAAGAGCGGGGGCTACCATCAAGCAAGGACACGAACAACTGACTCTTAACTTCACGTGACACCTTTTTACCACCATTTTTATTAAGGCGAGCACTGCCGAGTGTGCAAACGTATTGTAAATGATTAATAAATCATCACAATATTTTCTATATATATATATATTTATATATATATAATATATATATATATATATATATATATGCATATATATATATATATATATATATATATATATACAATCATTGCATTTTATTTGTCGACGTACTACGTACATTGGTAATACACCAGCCATTGAGGTTTCACTGTTAAAACACATTTAGTGTCTAAACCAGTTCACAGTCGTTAAACTGCGTTTAGATGGATTCGGCCGTCTAGACTTACTGATGCCAGAAAAAGTGAGTAGGTTAAAATAACCAAGCTTTATACTTGAAGGACTTATTAGAGAGACAATTGCATCTGCGTTTGAGGCTCTATCTACTGTCCGTCGAAAACAACAGGCTTGATTGTGCTTAAGAGAACAATGTAACTGTCTAGCAGTGGTAGGCAAGTATAACTCCAACAAATTTGTAGTACAACAATTAAATACTTACATAGGATGACGGCAAAAACTTGTCGAAAATTAAAGATATTCCCCCGGTTTCTGAGCAAATTGCATAGTTTGTTAGACCGCAACAGAATGCATAAGCCCCGGCTTCTCGACAGAAATGTTCATCCCCCGAAACAGAGTTAACAAATGTATTTAAAATAGACTAAATTCAACGATACTGTTATATTAATCAGTTATTTTTAACACCGTAGCCCAACTAGTCTCTATGCGGCTCCGATGTTTTTCTTTATACAGAGTCACAGGCAATCTTCTGGACTTATCGATATATATTTTCTATTTCGCAAAATTGGCAAGCATTCCGTTTTGTTCTGTGCGGCATAGCGACAAGTGGAGTTCGACTCAAAACAGGTTTTTGTTTAGCTCAAACCAAGACAGGCTCTTTCCCCTGTATCCCAGTGACTTTTCACTGATCAGCATAACGATGCTGGTTGTTCCTGGCCCAAACGCAGTCGCCTTGCCTTGTCTGTTGGCAGCTTGTTAGATAGCAAAGAAGGTCTCATTATTGAGAATGACATCGGGTAGTTCACCACACCATTCAGCACGTCAAGAAAACGTACTTTTTCATAATTAGCTGTGAGTTCATCAACCTGTTGAAACATGTAAGGTTTTTATCTCGACCTAGCAATATTCGTCGCGTGCCCCTGTCTCCTGAAGTTTAACATTGCGGCGCCATCTTTCCTGCGCTCCGTCGACCTTCGTACTGCGGCAGACATCTTATTCTTTACGTGTGCCGTTAAAGTTTCTTCACCATCACATTTATTTAACTCGTATTAATTACGCATATAACATTAACACTATAATACAGTTGTCATGTATGTTATTCGAGATGGACAGTCCAGTGGTATCTTCGCAAGGGCCAGACAGATAGACGCTTGCTACTTCGCACACGCCTGAGAGCACAGTGGGCAGACGCACGTCGTGTACTCCTTGTGTACTCGTTTTCAAACAGACCAGGCGATGATAGAGCCATGAACGATGCATCTGGTACAGACGTGGCGCTGAAGTCCCTTCTATGGCCTACCTACAGCGTGTAGCGATGCTTCCTGTCTCCCCGAACCCTTTTTATAATATGCATAACATACACAAATTGCTCCTTGGCCCCGACGAGTATTCTAACCTTGACTATCTTCACTGGATGCGTTTTTGTCAAATAGGGCACAAACATGGCATTCCTCTTTACTTCCGTTGTGAATACAACTCAAAGCTTGCAACCGACTGCCATTGATTTTAAACAGGTCTTAGAACCCAAACATCCGACCCAGTAGTGAGGGGAGAGGCTGGCTGGCGGAGCACTCCTTCTATCGAGGTGACACAAGACATCGGTGGCTACCAAACACACAAACACGCCGATGGAGGACAGGCATACACATATTTGAAGTCCACTCCCTGCCCTCTAAGACGTCAAACAATAAAATGTCTTGTTATCACAGGAGCTATACCGGTTGACTTTGTGCGTAAACAATATCATATCCCTCCAGCAAGTAACGGCATCGACAGAGACGGAACTGGATTCAACAGCAACAACGGCGACATCAACAACAATAAAGAACGAGGCGTGGCCAACTAGATCAGAAGGTACCAATGATATGAGCAACTAGAATAGTGGCTTCACCATCATCGAGGACAGCAAAAGCCAAAGACCACACTAACTACAGTGAAAAATGACCCTAGCTAAGAGCCGCCTCGCTCAATAGACGTGCAGTTTGGGATATAGTAGTACTCTCATTTCATTACACACTTGTTCAAAACTAGCGAGGTGCACTCGCTAGCATTTAGTGCAAACACTCAAGCTTAGGAATGCATTTAGCAAACAACTGCAAGGGAAAAAATAAGGATGTCGGAATTCTGGGAATTGGCCTGTCGGGTCGCCCGTCAGATAAAGTGCTACCAGCTACCGAATTACGTCCTCTGCAAGCGTGACAAAATATTAGCATAGGAAAGTAAATGTTTATAGATTAAGACCCACCCGAGTCAAAAGCCGGGGGCGATCCCGCTTAAATAAGGCTCCTGTGCAGAGCTTCGGCCAAAAGTGCACGCTGCGCGGTTTACGACCTGCTCAAATTACAACACGGCCACGCAAAAGGCTATAATTCCGCCAAAGACGCCAGAACTTCCGCAGAGGCAAAAGGTCTTTGCAAATCGATATGGGTCGATTTTATAGCGAGACTGTGCAATAGGAGACCTGTGCATCGAACACTGTACATCGATTTCATATACATTAGTTAGGAACAGAGGGTTATTCCTCGCCTTCTGTTGCCGATTTCGACATTCTGCCACAAATGCACCACTTTGACTATGATGCGAACTGTGCTGTCGTAAATATGCTAGAAAGAGTCATAAACTCCTTACATATAAGTATATCCCTCTGTTCAACGCTCTGAACTAACTTTCATTAAATTTATGGAGAAGTGAACTCTGCTTAAAACCTTTAAAAAATAGAATCAGTGAATGAGCTACAGATTCGGCGACAAAAATGGCGAATAAAACTTCACTTATGTCACACAAATAGTAACGCCAAATGCTTAACAATTTCCCACCGAACGCTGCCAATAACTGCGTGGGTGAAATTATAATTTGATGTACAAGAGTTACAATTATTTAATCTCAATAGCCATTTATTGGAGCTACCTAGTAATGTGTTCTCTTAGTAGTTTGGTTTTGTAGCGTTTGGAGACAAGGGCTGCCGCACGTGAATCGTCGCACATAAGTTTCACAGGGACGTCTAGTGTTTAGACAAATCGTTCTCACGTTGCAGTGGATAATCCGAACGCGAAACACTTGTGAGTCCTCTAATAATATGAAACAAGAACACAATAATTCACACAATGTGTCCTGGGTAAGCGCGTGAACTAAACATAAAAGTCAGCAAAGCGATTGTAATAAAATGTTCAACTACTTTGCGTTTAATTGTGTGATGTTGATTAACTGTCTCGCCATATGATGGATATTTGAGTTTAAGCGACCTTGGGTTAGATGCTGATTTTTTACTGCAGTTTTGCCACATTGCTAAAGCATGTTGCGTTTTCAAACATATTGCTTCTCCTTCAGCTGATTTAGCAGATAGGAAAGCGTGCACACCAATGACATCAAATTAATGCACAGTTTCGTCCGAATATAAATATATGTAGAGTATCACAGTAGCAACACGTACTTCGCCGCACACATTAAACATTTTCTTAGTATTTATTTACACAAAGAATTATCCAGATCTGCACATCATCTTAAAAAAAACACTGTAAGCGTGTCTAGCAGAACCGGAATCAAGTCCGCTTTAGAGATGCCTTACTCAATCTAGTATGTCGACAAAACACACTTTTCTATTTGTTCGCTTTCTATATGTGCGTATGCCGTTACATGATGACCATAGCAGGTGACGTATGATGCATCCGTTCGACCAGAGTTAATACACCGGTGTTCCTCCTTTGCTTGCTTCGGAAGCTTTTTACGATACCTGTGAACTTTAGACCGGTGAACTGGGTGCCTGGTCACTGACAATGCGTTTAGCACGCATCCCTTTCGAAACAGCCAATAGCATGTCGACTAGATAGTGGCCCCCGGCATGAGTTCCACTTCCATCACCCGCTTTAAATAGCACCGGGCAGTACAAAACATGCTGCGACGGCGTATATTTTATTCCAAGTGTGGCGTTAGGTCTCTTAAGATCCCACAGAGTCTTCATAGGGCTTCGTGATGAGCAGGTCGTCGGCGGGCAATACGTAGGAAGCTGAGAAGCTTTTTGAAATTTCACGCGCTGTGGACACCACCTACTGGAGAATAGCCCCATCTTTGTTGATGTTTGGCAGTTGAGGATTCGTCGCAGAATTCGACTCGATTCTCTCACAGACAACACGGACCAACTGCACACGAGATTTTCGAAGAGCTTTGATTGACTAGGGGTATGATGCCCTATCCCTGGAGAGTGCGTATGGATGGTACACAGTGTTTCCAATAGGACATTTAAATTGTCCAATAGGATAAATGAAATACATAACATTTGTGTGTTTCTAAAGTTGTGCTTGATGTGAACTCGAGGCCATTCTTTTACGCGTTATATAGTCGTAAGAACACCTTTTAAGGCTGAAATACAATGCACCAATTGCAAAGATCCGATGCACCTATGTAAAGAATAAAGTGGCGGAGAAGAAGATAACTATAACACCCATAACTCGATTATCTAGCTATTTTTTAGACACTCTAAGCAGACACTCAACATTTTACCAATGCGAAAGCTTTTTTTTGGCAAACACAGGCTTGCAATTTGCTTATCCGGACCCGGCTCCACCATCAATAGATTTTTGTACGAGTTCCATATTCTCACAGCTTTATTACTCGCAAATTAGAACATTTAGTAGTGTACTTGTATGCGATTTCGATTGCCACAGATCTCTGACTCTCGTTATCAAGAGATCAAGGTATGCCTCCAGTCTCCTTAAGCTTCAAGTGCGTGGACGGCTCATGGTACTCTAAGGACTTCTGCGTGGCTCATTGCGACACTCCGGAAAATTGCCTCTTATCGCCTTATACGCGCGTTAAATCTTAACCACTTGCGTTCACTCAGTATGTGTGCGTTTCTAATCCGCGAATAGCACCCGATCGTCCGGCGTCTACCCCTAGGCTTCTGGTACAGCTTCCTCTGCTGGGCCGTGTTGCTTCCATGATCACCATTTGCCTGATAGGCGCGTTGCGCGTTTAGGCTTCGCCTTTGTAGACCATTTGTAAGCCTATACGTCCACGAGAACTCAGCGCCATCCGAAAGTAGAGTCACCTCAGCTGTTCAATCGATCTACACTTGCCGCGATCTCGCTCTTCGCACCCCACTCCGGCCCTCCGGTAATGGTTGAATGTGTCGTTTAGCCGTTAAGTTTCGTAGCGCTGTGTCGATCGTAAACTCAGGAAAAGTTTCGCCTGCATCACGGCAAGCCTTGCTGGTGGTGAAACTCATACCGGCCCGATGCTAATAATGTATTTCGTCGCCGTAAATCGAGCCACCAACCTGGCGTGGAGCTTAATCCGCTCAAACGTGTTCGCTCTTCTCAGCAGGTGTTTTCCCGCAACCCGTGGAGTGTGGGAGTTCGTTGAGGAGGCAGTAATCGTGTGTTGCATTACTTGACACTGCACTTCACCTTCAAACCCTAGGCGGCGTCGTATAGTACAGCTGTGCTGCGGTTCACCGTGTTCTTTATAGCGAGTGTCGTCACACGCCCTGGTAGCCTGGATGTCGATTAAACATCGCCGCCATAAAATCCGCAGCATCGCCATGTGAGTAATCACAATGATTGCTCATTTTGTACACAGTCACGGTGTCTGCGGAGCCAGCTATGTTGGCTTTGGCGTACCAGAGAGAGAATCGTACCGCAACAGCAGTAAACACACAAGATAGGCAATGCTTGCATTGACAATGAAGACACAGGACGTGCTATACTTCGTCATTGAATTAGCTATTGACGCATTCCAACGTGCTTTAATCCGTGATGAGTATGTTGGTTGCCAAACCTCATTTCGCCTTGTGTTTGTTGCAAGTGATGTTTTGAATTCGGCAGTTGTTGTTCCTGAATCCTAGAACCGAGTGCCGTTTAGAGGGGCGGGCCCTCTCTGCCAGTGATGCAGACGTCACCGTTCTGTCGCATGAGATTCCGGCCGTCGCTGGCGATTCGGCTACAGGCTCGGATCTATGTATACATACATACATATAGTATATATAGTATATGTGTGTATAGGTGTGGAAATACAAAAACAATCTGTGGTCCAGTTTCGGCCGAGAGAGAGAGAGTTTCCCTCGGCTCCGTGGATTGCGTGCACACCCCCGTTTTGCGGAACATGCCACGCTAGCGTTCTTCTATGAACGTCGCTAGTGGGAGTCTGGCTATCATCATCATTACCATCACATATCCTATGTCATATGTGCATGTCAAAAAAATTCGCATTGTTTTGTAGACGGACCCCCATCTAATACAAATGTGCAACGGGGGGGGGGTCGAACCCGCGCATCTATCCGTGCCTCCTCCAGTCGCGAGGCGCATGCCACCACACCACCGGGCTCGACATATGTACATGTCAGACAGTGCATAATCAATAAGTTGATCAATCAATCGACGTCTAGTGTTGTCCGATGCTGCTTTTTGGCTGCCCCACGCACGTGCTGACGCTAATCAATGTTAAGCTAATCTTACACACACGCTCCCAGACTCGCCAGAACGTGCGAGCTGCCTAATGATCTGAGTAGGCCAGAACAAAAATATTCCGATTTTTCCTTCTGTTAGGTCTCTCACCTGCTTGCCTCCTCCGTCATTTTATTCCACTCCCTTGTAAATATGCACGCACACAGGAAGTTAGTCATGTTAGTCAGGCCCAGTTATTCTCGATGATGTACGCGAACAAATGAAATTGTGATCATGAATAGGAATGAGCGTATCACTACTAAGTACGAGAGTAAACCGATTACTTAGTGTTTTTTTTGTAACTAATGATGCCCGTGTTGGGTGTTGGGTGGCCACTCTGGCAAAACTAGAGACCCCTTCTCCGATAAGCATCGCATTACTTCGGTCCCTGTGGAGGCAAACACGAATGAAACTCCGAAATGGAGGGGCTTTGATAAGGTGGCCCGATAAAGAATTCTCGTCAGAAAGCAGGTAGACCGTTCCTATACGTCCCGCCTTTCCTGTGGCAGTGTGCGTCTACTGATTGCCCGGTAGAACAGGCTTTACCAATCGACAGCCTGCGATCGTTAATCCAATTAACTATCATCTGATGCAAATACTCTAGCGGAGTGTTGGCATCATCCGTGTGCGAAAGAGGAGTATGCAAGCCTTTGGCGTTGCAAGCATCACACTTCTATCGCACGGAATATATTAATAAGACTGCTCTGTACTTACAAGAAATAATATATATATATATATATATATATATATATATATATACGCTAAGAGAGTTTTATTTTATAAAACTGCTTATATTCTATGCTGAGGTCGTTTTGGACGTAGTGAGTTGGGCTGGATATTTATAGCGCGGCTGACAAGAAAGTGAAGCGACTGATCCAGAAAATAAGAAGCATGCACTTCCTACCTATGTATATGTCGCACAACGAAGATCTCACTAATAAGAGAATGATGACAGCAAAGGGGTTAGTGCCAAAGCATCTGTGCGGCTCATGCGTCCATAAGCTATCCTAGTAGGAGGCGGCAACGAGTGAGTTATTTGGTCATAGCCTCTGCCTGTTGTACGACTTAAGGACAAAATTGCTTGCAAAAATGCGGAAAGGTCCTCGCGAGTGATCCTTTCGTTGGGGATTGTTGTTTCGCTGCTTAAGAAACAGCAGCCAACTTGGCACGAAACGTACAGCATCAACCAGACTCCATAGTCGACTCGAACATGAGCGGTCGACACTATCGTTTGCGCTAGGAACGGCCGGTCATCAAATCTTACAAATAAACTGTCTCAGGCTGAAATAAGAAAACAATCACAACAGCGTCATGTGTTTATGTTTTCCTCCATGAAAACGTGGCGCAATTAGAATTTGTTTGATTTCAGTCTTAGACAGTTTATACGCAATATTTTATGAGCGACCAGAAGTCTCGTTCGAGCCTCCATCGTACATAACGAATGACCTGCAAAGTAAAAACAAATCTGGTATATATATATATATATATATAGACATGCTTGGTGTCATTTATTTTTCGACGCTTGCCGCGCTGGTCTAAGTGAACCCATAGTTTCACCGAGCCTGCTAAATAGAGCAGCTGATTGGTCTCCTCACTCAGTCTGATCACTTCGTGGCAACTACGCTGATTTCGTTATTCCAGAAACCATGGAAATGAAGCGGCGCTCTATTTGGCCGACACGTGTGCTAATAGCATTGTGAATAAGCTTCAGAATCTTAAAGTCTACAAAAAGTTTATGACACACATCCCATTAAACGATACAGGGATAAAGAGAATCGGTGGCCGTGCAGCCACTGAAACGGCGGACCGAAAACCTAATGAAACTAAACGATAAAGTAGAAATAATTCTAGAAACAATAAGACCGGTTGAAAAAGGAACCTAATGTAAAGCGTCGCATTCATTGTCCGTGGCCTAAACAATCTGGAACAGCAGCTCGATGCAGATTGTGAGGAATCAGCTTAAGTTAGAGGTGTGCATATGCGATATGCTAATAATGCTAAGAATAAGCAAAATAGGGCTCGGTGCAAAAGAGCGAACGTCTCTCTCGCCCGTCGGGCTCGTGGCAAGCTATATCGTCGTATCGTCTTCTCTGATGAGAAAATGCTGACTGTTGAAACATCTGTGAAGAGGCAAACGGTCGGCTATGGCTGCAACAAGGATTAACGACACGCAACAGCAATTGCATGCCACAAGCGCGCAAGCACCAGCCCTTGCGGGCCGGACTAACCAATGACGGGCGCACCCCACTCGTTTCCGTCCCTTATGGATTCAAAATTGAGATGGCGAGGTACCGCCAGCCAAGGCTTTACGAGGTCATCTGATGCCGTGTACCAGAAAGCATTTCAATATATATACATAAAAATACCGACCTTTTTAGGTTTCAGCAGAATTTGGCCACTTCTTATAGGGCCAAACACACTCGACAGGCCTGGCTCGAAATTCACGCTTTGGGGTTTTGTCACCTCGTATAAACCGCCACTGCACCCGCCGAATTTGAACCCGTTTGACTACTATTCCCCGTGGAGGATTCTTGACGTCAATGTTGTTCTACTGCCAGATACAGCTCCATCCGTCAATGCCCTATAATTTCGGCAGCTTTTGAAGCTACGGTTCAGCCCTAGAGCGTCCTAGTAAACCCGTATGCATATGCAGAAATGAAAAATCTGGATATTTGAAATGTATACCTTTACAAATATTATTGGAACCAATAATATTTGCGAAGGTATTTTAACTGTGCGTTTGTTCTCCCAGGGGCCGCACAGCCTGGTTGCGCCTGTATATAATATACATGCAATAACAGCAACTACATATTTATTTTAATTATGTACAGGCCTGTGCCAAAATTCTGTTTTCACTTTGCTATGCAATATTTGACGAAGTGTTTTGTGTTTCTGCTAGGACTAACATGTATGCGCTGAAAAAGTAGCACTCAGGATTATTAGAAGCATACCTTACCTGGAAAAAGTGCCCTAGAGATGCAGAACTTTATTAGCTGCATCTCTAGGGCACTCTTTCCGGCTAATAAAGTTCTAATAAAGAGTGCCCTAGAGATGCAGAACTTTATTAGAATTTTATTAGCTGGAGATTAGCAAATTGCGCATGTGCACGCCTTGGTTACAGATAACAACAGTGGTAGTGCCGACACCAACCAACGTTAAACAGGTGCTGACTATTTGACTCGAATTTATGTTTGGTAATCCCTACTTAACTTATAGATGTGTGCAAAAGGCCGACTATAAAGGCAGCAGACGGCACATAGGCGGCAACGAGGGGTAATTTTTTAGTGTGGTGGGTGTATGAAGAATCCATATTCCGGCTGCCTCGTCCGATATCTTCCTCTCTCGATTTAAGCTAATCGAGTCATGACCGCTTCTCAGACGTCGCTCAGTACACCAGCTGGTCCTATAGCAGTATTTGTATTCCGCGCATGATTATCTCGGGGCCGGGAGAGAGGAGGGGCGCTAAATAACTTACGCGCAAGCAGTCGATTGCCTGCTCAAGAGAGACGGCCAAGAAGAAGCGTCATAGCTCTAATTAATTTGTCCTCGGTAACGCCTCTCACACGTGTCGCAGCACTCGACGTGTCAGTCCACACGGTCGTGGAGCCCGCACGTTCCGCATACTATGGCAAGGCAAGCACCACACCGTCAAGGCTCACTACACGGGTTTCGCACCTTTTTGTTTTATTTGTTTTGTTATTTCATGATGTGTTGTTATAACATCCACATAAGCTCATAACGTGCAGACCGACCCTTTGGGCGTGCTCGAGCCGAAGAACTTTTTCGGTATGGATCCAACTGGGCTGCACGCTAGTTCACTAGGTTTTGCCCAATTTTTGCCACAAACTCTTGTGTCGCTCTGCCTGTGAGAACGGCGACACAGATGCTGCACAGTGCACCTAACTAACCAACCCTAAGCAACTCAGCGACAGGGGACATGTCGCATCGCTGGTAAAACGCTTCGGCCACATTTGCGTACAAGAAGGCGTTCGACCACACATTGTTGACACCCGGCTACCCAACGAATGTAGTTGTCATTTTACATTGCTGAAGTTTGGGCGTGCACTCACCTTGAAGTGTCGCCACTGTGAATTGTCCCAGCGTGCTCAAGCCACAGGGGACAATAGCAACAACAACAACGAGAGAAGTTGCGCTGAGTTTAGGTGGCGGTGCGACGCCGCTTAGCCACCCGCCGCTCCATACAGCAGCAATCGTCGCAAACAAACTGCACGTTTCGACCCAGAGCGTAATGCCCTTCTCATGGGGTAGCGTAACGGTCGTAGAAAAATACTCGCAGAGTCGGCCGCCAAACAAGACTAATATGGCACTAGTACAAAACCTACTTCTGGCACGGCACTCAGAATGGCAGCGGCATCGCCAAACGGCAATTGCTTTACAGGTAGAACGACAGGAAAGCTTTCGGGTTGATGAGGCCGACAGTTGCGTTAAGCGACTCGACAAACAAGTCGGGCATTGACTTGCTTCAGTAAGCTCTCTCTCTCTCAGAGAGCAGACTGTGAAAACACGGCTATGCAGAGCTGCCGATTCAGTCCGCAAATCAACTTACAACGGTTGAGTGTGGTCGAGGCCGCCACAAAAAAACGTAATGCTGATCTGATTGGAGATTTCGTGAAGAGGTCGAGTGTATTGGTTTAGTTCTGAAGAAGAAGAACAACACGCCGCCGTGCTTTTCCAAAAAGGGCAACTCTACTTCTGGGGCTTGTTCAGTTAACGTTACTTGTCCATATAAACGTATTTGTTAAGGAAACTGCGGTTACAAAAGAATAAGCTCCCGGAAGCTGCCGATCAGCCTGAAATGTCTAGACCTGAAGGTTAGACCTGAAGGCTAGACCTGAAGAAGACAGATAGAGACTGTACACTGTTCGTAGAAGTTCGTATTCGAACAAACTACGTGATAATAGGCATTACCTGCATTGACAAGCAATACTACTAGCTTCGTGTATGCTGTAAACACCTTTCAAGCAAACTAAAATTTGCCCGAGTGAAGTGTCTCCGTGATCTGTCAAAACCATACATCAGCCGTGGATTAATCTTGAAGTGGAAGAGTTATACTGCCGTCGGTACGGACAGTCGCCCGACGTCGCTTACCACCCCCAAAAAAAAATAAACTAGAGCCTGCGCACTGTCTCTACGATATGCGCACTGAAGGTCGTCCAGTATAATTAAGCCAAAGCCCTAATTAACAAACGATATTATAGCCTTGGCTTTCATGGTGTTTATTTCCGGCCATTTTATGACAAGAAACACCTCTGCCAGAGAAGTGGTGGGCTTCGGTAAGCTTTGCATCACGCGTTCTCCGACCTCTTCCCTACGAAAGGCGATTTGTTTCGGTGGAAGGGTCTGGTCGGCCACGTACTTAATCTGCTTTATAACCAGTTTGCAGAAAATCTCTTTCAGTGCTCTTTCAGACGCCGTACCGCGGAATAAGTCTCGTCTGTCATCGTCATGTCTGCTTTTAAACAGGAGAGAAAGGCATATTGCCAGACTTCTAGAATTTGTCCACTCTTTATGATCTCGTTGAAGAAATCACAAATATAATTCGCCAAAAGCGGCTTAGACAGCACCCAATGCTCATAGTACACCTAGGTGGCCCCTGACTCTTTCCTCTCGTCGAGCCCGGTGGCGTGGTAGCATGCGTCTGCGCCTCGCGACTGGAGGAGGTGCGCGGGTTCGAGCCCCACCGTTGTACATTTGTATTTATGGGGGTCCGTCTATGAAGCAATGCGAAAAGCAGTCCCATGGACGTTAAATATTGGCTGAGAGTCAGCCCCGAAAGGATTTTTTCTTACTCTTTCCTATGGGAAGGGAGCCCAGGACTTGACTTACTTCTATTGCCTGAAAGAACAGATTCATAGTATTCTGTTCCAATGTGAGCGGGCGCTCAACCACTGGAACCAGGCGTACCGTCTCGCAGTTTTGTAGAAGATCGGTTAGGTAACTCGTTATCTCGCTGGCGTGTGGTCTCCGTGTGCATTTGCACATTTCAGACCAAGGTATTCTATCAATTGCAGCAACACCTCTCCCACCATTAGTAGCCCCATCATCAGTACAGGTCGGCATAAACAGAACGAAACCTGATACACCAGAACTCACCATGGTACGACCTCTGCCAAGTCAAGATTTACGTGAGGTTAGAATACGACTAATGCTCACTCTTAAATTTATTTATTTTACTTTGTCAATTCATAGTACAATATTGTGTGTCACAACACAACAATATTGTGTGTAAGTGATCGTGTGCCATAGTCGAAAGGCTCATACAATAATCGTTCTTTCTCACACACCGCGCCGACTGTATTCGTTTATGTAGGTTGATTAATAATCCACCCAGTGGTCCACCACGGTCTCCCGCAGGTAGAACTGCCACCTAGTGGAACCCTCGAGTATAATTTACATGAAGTTACCCTGCTGGTGAGTCCCCGTAAGGAGTGCAATGTCCGCCGCAAACATGTCAACTCGCCTTAGATCTATTGCTCTTCTAAGTCCCTCACAGTTTCCAAGAAGCTGCCGCAGAGACGGGCTAGTTTCCACGCGTCAGCATCGCTAGATTTGTTCGGTCGCCGAAGTCGACGAAGAGCTGGGGGCACTATGACGCTTTCCATAACCACTTCCTCGTCGGGCGCACCACCACCAGCCCAACGACGAAACACCACGATACGTTTCCGTCAGAAATAACTCTGCTTGCTGCACTTTTCATAGTCACCGTTACCCAGCACTACACAGAACACGGCACCCTGCGCATGCGTTTTTTTCATATCGTCTCCACAAAAATGTTCCTGTCGACGAATCAGGTGTGTGGGTCAAACGACAGCTGACGTCTGGGCCACCAGTCGTGCAACTGTCATCGTGCTGAACCTGCCTGGCCCAGCATACACTTGGCAATCTTCCTACTTCATCAGCTGCACGGCCTTGCTGCATACGAAGCTTTGCTCGGCCGTTCCTCTTGCGTTGTATGGTGACAAAGACAGCCAGCTTGCCGCCAGCCCTGCCTGTATTTCCTCGCCTTTGCGGTGTTGCATCCGCTGCCGCTTGCCTTGTCGTGTTGGCGCGTTGTCATTCATCGGTTCATTTGTTTCGAAACTAGCGGCGGTGTTATTGTTGCCGCCGGCGCTAATACTGTTGCTGGTAAGCTCTAGCTGCCATAACGCCGGCCCTATCACCGGAGAGGCTACCTCTGCCGCTCTCTCTCTCCAGTCGCGCTGTCACGGGCCGGCTTTGTTGGCACAAGCCGACCTCCGCAGCCTTCTTGTTCTTTCGTGCGTTCCGTGTTTCGTCTGTTTTCTTTACGCTACGCTTTTCGTTCAGTGTGGAGTTTAAGCATCTCTCGATGAGAGAACATCTTGTTGGAGAGCCGCTTTATTACCAACGATCCTTCGTTAAAACTCCGTGTATGATTCATACTGTTTCATTACATTCCCCCCTCCCATGTTGTACACATAAACGTTCTTTCATGAACGACTAAGTTGGACTCCTAGGATTCACAGCTTCCTTGCACAACGTAACCTGTGTATCCCCGAGAGGACGGGAGCTCTAGGCAATCCCGTGAAACACAGTTGAACCACCCATACAGATAACCAGTTACACAACAAACCGATTACAGATAACCAGTAGCTCTCCGTTTCAAACGTGAGCCAATGCTAACATTCGAACACCACGACAGCAGTAAAATTTGAAAAAATTGAAAAACTTGCCCATGCATTTAGCGTTTTGCGTGTTGTCTCTAAATTTCGTGTTTGAGTTGATTGGCTACCTTTAAAGAATTATTGTTACTCCACGAGATCACAATTAGGAAATTAAGCTAGCCAACGTTACGCCTTATTTTTCAGCCACCAATTTCACGAACATGGCGGGCCACCTCGGGTCGGTCAAAAACGGTTAAATCCTATAAAGAGTTATCCGTATATCTAGTTTGTTAGTCAATGGCTTATTCATTACTTTAATTGACTCGATTCCGCCAACCAGACGATTGATACGGCTACTCGCAGTCAAGCACACTTTTGCAAATTCGAGAAAAATTCAAATACACTTAAAACTCACCAATAGGACAGTTGCTTTTAACGGACAGGGCGGAGCAAGCTGCGAGCTATTGCAACTTATGCCTGCCTCCAAATAATTGCTGATTTAAGTGAGAAATTAATATAGCGTCACGCTCCATTGAAATTGTACCTTCTGGTAACAATTTATTCCGGTCGCTAAGAACATTTTTTTAGAAATAATATTGACACTTTAGCTCGAGCAAAGAATACGTCTACAAATAAGGTGGATAAGCTGCGTAATCTAGAGATTGCCGAGTTGAAAAGATATCAATTCCGATGACTAAATTAACGCAATTTATCAAATCCTTATAACTAAAAGAAATACGTTTTTATGGAAAATATATATATATATATATATATATATATATATATATATTTGATTGACTGGCATATGGTGCGCCCGTTAAATCAAGATAAACTGGTAGCTCCTGGTAAAATGTCATATTTTTCCTGTTAGGGCACCTAGAGTGAGCTTGGGCTTGCTAGGTTCAGCAACCCTTCGCTCGTGTGTTTATTCAGTGTATTCGCCGTTTGCCTCAATAATTGCTTTAAACCGAGGCCGAAACTGCGCGCAGGTCCGTTGCACCGTGTCTCGGGAGAATTTCTCAAACGTTAACGAAATAGCAGTGCGCTGTGATAACTGTGTGTTAGGGTGTGGATGAGACTTGTATGGAGAGCCTCGCTCAACTTCGCCCTACACAAAGAAGTCCAGAGGATTTAAATCTGGCCTGTCTGATGGCCAAAGTGAAAGTGCTTCAAGCATAACATAGCAAAATTGTCGTCGAACTAGTTTTGCACGCCAGAAATTTGGCTCGTGCAAATGAGCACGCCATCCTGCTCGTTCCATAAGTACGGCCTTCCATTCAACACGCGGCAACAGTCAACTTCTTGGTCAGCTGAAGAAGAAAATGATCTCGCCGACGCTTCTTCTGTCGTAAAGCGATTCTACCACACCTACCCTTTGCTCCGATTCCGGATCTAGAATATGTACTTCTGTCACTATAATTTCAGTCTGATAAAGCTGCATTTGATGTAAAACTGGTTAGACGACAATTCAGACATATTCTGGCCTTAACACTTTTGGCTATCAAAGAGTCCAGATAGTGGAGCGAGGCTCTAACAAGTCTCCATACCTTAAAACTTCATCACTGCAAAGTGCCATTCATATAGCATTTGAGGATTTTTTTGGAACGCAGTACAGCAAGCTTGGGCGCAGGTTCGGTCTCGGCTTGAAGCGGCTGTTGACGTAAACGATGTATACATTAAATAAACAGACAGAAGTTTGGACTCGTTATGTTTAGTTACTGAATATAACGAGTCCAAACTGATCATCCGATTTGCTCTAACAGCAAAAATATGACGATTTTAATGTAGGCCACAGTTTATCTTAATTAAACTGGCACACCCTGTAGTATAATACATGCCGGTCACTCGAATGTCATAGTTCACAGTGTAAGCACTAGCGAAACTACAATCTAGAAACACTTTTAATGGAATTTTGAAGTAATATGGGTAATATCTGTGCCTGAAACAAATACAACATTTTCACGTTATTAGCACACTTAAGATATTTGACGCTTAGCGGAAGATATAACTTAACTACAATATACGAATATAGCAAGATCGGGACACAGTCCCATGGAGGCCACATCCCGAGAGGCCTACAAATATTTATGTTTGTCCTCTCTTCAACGACGTATTGTTCTAAACATGGCTGTCTCTCAAAAGCCTCTTTACTGTAGCCTGCCTGCTACAATGTTATACCGCTAGCACAATACGCTTTTGCGTATAGACGTACACGACAGGTGTAGACGTGTGTGTGTGTAAACTTTCTGCGAATTCGAGTAGGACTTGAGGCCGTGCTTAGCACGTAAAGGAAATGCAGGTAAACAACTCAGTTAGATCTGGATCAAAGGAAGGCAAAACGTTTCTTGTTTTACTGTCTTTCTTTGTTTTTTCCTGATGTTCACGCATAGCCTTCGTAATGCAGCCGATGTTCTTATAAATAAGCATCTACCATGGCCATAAAATGTCAACAGCGAGTATTGGACGTTTGCAGGGTGATTTTTTTCTCGAGCTACGACGAACCGAATGCACCGTATTGATCACGTTGGAGACGATGCAGACGCAGGTACACCACTGGAAGCAAGTAAGCGCTGGAATGTATATATATATATATATATAGCTGCAGCGTTATGCGCCCCTGATAAAAGGGTGACATGAGTACACACACTTATCAAGCGAATCAATGAATCAATCATATATATATATATATATATATATATATATACATATATATATATATATATATATATATATATATATATATATATATATATATATATATATATATATATATATATATATATATATATATATATATATATATATATATATAGCCCAGCTTATCTCAGATGTCACTCCATCCGAGCGCTTGACTCTGTTCAGTTTGCGATCTGCGTAATCTGGCTAGATAAGCTCATTACGATAACGCTTACTTACTTTTTCATTACTTGCTAACGTTGGTCATTAGCTAGAACACCAACGTCGTTGCTTGAGGACTCAAGCGGCAACCGGCGTCGTATAGGCATTTGAGAGTATATGCTTCGTTTTGGGGAGACGCCTGCCCGTTACGTATCGAATCATTTTCTGTCAGATCTGGCCCCTATTCCAAGCTATCTTCCAATCTCCATGCGAATGCTTCGTCTTTCTGGGTCGTCGTCCGACGAGTTAAAACTTAATAACTGACTGTTAGACCTTCATATCGTATGAAATAATTTGTTCCGCTACATTTGTGATTTGAGTTTTAGCGATAGTTTAATAAACAAGTTTGTAAAGAACAGTCGATTGGCACTGCATTCGATGTAACAAAAAATAAACACTACATAATAATATTAGATCGAATTATCATCAGTACCTTTCAAAGAAAAAAGAGGCAGGGACTAGAGAAAAAAATGTAAATCATTATAAAATAGTTAAGACCGAAAGAAATCATGTACAGTTAAGTATATATGCATACTTGACTGTATACATGAGTGCAGCATAAGTCGAGTGTGGATCACGCTTTGTTAGAGTCCAGAGATTCCAGACTCCAGACAGACTTCAGAGGTGGAGTCCAGACTTCAGACGCTCAAATTTCGCGCGCGGCGCTCATAGCGTCACTCATCTGCGAGAACAGCAACACAAGCCAAATTCGAACTCGTCTAGCATGAGCAGAGTCGTTACGAAATTTGCGACGGCAACTTTGGTTGTGAAAAATTGGTTCCTTGGCATTAGCCAAACGAGTGTGTACAGGACTGTGCAGAGACACCTCGGACTTATTGTATCTCGAAAATCGGCCAGGTCCAGTCGACCGACATCCGTATGAATAGTTGATCGCGTTCGAAAGTGTGGCTAGAAATCTGACTGTATCTAAACGTCAACTCGCTCGTGGCGTAGGGTAATTACTGTGCGACGTAGCCTACATCGCGGACTATATGATCATCAATCTAGCCAACAACTAACGGAGTCTGATAATTAAAAAAACGGCTGCGTTTGTGCAAAAGTCTGCTAAATCACCTGCAGGCAATATGACGATCAAATTTTGTTCTGCAGCAAACCGCAAATCGATACAATGTTCGAGTGTTTGCTCGCAGCGTGGAAGATGCGGAGAAGCGCGGCTGAATGGCCGGCCAATCGATTGAGAGCCCCCTCAGTCAACGTTAATCAGTCAAAAACTCTGACAGCCTAAGTGTACAAATTGGAGATCTTCAACAACGTCTTTCTACTCTGGGAGCCGCTGGGGTCGCTTCGGTCAAGGCCCTTAGATATTCCGGCCCAGATACTAGATATTCCGGCAACATTTGTGCAGGATTTGCAAAATACGGCGTTCCTGATATCATTGAAAAAGCTTTCTGATCCCTAAGAAGTCCAGATTGCAACCTAAATTATTATTTTGTGTAGGACATCTTAAAGACCAAGGTTGGACGCACACACCGCCAACATTTCGACTAACTCAAGCAAGCCGTTAAGAAGGTATGGGATGAGTCTGATGAAACCTACCTGCGTTCGACGGTCGGTGGAGTTATTAAACGGTCGAAAAAATATGTAATCAGGAAGATGACAGATTGGAATGGAAATGTTTGTGTGTGTGTGCATAAACAAATATATTATGTACATAAATAAACAGAATGTTTGAAATAAGTCATACATCTTTCCATTTTCATGACTGTTAACTTCGTTACAGGACTGTATATACCTCAAACGATGTGTTACGGCTTCTATTGTGGGCGTGGCTGACACGAAATAGGCTGTTAAAAATGAAATAATAATATTAATAATAATAACACACAATAAATACACAGAGTTAGAATCTAGATACAATTTCGTGCCGATTGCAATGGAGACAATGGGCCCAGTCAGCAGAAGAACAAGGACATTTATTAAAGACTTAAGTGATCGAATACAAGCAAACACCGGAGATGCACGCGAAGGCGACTTTCTGAGGCAGCTGCTTTCATTGGCAGTTTGCAGAGGAAGCGCCGCGTCGATATTAGGTGCGATGGGCTGACGACAGCAAGAAAGAAACTATAAAATAATGAAGATACACATTCACACCTCACAACTGTATTGCTCTAAGACATTAAATAAATAATAATAATAATAATTTTTTTTTGGAACAAGGGTTTATTTTATCAATATGTACATGTATCACAATTATCAATATATTACTTATATAATATCTACAATATTGCTTATATTATTCTTATTGCTTGAGTGTCGGTGATCACTCAACATCATCTTGGCGTTGCCTCTCTGTAATTCTAATGACACACTCTGTCGGAGGAAAGCGGTCGATCTTGGCTCTGCTGTGGCCTCGAAGAGCTTCTTCCCAAGCTCCTTTGTCAGTTTGAGTGCATCCTTGCCCCAAACGCCAGATGACTCGAGGCCGAACGCCATTACGACGTGGTCCTCAAGGAGATGCGCGTATAGGCGCCGTTTGTGCATCTCCCGTTGGTGGATAATGTTGCCGACGCCTGCGTTGGCTAGTGCACGATAGCCGAGAGCGTACGTGTCGGAGACGGTGACGTCCCATGCCAGCGGCCGATTGCGGTCCCAGTCTCGGCTGGTAAGGCCGTCCGGTCGACGCTTGTCGTCGCTCTGTAGTCCACCAGGCTCCAGTGTGACGCGGTAGCCGGCTTGTCTGAAAGCGCGCCTGAGGATGTCATTTATGGCATCGTGGCGGCCCTGCGTAAGCCCAGCCAGCTTAGTGCAACTAAGTCGGTGCAGGCCACGTTCATCCACCGTTCCACCACACGGGCATGCCTCCGTCTTAAACATGGCAATGCCAAGTCTAAGGCCACTGGCGGCACGAAAGTGGTCATCAGCCAGCTTACTGCCGACTAGCTCGGACGGAAACACGTCAAGCCACGCTCCGGCCGCGTCGGATGAAACCGCTTTCAGTCTAATGCCATCTATATCTAACTCACAGGCAGACAGAAGAGTTAAGTGGGTAGCCTGAGTGGCGATTTGGTCCCACCCCTTCTGCCTAGTGACCTGTTCCTCAGATGGACGACCAGACTGACGCGCATCCCAGATCCGAGCGGCGTCTTGTTGGTGGCTGATGAGTCCGCCGGCAGTAGCGGCCACTGCAGAGGCGCAGCTGTGCGACGAAGCAAGGAAAGCGGGTAAGGCAAGGTCCGTGGCCGAACGAATGCCCATTCCACCCAGCCGGACCGGTAAGCTTGCTTGCGTCCATGCCTTATCATCAAGCGTTACGTCAAGGATGTTTTCCAAGGCTCTCCTCACCTGGTCGTCGAGGTTCAGAGTTTCTGACGGTAGAAGGAAGACAGGTGAGGTCCGTAGTACATACAGGACCTTTTGCACTCCCATTGCGTGCCGGTGCAGGAAGTAGGCTTGATGTCTACCGAGATGGCCCAGTCTCTGGTAAAGCCGGGAAAGTTGTTCTCCCTTCTCGGCTAGTATCGGACCGATCATGTCGGGAAACACCGCCGTACCCAGCAGGTCCAAATCACATCGATCCTTTACAAGGATGCCCGGGAGGTTGCTGTTAAATTCAGCGATCACCTGCTGTCTCTCTTCGTCCTCAAAACCTTGTAGAAATTTAGATGGAATAAGCTGCAGCCCGCACCATTGCTCGAACGCTCGGAGATGCTTGATGTCTCTGAGTAACACCGAAGGATCGTTGTCCAGAAGGGTCCTATCGTCGAGGTAAAACAAAGGAACCTTGGCTGCCACCTGCTTGACGTACTGATGCAGAAGCAGGCTAAATGCAAGAGGAACCGCTACGTCTCCCTGCTGACAACCGGCTGATAACCTAATCTCAACCTCACCAAACGCTAGGGGAGTCGGTTTGCTATATGCCTGGTGCATCATTGGATAGAGGGCCGGGGCGTGCTTGGAAATCTCTGTCAAGAGGTGTCCTCGTTTGTTTAAGTTAAACGCATTTTTAAAATCTAATTTTTGGAGGCAGCATTTTTCGTTGTGTTCGAGAAAGGTGCGAGCTGTGTGAGCAATTATTTCTGCACCATTTTGAGTGGCGTACCCCATTTGCCGTGGCTGCAGGTAGCTTTTCACATTGACCTGGGGAAGCAGGGTCTTTGTGGCCAATCTTCGCAGAGTGCAGCCGACGGCTATGGGTCGGTATCCTCCGGTTTTCTTTTTCAGAGCGATAAGCCACCCTCCATATATCACGTTTCTCACAGCCTCCGGAACTTGCCCGTTACGTATGATGTCGCATACTTTGGCGAGTGTTTCCAGTACATCGTTGTGGTCTCCGTTAGCAGGGAGAAGGCATTTTAGATGGTCAGGCGTGAGGCCGTCGAGGCCTCCCGCCGCACCGGATGGAAAGGAGCGAAGTGCCTTGGCAACATCCTCGCCTGAGCACGACCCGACCGCTGGCAAGCCGAAAGGGGACGGTGGCACCACGTCCCCTGCAGGAGCAGGAGGATGTTTTGCCACCATCTCATTAATCGACTCCTCCGTTACGGGCGCAATCGTGTCATCGGAAGACAAGATCCTAATAGCGCTCCGCACATTAAAATCCATGGAAATCTTGTGAGCAGCGATCTGAGCGCGAGCTTTATCCGTCAATATACGTTTGCCTCGACCCTCAGCTTCCACGCAAGCGAGAGCGGCACCCCCGAAAAGGGCCACCTCTTCTTTGACCACGCTGGCCAAGCTATGGCCTCCCTGGGTTTCTTTTTCGACGTGGAGGACTTTTGGGGCGAGGGTGAGCAGCGCGGTCCAGCTCGCTTCGTCATTTTTTTTCACGACGTCTTTAAGTAGACGGTGGAAGAGTCCGCGCAAGGGTATTCTCGCTCCCTTTGGGATCCTGCGCAGCACCTTGCGTGTCATCTTGGCGTTGGCGAGTAGCTTGTGAAGAGAAAGGGGAGAAGAGGGCGGCAGGTGATCATCAGGTGTCGGGCCTCCGTTCACTGGAGACTGGCTGGCGGGGTGAGGAGAGGGTTCTACTAGTGAAGCGTGCGGAGAAGGCAGCGGCTGTAAGACGCTGCTAAGAGTGGCAGCGGCCTGTTGAAGCACTGCTGGCCCACAAGACAAGACTATCTTTCTCTTATGAGTCCTTCCTGCGTGAATCTGCACACCCCTCTTTGTAGGAAAGCACATCGAACACCACGGACATTGAAACTCATTAGCCATTGCTGTTGCTTATCATTTGAAACAGAGCAGTTGCTGGCTTCGCTGCGGCTGTCCACTTCTCATACCTTGCAGATCCAAGTGAAAATCCCGTTTTTATTGTCGGCGCGGTGAGTTTTTGAATGTTCCAAACTCAAAATGTTGGTTGGGCAGCCGTTAGAATTCGAATTTGAATGGCAGCGGCGTGCCGCTCGGAGCCTCCGGGCCGTTATGCTGGTGGTTTCGTTTTGCTTCATCGTGTCATAGTTAGAACTTCTCAGCGTCTTAGCCGCTGGCGAACGGCCACACACAGTACACCAAAATGATCACTGAGTTACACTCATCACTCTGGTACGTCACTTGCTGGGTTTACCGTCCTGCACACACACGGATAGGTGTGTTCCCTCGGAGCTCCATACGCACACGTCCGCACTCCTTGGCGCCAATAATAATAATAACAATAACGTAGAGTAACTTACGTAACCAGGAACTAAATATTATTATAAAGGAAGAACTTCGTTGACTCACTAATCTCCACTAATATTGCTCAATTTCAGTGAAATTATTTTATAAACAGCTCTCTCTCAATTCTCGAACAGATACGCCACTCACGGCGCCCAGGTCTTCCCTGCTGTGGGCTTGAATTTGTTTCGGAACCCTCACGAGATTCCTAGCTGACGCAACGGTGCAGACATCAACAACGCAAGGTTGTACCAAGCAAGTCATCAGTTTAATTACACGTGCTGGTTCCGGCCCACTAGCAGAATATCCCAACCAGCATGTACTGGACAGACACACAGACAGTGTGCCGAATAACCGACAGTAATTTTAGATAACCTCGCATGGTGAAGAGATCACGGTGCGGTCCCAGCTACGCGTAACGTCCTTTGCGGGAGATGGCTTAAGTACCGTTTTCGCTCCAACTTAATACCATACTAAATTTTAAACTCCCACTTTCCAAAGAAGATTATAGTCATTCCCGTGTTTGTTATTTTCCCCTGCAATGTGCACTGTACGGTCTAACAGTATTTACACCTTTTCAGATATCTCAAGATGCAGCTAGAATGGGTGCACCAGAAGCTAAACCAACATACGGGGAAATGCTAGTTCACGCGTATACAAGTGTCTTAATTGAACAATATTGATTCTAATAACAATACTAACAGCAACCATAAAGCTATGATGATAATAACATTAGGTTTCCCAACTGCTTAACAATGTTTCTGGGGTTAGTGGCACGCACACACACACATATCTAAAGCTGCACTAATATTAGTATTTTATTATGAAGCCCAATTGTAGCGCCAACTGTCATTTCGCGAACAGCTGTTAGACCTTACCAACTTCCATTTTGTCAAATTACATTGTTGGTGGCCCTGCTTCTCCTTTGATTTGCTTGCTATTTTTGTCTGATAACAGAGCGCTGCCAACCGGGGAAACTTTGTTGTCGCATTCCTTGTTTGACATGGTGGCTGCTCACTCGTTTGTTGTTGATTACCTCGAATTTAATTAAGCCACTAGCACTGCCGCAGGAATCTGATAGGTGTAAGCCCACTAGCTATGTCCCACAAAGGCTACGACTCCCGGAGGGCAGCTTTCGTGAATTGTCTTCTCGCGCTGTGCAACTAAATTAGCAAATGCCAAAAATAAACTGTGAGCTTGTACTATAGTCGTTAGATTGATATTAGTACTCTTTGCAGTGAGCCTTTTGTGTTGAAAATTTTCTATTGACGAGAAAGTGTGAGTTTGTTGCACCATCTCCAGAGAGCTATTGTATCGGGCCTGCAAAGCCTACTAGTGTGACGGGTAGGTTGGCATTTTTGGCTCTTGCGGGTTCTGATTCCTATTTGGTCCATAACTTGTGTTTACTATTTGTGTTCTTATGTTTTAAGTTATACAATAAAAGTAATAACATATTTTACAATTATGAATAATAGTATACTTCTCCACATATTATTGAGGATTCCTTTAGCGTAGGCACCTATGACATCGTTGTTGTTTGCTCCTACTATCGTAGTATATGGTTTTGTCGCTGCGGCAAAATTGTTGACAGGCATCTACACAAAACCTCTGCCGATCACAACCAAACGCTAATCGCATAGCCAGATCGTAAGCTGTTTTTTTTTTCATGTACTTAGCTCAACATCTAATCTAAATTTGCTAATCGTCGCCGAGCCTATGCATATAACACAATGGGATCCATCCAACCTGGGGTAATAAATACTAAATTCGCCTTGGATTTGTTTGACGATTAGGCATAAACGAAGCTAAGCTAACAATCTGCGGCTCGGCCTAGCCCTATTGCAAGTAAATTACGCTTATGAGAGCTATGCAATCTGCGATCAATTTAGTATATGACTGGCTGCCGAGCTTTTGTTGTGTCTGTTCGCTTACGCATGTATTTCACGTAACGTGAGAATAGCCCAAAAGCATCCCAACGTTTCTTATGGATGACGAACATACGCTTGTTTAATAGTCACAAAGGATCTATGCCCGAGCGGTCTCGGTATCCGCGCCCCACTTATGCAAACGCCCAGATTCCTATAAATGCAAACTCTTTCACTCGGCACTAACAACATGTATTGCGCTGTGAGCTGCACGTAGACGGGTAGATATACATATATACGATATGAAAACAACTGCGCAATCTAATTTGTGGACGATGTGAGAGCTCGGCGCGTCTGAGACCGTCAACCGCAAGCCAAGCAAGTAAGAGCAAATATTGCATGTAGTTTGGCTAGGGATTCTCAGAAGCGAACTGTAGATACATGCGCGATTGAGATACTACACGCCAAAGAAGTGATATCTGCATGAGCAGAAGCAGCAGTAATTAGATATATAAGGTCTGCTGCTATGCAATCATGATATTTCGAGGCTCGGCAGATATGCTACTAAAACTTCGGCGGCAGGAGTAACAAATGTCCTTGCGCTGTCTTTCCGCTAAAGCAACAGGGTGTCGTAGTTAACACTTACTTTCAACAAATATGCTTTGGCAGTTCATGAACGATAAGTAAAAAAATATATAAGGCTTTTCACAAGTCATAAAACCCAATGCGTTAAAATAAACAACAAAATGCGCGCTTAGCCACATACATAAGACCCTGCAAAATATTGGAAAAAACACCGGCAAATGGTCCGTACATAAGATGCATTTAGTCTCCCTACAAGGCATAATCTCAGTATATTTTGCCAGGTAATCTCACTATGTTTTCAAAACGTGTTTCACGCAGATTTGTCTATACAGTAGGAAACGAAAATGAAATCACGCGGAGCCCAGTCAAGTCAACAACAGAAGGTTAGATGCAATCTACATTTCGATGTTCTTGAGCGTCATCAAAACCTCACTCCTCTTGAAAAGTGGAAATTATTTTTTAGAAAACCTTTTCTGTCTACCCCTGGGACATTTTTATCGCCTGGCAGAGTAACTTGCCTAGAAAACTAAGTAATCTGGTAGAGTAACTATCCTAAAAACTAGGTAAAATCTTACGCTTGAGAAGTTCTGGGCATTAACACTCTCTATCATCACCGGTCAGCACCATCATCACCTTTATAATTAACGTCAGTCTCACCTCCTCAATTATCGCCATCCGTATATTTATCGTCCACATTTCATCTGAATCCCCCTAGCGAGCGCGAAGGGTGCTCGCGAAGCACGGACTTGGAGTCCGAAGGTGGCTGTACCATTAAGAGTGACACTTGTCGGGGAGGAAGCCGTATTCTTCTTCGTGGTTAACAAAGCTGTAGAGTTTCATGTTAAGGAGACCCCGGGCGACAATGTGAAGGCCATCAATGAGAAGATGTAGAAGCCTTGCTTCTTGACGAGCAAAATTATCATAGTGGCGGAGAGAGGATACGGCAGGGCGACCCTACTCTCGTTATGGCAGCTAGCGAAAACCAAGATCTTTTTGAAGATAAGTTGAGCACGATTCAAGGTAAAGGACAAGATCACCGCGTTCTTATTTATATCTCAGAGTCAGCGATTCCATCGACACTACGGTCCTCCGAATTTATAGAGACGACTCGGATGAAAACAAAGAATGTAAGAACCAATGCTGTCGGTAACGGAGCATCTTATCTTGATCGTGTTCGGCAAGAGCTTTTTGGCTGAGGTGCGTGCGTCTGAGGTTTAAGCGGCATGGAGTTGCACAATATTATGAACCCTCGCAGTACTACCAGTATTATAGTCTGGAGCACTTTAGAGTTTGTAAGGCCCCAAAATGCAAATGTCAGAGATGCGGTATGGAGCACCTCAGGAAAGGTTGCAGCGTTCCGGCCCGAAGTTGTTTGTGCACGGGGAGCATGAGACTACATAAGTAGCATGCTGGCAAAGGCTGCTACGCATGAACCAACTAAAGAACGTCTTGTGAAGCACATTACAGAATCAGCTCGATGCCCCGCTAGTCCCGATCTGCAGCAATCGCACCATCGTTCAAGCATCCAACAATTCTTCCAGGCGCAGCTGGTCTTGGGTCGTAAAGAATGGGCTGCAAGAGGTTGAAGACAGAATTCGTTTCTTATGGCCACGATGCACACAGCACACGTCGACCGTATCAAACCTAAGTCGGCGGTTCCGTTACAACAGCCAGGTCTATCTGCACAACGATCAACAGGTAGCATCGTAAAAGATGTGCTCTGCAGTCGATTTCCAATAATTTAGGGCACTATCACAACACTGCGGCACATCCGCTTTCTCCTGCACCAACACCGGTACCAATGAGTGTGACAGCCGGCAGAACTGCACAGATGGCAAACATTAAAAATGACAGCATTACGGCCCGAGGATCAGAGACTCAATGACGCCTGGGAATGACTGGGTTTAAGAAACAGAACACGCAGAAGGATTCCACGATATTCAGAACTGTTGTATGTACGCAAGGTATTTATGCCAGTGCGACAGATACCACGCCGCAACATGTCCTGCAGTTCAGTCAATAGTCCAATTAGCAAAACGACAGAAGATTCAGTGACGTGAAAGAAGCACTAGTTTATATATAGTATATATACGAGTATAATTTACCCAATCAGGATGTTATTAAACTATTATAACAGTGACGCGTTTGCCGCATTTGGTTGCTGCGCTCGCAGGGTCCACACTTTGTTCTCGCCTGTCGCCGGATTAAATGTCCTTTTTTACACTCAAATTGAATGATTCATAATGGAATCTTTAAGAAAAACACAGTCTCCTTGGGATGAGGTTTCATCGTCAGTAGTCGCTTGACGCTCTTTGAATGAGTGGTGTGCTTTCAATCGGCGATTTAAGTCGTACAAAGAATGGAATGCACAAACATTTTTGTAAACACTGTGCTTGGCCTCGGCTCAGAGCACCTTTTGCCATTTATAGAAATAGAGCAGCAATATGCAATGGCTATTTATTGTTGGGCTTTCTTACCGCTGTAATCTTGACATGCTTTCTCGAAACGTTTGCAAAAGAAAAAAAAATGCAACTGCGTCTGTTTTTAATAATGCTATGCCTAATTAGTATTCCTTGCGTATGGTCTTGTCGTTGTTATTGTTGTTTATGTCGGTCGTAATAGAGTTACTGTTGTTGCTACTCTTGCGTTGAAATTCCCATGCTTTACCATACGAATTCTGTTTATGCTAAGCGTATACCAGAGTAGCTGCACGTGCTCTATGATATTCGAGTTTTAATATGCACGCTTTCATCAAGCGTGTCGGTCCCTACAGGCCCAATGCAGACTAGACTGTAAATTAATCCACTGCAAGCTATAGTGAGACCGCGGGTCGAACTTTAACAGTTGCGCGCCGTGATCATGATCTATGACTGTTAGAATAGCACCCGTCGAGTGGTGCAGTTTGCGCCCCATCGGGATGCAAGTCGGCGGCAGCGGTGGTATAAAAGGGGACGCGTGCCATTTTGGCTACCCCTTGTTATTTCCAACGTTCGGCGTAACGACGTGAACTCGGCGATCGTTCAGCCTGGGGGCGACCGGGGGGGGCGTACTGCCCTAGTGTGGTAAGTGGATGTAGACAGACAGGCGCTATATATTTTAATATATATATATATATATATAATTTGAGCGATCGGTGTATGTGTGAAAGGAGTGTGAGTTTTGGCGCGTATGGCCCTCTGTCGTGTAGTGAAATTACGTAAATCATAAATAAAAATCATGTTGGGAAACCCGAGCAAGTTTGTCTTCTTTCTACGATCGATTCAGTTGGCAACACCAACCTGCCTCAACGTAGGCGTAGTGGTGTTGGTATCATGTGATCCCATTGTGTCACAGCTCTCAGCGGTAAATAGATGGGAAACTTGGGACAGTTCCTTCAAACTACTTGACAACGTCAAACTACTTGACGTTGTATGTTGCAAGCTAGCAACATCGTGTCATAGGCAAAAATTGAAGTGTCACTCGTGTTTCCTTTTATATTTGCAGTGCAAGTACAAGCCTATGCCTTAAATCTTGTCATTTATAACACAAAAAAACGGTGCGCGTTCGTAGGTAAAAAATGCACCGTAATATAAAGTAATTTGCTCAATATGGCTTACACACAATACCTACATAAACATGTTTCCTATATTTTAATCAACCTTGATTGCGTACAGGCAAAAGCGCTGCATTTGGTCGAATACAAAAAAAAACATGTTCTAATCGAGGTCTAAATCTTAACTCTCTAAGAGTCTATTCTTTTGTTTTACTCGCGAGAGTATAACTTTATTTATTTAGGTTCTTTAGATGCACATATGATTTTTGACGCCGACTTGATTCGGCTACGGCAGAAAAAGGAGTCCCTTGCCCGTGGGCAATGAAATAATTATCGACGCAGCGTTTCCGCGTTGAATTTCAACTGATACTCTTTGTAGCAAAAACGGTCATGCCCCTCGCCGGTTGATGCAGCAACTCTAGATCCCAGCTCCGTTAGAAAGCTGCTTTTTTCCCATTGGGCCTAATGTCTCGAAGGCAATTGGTTGAACGATAAAGTTTTGTTCCAGTTCACGATATTTTGCCAAATTGCGATCTTCAGCAAGGCGAGCGGCTGCTCCGATCTCCCTGCTGGAATGGCGAGTATAAGAGTCTATTCTATATGGGTACACACATGGCTATTCACTAAGGCTCATTCGACGCTCCGAGTTTCAGGAAAGTACCGCTGCCGCTGCTTCTATCGCGTCTGACTACAGTAGCCAAATTCTCCGGGCAAAGTTTTCATAGGCTCTCCCGTGGAGTGCCGTGTGCATGCTCTTGTCTTAGGTGTCGATCTTCTTCTGTCGCTGTGCATTGGTTTATTGCGAATAGTTGAGTAAAACAACGTGGACACACAGCTAATACGAAATTAGATGACGAGCTCATCTTCTGTCGACCATCTTCTCATCTTAACGGTATTTCATATTCTAATAACGCGTTATCGCTTGGAGGGATAACATAAAAAATAGGTAGCAGGTACCTTGCTTGCATCAGCACACACAACAACAGCAGCAGCAGAGCGAGACACCTAGCACATATTGCTGAAAGCTATTCTCATAATCTAATTTTTCTTTTATTTATGAACTATAGCTTAGGTAGTACGAGTTTATCTATTTTTTTCGCACCCCCGTGCATTCGACCACCGTAAACACAATATCGTGGATATTTTTATTGTAGCGTTTAGTGTCCCAGCACCTACCAAGGAGCTAGTTGGGTTCCGTGCGCGCAGCAATTCTGAGCGCGTAAGAATAGCCCTCTAGAAAAAATGTCTCCCTGTTCAAAGGGTTCTGAGCAGGCCAACATCATAGGCCACCAATGTCCAATTAATCAATTCAATAGAAAGCATACCGTGCATATGCTATTCTAAGCGGGACACGTATTTGCAGTGGTTTGCGAGCTTAACACTAGTCGTCGTTAACTGTTAGTGACGAGTATTGAGATGATAACCAGGAGAACTGCAATAGCAAGGAGTGGTACACTTAGTGTGTTGGCCCAGATTATTGACAGCCGATATCAGAGTGGCGTGGTTTAGGGAGCTAGTTCGCTAGTTGTTTTCTACCTAGCTTGATCGCCGGCTTGATTCCTGTAGGTGATTGAACTATCGAACTTTCTTTGCGTAATGTTCATTAAAATAGACGATAAACTATTCCGCTGAGTGTCTGCGGCCGTGCTCCCACGAAGACTGTAGAGGAAACTCTAGATATCGCAACTTGTCTTACAGGCCCTCGGTGCATTGCAAATACACCTCACAACGAGCCCAAGCCCGTAGGGAATGGATAATATTCTAGAATTAAAAACAACCTTCGTAAAAATGTTTTTAATTCAAGAGTTTGGCACAAAGGGGCAAACGGGGCAAACCTGTGTTTTCATCTCACGTAGGCGTCAACTGGCAACCGAGGCACATATATAGAATCGGGAAGAAGCCCTGTATTCCACACTGCATACCTTGTGATCTGGACGATGTGATGCCCACGTGTGAGCATTGTCTACAGTACGAGAAGTGTGGTTTAGCGAATCTCGAGTAGCGCGACTTAATTCACAATTATTATTATTATTATTATTATTATTATTATTATTATTATTATTATTATTATTATTATTATTATTATTATTTACAATAATACAATACAAAGTCTCCTTTATTGAAAAAGGGGTGTTGGTATCACAGTGTAGTCTTTACACACATGGGCGCGTCGCGAAACTCTCCATGCGAACGCATTATTCACCACATCGACATTAGCAACTTCCGGTGGAGCAATTGACACCACACTACGAAGATTATTTGGACGTACTGTAAAAAAGGTACTAAAATTATTACTACGGATTAGTTGTTTAAAAAGTCTGAGGTCAACTTGCATCTGGTACTCGCTCACATTTGGGAGTACGAGACTCTCACGTCTTACACTGCAGCGCCACGCGACTCGTTGAACAAATTTATCCTGCACTCGCTGAAGCAGTTCTACATCTTTTTTATAGAAAGGTGTCCATACGTGTGAGCAGTATGTCCACTTTGGGACGACAAGCGTATTATAGAGTTTTATGTACATTGCAGGGTCTTGCACAATAAACGCTCTGAGAATGAGATTGCACAGACGAGACGCAGATTTTACAACTTCGACAATATGAGTTGTATACTTCATATGACAATCGAATGTAACACCTAGGTCTTTGTATGTTGACACTTCGGGTATACTATGGCCGTTCATAAAATATGCAGTATTATCTTTTATTGTTTTCAGTACGGCACATTTTGAAGTTGATATTTCCATTCTATTCAAATGGGTCCAAAGTAGGACAGAATCAATTGCTTTCTGCAACTCGGCTTTGTCTTTTTCGCCTTTGACTTCGACGTATATCTTTAAGTCGTCAGCATAGAGCTTGTAAATTACGTCGAGTTTGCCAAGGACAAGTTTGAGGTCTTGGGCAAAAATTGAATACAAGAGCGGCCCTAGGCAGGAGCCTTGCGGGACTCCAGAAGGGCATGGAGCAGCACCAGACGTAGCACTTCTTACCCTGACCTTAAAACTCCTGTCAGTAAGATAGGCTTGACACCATTTTAGAATCCTAGGTCCGATGCCTAGCAATTCCATCTTTGTTAATAAAATTTGGTGATCAACCCGGTCGAAAGCACGCGAAAAGTCAAAATAAACAATATGGAGCGGGGATCCGTGATTTCGCGCCAGGGCCCAGTCATGGGAGACCTCCAATAATTGGGTTGCCGTCGATCGTCCCTTAGTGAATCCGTGTTGCTGATTATCTAAAAGTTGGTTGGAGGATAAGAAATTATAGATACAATCAACAACTATTTTCTCCATGATTAAGCAGGGAATAACACACTGAGCAATAGGCCGGTAGTTTTCAGCGGTTGCTCTAGAGCCCTTTTTGTGTACAGGTGTGACAATGGATTCACGGAAGATGTTGGGAACTTCGCCATCTTCGAAGGAACGAGAGAAAATTATTATTATTATTATTATTATTATTATTATTATTATTATTATTATTATTATTATTATTATTATTATTATTATTATTATTATTATTATTATTATTATTATTATTATTATTCTCCTATATGGTTGTGCAAAATCTAAGTTTGCGGGAGAACCAGTCAACGCATAATGGAACTAATCATACCGGCGTGTTCGGCGGAGACCCTTCACTAGCTGCAAATGTTGATTTCGCACAACTATGTAAGAGGAAAAAGGGCAGAATAACTAATTTAATTATAAATTTTATTCTGTGTCCTATACAATACGTTTCCTCCCCTTCCTTCCGTCGGGAAAAATTATTTTCTTGCCGAGTTCTAGCAAACCTCAACCTATGTACATATTGTTATGAATCAGCCTGTATATATATATATATATATATATATATATATATATTAATATATATATATATATATATATATATATATATATATATATATATATTAATATATATATATATATATATATATAAATTCTTCAATGCAATGCACAAGCCATCGCAGCGACGAGATGTCTAGCAAGAAAGATACCCACACCTGTAGACCGAAAAAGACATTCAAGGCCGTCACTTTGTCATTATCCTCATGACGTACTATCTTGGTGATTTGCGTCAATCATCATCATCATCATCATTACGTCGTCAGATCGAATCTGTCTGTGGCGAGGAGGGCGCAGGCAGAGACGAATAAGTGAAGCACCCCCTTCGAGAGTAGCTATTCATCATATAGGCAGCGACAGTTCAGTTAGCCCTACAAACATAGGATACGCCTTGTGGAGAGCGGACGTTCGTCAGTGTCATCTTGATCCTCAACCTCTCAAGCCTGCACGGCCAACTCCCGCGATCTACAGCGTGCCTTCGTCGTGGGCTCTATTTACATGCATATTAGTGCCTGTGATGGTGTGTGCTGCTGCTGCTGCTAGCACATGTGATATACTTGATGACAGAGCACGGCACGCACTTGCACGACAATGTTAACTGACGGAGAAGCCACTGGAGAGCGCTTGCAAGAAGCTTGCACAGATGGGCAGGCCTTGTTGGCTCTCGGGCCACTGCGGGCTTTACAGAAGTTCCTACTCCCTGTCTAATCTGGTAACTGAAAGTAGCGGATGCGGGATAGGTAGTTTCGTCGTATCCAGTAACTCGCTCCCGCATATACATTTATAAACCATACCGCTAAGAGTCAACGACCATACTGCCACAAGAACTGTCAGAGAAACTCTAGATATCCCAACATAAACGCTTATGCTGGTGCTCTAAGCACCTCTACTGCAAAAGGGTGACATGTCACTATTTTGCATTATATATATATATATATATATATATATATATATATATATGTTTTAAATTCAGATGTTTAGAAGTCACATAGCAAAAACAACAAATGAGATCACTTTACGAAGCTCATTGGGCTCACATAAATATATGTTTAGAAAACATAGCATCGTCGTTTCATAACACACATTTAAAAGTTTTATATATATATATATATATATATATATATATATATATATAAATATTGCGATGATATATTAATCATTTACAATACATTTGCACACTCGGCAGAGCTATATATATATATATGTATAAACTAAAACGCAAAATCTTAGAATCGGAGACAATGATGCTATGTTTTCTAAACAGATATTATTTATGCAAGCCCAATGAGTTTCGTAAAGTGATCTCAGTTGTTGTTTTTGCTATGTAACTTCTTAATCTTCTGAATTCAAAACATTCCAGTTAAGGTCGGCGGCAATTTTGTATGAGTTTACAAAAGCCCTGACTGCTGCAGACACTGTCTCAAACATTTAAAGCGTATTTCTGCCAGAGCAGCATTTTAAAGACTTCGTGCGCCATTTTGCCAAGTTCCGTTCTGGGAACTGGAATGGGAGGCTTTGTGAATGAGCCTCGTTCTGGAAGCCATATTACGCTGCAGAGTTAACCGCTTGAGCGAAACTGTGAAACAAGCTCCTCGATTGACTACTCGTGAATTAGTCATGGACTTCGGGGGCGTATCACGCAACCATGGTCACTCGCATTTGCGTCCGTTGTTTTGTGCCAAAGTGTGTTGAACTATTGGGTATGAGCGATCGCAACCAAGTGGACTGTCTAGTAAAAGGCCCTTCTTGGCTTGCCAGAGATAACGAGTATCCGCTGTTGGATTGAATTGTTACCTGTGACGAAAAATGGGTCGTTTACGACACAATAAAATTCGGAAGAGTGTGGTTTTCCCAAAGCCCAGCTCCCCGGAAGGATATCCCCAGTGGGATAGGCACGCCATCGTCCGCCACGATAACAGTAGGCCAAACGATAGACACAGGTGTCTACGGTGATCAGCTCGATCGAGTGTTTACTGCCCTCCATCCGCAAGAGACAATAGAAAGTCTCGTAAATAGAAAGGGCTTTGCTTTCTCTACGAAGACAGCGCCAAACCGCATACAAGTTTACCCGGCCTCCGCAAGGCAGCAAGATTTGATTGTGAAATTTAGCCGCATCCACCGTGCCGGTACCGAACAAGTTGGCTAATTCGTTCAGTTTTTTGGATTGATTTTGAAGTTAACAAACAAATTCAATTACTTTCTGTCCTACCTGATACTTATCAGCACGTATACATATATGTCTACGTGTGTACTACATTCGCATAGGGTATTTACATATCGTGTGATTTGTACGAACGAAGATGGCGTAGGGGCTACTAGAGAGTTATAGAGAATTAGCGTTAGGATCAGGGTAGGAGATAATAGGAGATGGACGACGCTGCTGGCTGGATGCCTACCTGGAACGGTAGATGGCTCTCGTAGTGGTCGGAAATGATCACGGTGAGAATGGCAGCCGGCGTCATGCAGATGAGAAACATGATCACAATAGCGACGAGCAGGATAACGAGGCGCTGTTCTTCGGCGAGTCGCTTGCCCTCGGCCGAACTGCCGAGCAGCGAGGCGCGCTTCTTCTGCAGCCGGCGGAACGTGACGATGATGCACGTGTTGAGGACGACGACAACGATCGCCGGCCCGACACGCACCGCGATCTCCTTGATGAGCAGGTAGAGCTTGAAGGCGGGATGCGTCGACACCTCGCTCCACTCGCACGCGTGAAACTCGACGGTACTCACTAGATTGCCGACGACACCACCACCATTATTGACGCTTCCGCTGCCGCCGGCGCTGCTGCTGCTGCTACTTTCGAAGTCGCTAACGCTGGCTCCAGGACCGGGAGTGACGGGAGAGGAGGCGCTCACTGCTGTGGTAGCCGCCACGGCGCTGGTGACGACGGCCGTCACGCCGTTGGCTGTGGCGGTCACGTTCATCGTCGCGTCGCTAGCGTCGAGCAGCATCACCGGCACCGGATACTTCTGGAACGCGACCGGGATGTACAGAACGAAGGCGAACACAAACGACATCGTGATCGCGACCCGTGCTTGCCGCTCGTTGTGGATGTCGGCGTAGCGTGTCGGCAGGCAGACGGACCAATAGCGGTCGATTGTGACCGCGACGACCAGAAACACGCTCGACGCCATGAACGCGTTCACCAGCGGCATTTCGAGGTGGGCGAAAAAGAACGCCGACGAGTAGTCGCGCGGGTGGATGCCGGCCAGCCGCATCATCGAGATTGAGCCCATCAGCAGGACGGCGAGGTCGGAGATCGCCAGCCACGACAGGTAGACAAACGTGACGCCCTTGAGGCTCGGCCGCGTCAGCACGATCAGGTTGATGACGTTCCCGATCACGCCCAACACGATGATGACCGGAAAGACGACGCTGTACGCAATAAACTTCACCGTGTGCACGTCCTCGAGGTCGTCGCTCGACACGCTCCGGTCGACGTCGTCGAGGTGCAGCGAACTCCGGTTCAGCCCGTTCCAGTCGCTGACGTTGGCGCCGGCCAGCGCGGCCACCTCGAGCGACGTACAGTGCATCCTCGATGGCTGCTCGGATCCTGCCCGGAGCGTGTGCTAAGTTGGTTGAAGGTTCGTTCGCGCGACCCGCCAATCACGCGATCACAATCGATGCCGGTTCAACCTCGGCACGGTAGAGAGACGCCGCATCTCCTACAAAGTCAGGTCACGGACAAGAAAGTGCAGTGGGCACAAATTAGTCTTTTAGTCTGCCGGGGCCTCGAGGTATGTGCGAGTCGCCTTAGTTTAACTCTGATTGACGCAAGAGATAACGGCAGCACTACAACGGCGATCATCAGTCTAATCCTAGACGCAGTGTGGCAAATGACTGGGTCAACGAGTGCCCGATGTTGTATTTAGTTTTACCAAAAACATTTTGCAGGATTGTTTTTGTCTAAAAATCGGACGAGTAGTTCTCTCTAAAGAATATGACACATCTTTAGTAGCGCTAACACTTACACAATCGTTAAATTACTTTTTTAGTTATGGCACATTTGGGCATGCATGATGCACATGCGTCGCTGGTAACTAGCAACTGGCAACTACCAGCAACTAGCATGCGACTCACACTCTCTCTAAACCCGCATTTCTCCCCACCCCCGGGCTCGGAACTGCGCGTGTTTCTTCGACACAGTGAGGAAGCAGTCTCACTTTCTAGCGTTCTATACACTTTGCATGTGCTCTACCCGCTTGAGGGACTGCGTCGAGACCGCCCTAAGGGCCTAGTTGCTCCCTTCTTCCTCTGTCGGCTGCTCGTCTCAATCTGCCACGCCAGGGCGCTGCCTCTCTTCATGTTTTGCTCTAAGGTTATCTTGAGTGTTCAATTGCCCTTGTTTACCTTAACCCTTCTTCCAAAGTCATCATGCCACAATCTTACTCAAGTGAAGACCGTGCACCGCCGGCGTTGCGGCAGCCCCGACCAATATAGCAGCACTCCTCGTACCAGGCCCCACACCATTGTCCATACCAGGTCGATACCTTGGTCGCTTTGCCCGTGCTCCGCCCGCCCTCCAGCATCCAGCCAGGGCGGCAACCCAAACCTTGTGTGGCCACGTGATTTGATATTATTAATTTTGCTCTTCAGCGAATTCCAGAAAAGCATTCTACCAAGGACTAAGACGGCCTCCGGTTCGGAGCGCTATATGGGTTGAGATCACGGCTGCATATATTGGACAGATTGTATCACCGTATTCAGGAACCTTTCCTTGGAGTTCAACGCGCTCCTCCTTTTTCTCGGCATCAGTCTAGCGAGATTTCGAGACACTTGCTAAATCTATCTTTCACGTCACACAAGTAAGCCGATCCCATCTGGCCCGCATCCAGAACTACTAAAGTTTTTCGCATGCTGCTTGATTTCAAACGAGTGCCCGCCGCGGTTATAACGGTTTTGCTTATTTTATTTGTTAGTGTGATAGAGTTATTTGGTTTTCTCTGGGACGGGCTTTGTGTACCTTGTCATCCAAAACAGTAATTTGTTCAGCGGTGACTGCCTCTCCAGGGTTCTCCCGCCGAACAGTTGCCTCGGGGAAAAAACCATCGGCGTAATGCCAGGGTCTATCCGTTCTCTTCGACTTAATGCTAATCGTTGAATTTCTCAGGGGTAGTCTTTAAAATAGAATCCTGCGACACCCCAACTGGGATCCTGTATGTCCTGTCCTCCATTTTGAGTCCTTTTAGGCTGGAGTTAGGTTATCCTCCGCAAGTATGGCGAAACGCGTTTCTTTTCTAGGACCGCCACGATTACTTCTAGTTTGCTGTATTAAATCATTTGGCACGTCCAGTACGATGAGTAGAGCGTTACGCAGCCGAATGATTTCTTCCAATGCCCGCTGCAGTGTTTTAGAGCAGCTCAGGTGATCGACCCCGCCTGAAGCCTCTACTGAGTGACCAAGAGGGTCTGATTATATCCAATTCTTTGTTGAATCACTAAATGTGTGTATTTTCTAGTATCTTTCCTAACGTCTCGAGGAGACAGACAGAGTAATAGGGCGATGGGTCTGTCCTCCTACAAAGTTTGAGAGCGGAAACTAAGGCCGCCGTCTTCCACAAGCTAGGAAAGGTTTCCTTCGTTAACAGCTTGCTCACCAGTTGTCTGAATACTTTTAGCAAGTGTCTTAAAAAAAGCAACGCCAAGAAAATCCCTCTGGCCCCTAGGGCTTTACCTAGGCCATTAGAAACCGCTGGGTTATTGTAGGATTACCCACCTCCCCACAGCAGCTCAATAGCGTCACTGCTCAGTAGAATAGCCGAGGTCCCTGTCTGTACGTCAGCAACTGCTTCAATCGCGGAAGACTTCTGAGGGGCCAACTAGAGCCGCTTCTTCTGTGATCGATTCCTTCGTTACCTTCGTAATAGCCGCCAGGCCCACGACCATACTCATAACATGCCAGACTACCTGTCTTGACCACTTCCCTTTAATGACTTCTAACAATTTCTCAGTGGTATTCGCCTAACATCTGACAATCCGATTTGGGTTTTTTACCTTCTTTTCAATGTCTTGCTCCCGGATCGGCTTTGTTGCTTTCTGGCGACGCCCACACACGGTCTGTCCCCTGGCGTCTTTTTTTTATGGTCAGCTTGGCTATCTTGCCTGTATCGGTCATTCCAAGCCCCTCTAAGGCTAACGTCCGTCATATCATCTGGGCTCCTCTTAAGCTACGCAGAACCCCGTTCTCTTCTTCTCTGGTGCCTTCATAGGCTTCCTGCGCTACCGTTTGAGTCTCCCACAGAGCCCTCTCTGCTGCCTTACTACTGACTCTAATGCGGATAATGGTTCCATGAAGCATCCGCGCAAGTCCTTATAACGCAATTTTAGCGTTTTGGGTTTTGCATAGCGTAACCACTTGACTGGCATCTTATTACATCGTTCGGGTAGCCATGGGAAGTACACCTAAGTTTGTAAAACACTTTCCTTTTTACTTTGATACAAAATGAAATCAAAGGCTATTCTCAGTGTTGCATTGAATTTAGATACTAGGTCCGTTTCAACCATCGGAAGCAAGGCATACGATATATATATATATATATATATATATATATACCGAGCAAGATATCTTAGTGGCTAAGGTTTTACCTTGCATTCGGGAGGACTGGGTTCGAGACCCAGACAGGCCACTTTTAAATTGGTTTGACAAGGTAAATGCCGGAGTGGATAAAAATTAGCCAAGACATGAAAAACCCGTACACGGGCATTAGCCTTACGAAAAAAAAAAAAAAAAAAAAAAAAATATATATATATATATATATATATATATATTATATGGCAACAAATTAATTGCACATTTGTATTTACGGGGGTCCGCCTATGAAGCAATGCAAAAAGCAGTCCCATGGACGTTAAATCTTGGCTGAGAGTCAGCCCCGAAAGGTTAACGCCTCGGGCCTAGTCAAGCAGGAACCTTGTCATGAAATTGAAAACCATGAAAACCAAATTTAGAGTGGTTGGTTCAAAACTTAAAGCCTCGACTTCCCGAATGCAAGGCAACGGCCTTGCCACTAAGCCACCTTGCCCGGTTAAGCCCGGTTTCCTTAACCGACGTTTAGCCATTGATACTATCTAGATGCTGCCTGGTTCGAAAGCCAATCCTGGATAAAGGCAAACGTGCTTTAAAAGCATTATATATATATGAATATCTTTATTATCCATTACATGTTAAACAATGTTGCAGTCGTAAGATCTAAACGTATTATTGCAAATGTGTTAAATACAAAAAAATGAGTTATTATTATTATTACCTTAGCTTTTCTAGGGTAGCATGCACTACATATACAGACCGCGCGGTGAGGGATGTATATACAAGAGGCGGCACGTTATATGTCATTTTTATGTCGTTTTCAATGTGATGGATCGTAAGACATCAAGGCCTTCCTCGGGTGACACGTTGTGCGTTCGTGCATGCTGCGAGACATTATTATATTGGCAAAACTTGTTTACGATGCAAATACGTAAGGTACTGTCGGTGTCGGAGTGGCATATCCATAGTCAGTCTAACAGCCATGTTGCAATATTGCATGTAAGAAGTTTTAAGAATATTTATGATGACGATATTTAATGTTCTAACAATAATTGCGTAAACCAGTGATAGCGATGTCAATCTGAAAAGTTGACACGATAAGATAATATCGTGCCTTTATCGTACATTTAACAGAGATCGTCAATATAGTTCAAATACTGATATCATCGTTTCGGCGGCAGGGCAATACTTATATATATATATATATATATATATCTTTTTTTTCTTGAATTGTACCGCAATAATAAATATACTCATGCATTACTATATACTTGGGTATTGACTTGCGAAATGACAAAATGATAGGGCTAGCGTTTGAACATACGAATAGCAATCTTTGTTAAATTTATATTAAAACTATTACTTTTTTTACCATGCCAACTTTTTATTATAGCATTGCGTGTACCGATTTACGTTATTATTGTTATTACTTTACATACCCTCATCATACGTATAGAATAGTATAAGTGTATACGCCTAAAAACACTTTATTTATTATAACTAAAACAAATCTTCGTATATCATGCTCAGTTACGAATGGTTAGCTTTCTCGATTGATATTTTTAGAATGAACGGTGATGACTGTATGTTAAGCCACTTTGTTGTTATCATTAGTATTTAGCGCAACATCCTCTAGGAAACGACGTATTCGTGAACAAAAATAAGACACATTCCCGCCCGAGTACATAGAAAGCTAGTAAAATGCTGGACTCTACTGAATAGTCGATGAACTCTAAATCGCTATTGTCGCAGCTATAGACGATGCCGCAAAACGCATATTGTGTGGGAATTTCTGCAATTATATTGTACAAAAGCTCGCCTAAAACCTTCGCCAGCAAAATGTTACGTGATAATCTCGGCATCATGGCCTACATTTATGTGATGAGCTAGATCAGATAATCAATGCATATAGATGTCGTCTTTGGCATCTATATACACATTAATTATCTATGTATAGATAAACCTAGAAAATTGTTCTAGGTAAGTTCTCAGATATCATATTTGCGGAAGTTTCCAAACAATATAACGTTTCGTGCCGAACTAATAAAAAAACACCTTATCTTTAGCTACGACAATAGCGATGTAGAGACTTGGAACTAACAATTTAATAGATATCTGACACATGTATATGTAGTTGTGATGATTTGAAAGTGACTTGCAATGAACTGATTGTGCAGACCCACATTCAATCTAGATTCTACTACTATACAATTATGTTTTGATAACAGGCACCTGCTTTGTGCTCGATAAAGCGTGGTTAAATGCCGTTCTATCAGCATTAACGACGTCTTTTTGTTTTGTTTTCTAGGTTGATGAACACCTAGGCATTGATTTGCTACCGAAAAGATGGGACCAGTGTTTGAACAATCGTGACGATTTTTGTTACATTTGTAAAAAAGATCTTTTTTATCGCCTCTTTTACTTTTCAGTTGTGTAACCCTTTTGTGTTGTACGTACACTCTCTTTATAGATAATATTGTCCTAGATACAATGAGATAAGTGCGCTTACTGGTTTACGCTATTGTTGATTGTGTCCAAGATTGTGACCATAAATACTATTGCAGCCTCTCACTTGCAATTATTGCAACATAAGTAGGCTGACCGCAGAGAGCGTCAAGGAATAATTATCTGATTTGCTATTCTGCTGACACCGAAGATGCCTTAGGTGATTACATCGCAATTTAGTATTCTCCATACAACGAAATTTAGTATTCTCGATACAACGAAACCTTCTAACATGCATGCATGCACAATGTATCACCTTCGGAAGGCCTTGGTGTCTCACGACAACGATGCATTATGGTGAGAACGGCATAAACATGGCATGTAAGCGACGCTTCTTCTCTAGACCCCTTTTACCAGTATGTATTAATGTCGTACAGTCTGTGTTAGTTATTGTATTTTCGAAAAAACGGGAAATTCATCCCACATATGCTGCGACACGCAGAACACCGCAGCCTTTCAGGGGTTGGAGACTCAAATACACACACACATAACTAATAACGTTCTGAGCACTGCAATATTGATTAGCAAAAATACTGTTTCGATGTAAGTTGCGTCATTTTGCCTTTAACTAAAACTGGCTCTCGAACCAGATAACACGTCAGATAGTGTCAATGGCTTAACGTTGGCTACACACAACCTAGGTGAGCGGAAATAATAATAACGAAGTTTAGTGTGACGCCTTTGTTTGACTCTCCCTTTGTTTAAAAAAAATCAGTTTCTGTACACATTTAGGTGTACTCCCCGGTTGAGTAAGTGCCAACGATATTAATATGATCTTATATGCTGCAAAATACCTGCACGACCAGGTCAGCTTCAGTTAAGTTTTCAACGTGAGCAATTTCAACGTAGTCGTGAGATTTCATAAAATCTCAAAGATAATAGATATATTTTGCACGCGTACTTGCTACAAGGTTTCATTATCTCTACAAACGTACAGAAATTTATAATGACGATTTTAAACGTAATAACAATAATAGCGTAAATCAGTGAACGCACATATCTATTTGTATTTCGTAATGCTGAGTGCACCTACTATTTATAAGATGAATGAAAGATAGGTGGAAAGAAGGACAAGGTGTATATATATGTATATACATACCATGATTGACTTATTTGTTAAAACTAGTCAAAATCTGCATACCCTACACTTTGCTTTTAATTGCTTCGATTCATGCATGAGTAATGTAATAGCCGTGGAGTGACACTTGCGACTCCTAGTTAAACTCCTCTCTTACGACTTCTTAAAAAAACAAAAAAATATATTCTATTTGAGAAGGTATGACATGGTGCTTATGGGTTTCTTGGGGGTTTTAAATTTATTTTAAATTGCGGGTGTATCCATTTAGATTTTGATTAAATGATTTTGTTGAAGGTTTGAGTTGGAGTTGTTTTTTCTTTTAACGGAAAAATTATTCCTTTATGGATTATTTCCATAATATTTTTTTATTATTTGGATTTCTTCTTATTAGTAAATGCTGTTTATATAATATTTATAATGTATATTCAAGTATCAGTTCGAAAGTGCTCCAAAGTGCTAACATAAAATTAAATCAAATACAACATAGCTTTATATTAACTAAAAAAAATCGAAAGTTATCTATATATTTTAGATATATAAATGTTTCTAATTGTCAGGATCGGTGACGTGGTGCATTCGCGTGCGTCTCGCGACCGGAGGAGACATAATTAAACGGGTTCAATGCCCACAGTTGCATATTTGCATCTACGGATTCCGTCTAACGAAGCAATGCAAAAGCAAACCCGTGGACGTTAAACGTTGGCTGAGGGCCAATCCCAAAACGTTTTTTTTTGGGGGGGTATAATTAGAGCCCTTATTCAAAAATAATAACCAGAAACCTAAGCACAACTATCTCACAGTTTCACGAGCCGGAAGAATTAATTGCTCCCAGAATTCTTGCCGTTGTGATAATAGCTAGTCCTCGACTGTGTCCTTCAGTTTGTCGTTCAAGTTGAAGCTCTGTAAGATGTTTTTTAGCGGACCAAACCTATGGAGGCCGCATGACGACATGTCCGGGCTGTAGGACGGGTGCTCAAGCTGGTCCCACTTGAACTTGGCCAGCATACATTGTGTGACCCAGGAGACCTGTTGTGGACGCGTGTTGTCGTGAAGCAGAATTACTCGCCCCGTGGGCAGCCCAAGCCGTTTGCTCGTAATGGAGTTGCGTGGGCTACGGCATGCTGTCCCGCAATGTCTCCAGCTCGAGGCGATGCCATCAACGTTCGTCACTAGTGACGCTCCACTTAACAGAAAAAAGTGGTCTCCTTGATCTATGGTAGGTGAGTTGTGGACGTATAGCGAGTCTAAATATATTTAAATCTATAATAATTATATACCAATGACGTGATATATATATATATATATATATAGATTTCGGAAGCAATATAAGGAATTGTAGAGTTCGTTAAAGCAATTTTTTATTTCCAGTGGAACATGGTCTTTGAGAAGTCTTGTTTTGGAGTGAGAGTGATATTACTATAATTTGTGACACTGGCGTCTTTGCCCGACATAGGAGGACAAAATGTGCAATTGTGAGACAATTGCACTAGTTTTCCTATACAGAAACTAAGCACACCGTCTTGTTCGTGAGAAAATTCAGCGTTTCTAAAGAATATATAACGCCGGCCAGAAGATGCGACATGACCGTTTAGATCAGAATTTGCAAAAATGAAGTTATTATACTAGCTTTCACACCAAATACCTCAAAAGGATTACCATACGACCACTCACAGCGCTCAAAACTAGCACATTTAGGCAAACGCGCAATTTGCACAAGGCGATCATTTTGGTACCAAACTTATGGCAATGCAGGCCGCGGTTGCAGAGTAATTAAGATTTTTTGGCCAGATGTCGAGATTGAGTGCATGCAAAACTTATCTAGAGTGTTTTATCTAATGGAGTAGGTCATTTATGCATGCACTCAATCTTGATTGCACCGCAATCACGGCTCGCATTGCTATGTATTTGGTACTAAAATGATCAGCATGAATTGCGCATTTGCGTGAATGTGTTGGTTTTGAGCGCTGTGATTTTGAGATATTGAACGTGAAGGCTAAAAAAGTACTTTATTTTTGCGAAATATTTTCTAAACGATCGTGTCGCATCGCAGAAGAAGTAGTTTTTTTCGCGAATACGACTGTGTGCTTAGTTTCTGTATGGGAGGACCCGTTGTCTCGTAAATGCACAATTTATGCTCTTGTGTCGGGCACAGTTGTTACCAGTGACACAAATGTTGTATTATCACTCTCACTCCGAAACAAGACTTTTCAAAGACCATGTTCAATTGGAAAAAAGATTTGCTTTAACAAGCTCTACAATTCCATATATCGCTCTTCAAATCTTTGTGGAACAAAGTCATTTTGCAAGCACTCAATGTCGACATCTGGTAAAAAAAATCTTAATTACTTCGCAACCGCGGCTCGCATTGCCATAAGTTTGGTACCAAAATGATCGTCACGAAAGTTTGAGTTTGCCTGAATGTGCTAGTTTTGAGTGCTGTGAGTAGTCGTAGGACGTAATGATTTTGAGGTATTTGGTGTGAATGTTAATAAAATAACTTTATTTTTGCAATTTTTGTTCTAAATGACCATGTTGCATCTTCTGCCGGCGTTACATATTCTTTAGAAAAGGCAGAATTTTCTCACGAACAAGACGTTGTGCTGTTAGTTTCTGTATAGGAGGATATACTAGTTGACTCGCAATTGCACATTTTGTGCTCCTATGTCGGGTAAAAACACCAGTGACACAAATTGTACTGATGTCACTCTCACTTCGAAGCAAGACTTCTCAGAGACTATTTTTTTATATCGCTTCCGAAATATTTTTGCCACACCCTGTATAATTATATATATATATGTATATATACATGCATGCATTTGTTGAACGTGGTTGTCATTGCCCTGCTGCTACATACCTCTGCTGGAGAAAGCCTATATAATTCCAGTACAAAAACGCGATGACGATAGATGCATTTAGACGATATTGTGCCACAGGCATCTTAGCCCATTACGAGCGTCTAAATGTGGTTGTTAAAACGTCCACAAAAAAAGATAAACGCTCCTGTCGTTACAAGCGCAGGGCGCCTTGCAACAAGCAGGAGTTGCTTGGAAAGCCCGTATGTTATGCCGCTAGTTGTTTCTGCCAATTGCTCGCATGGACATCTAATGGAATATCCGTCGTGGAATCGAGTGTCACCATTCCGTCGTCTTACAAATCAATGGTATTGACTACTATTTGCAATGCACTCAAATTATTTTTCTTATTGCCGCTACCCCTGCACAAATCTATATAGACCTTCTAGCATTCTGATATTGGCATCGTATTCTGGTAAGAAGGGATAATGCAAAGTTACTACTTAATCAAATATTAAGAGGAATGAATTACAAACGAAGGCACGTTCCAACGTAGTTTATTCCTTTCATAAAACACAAAATGCCATAAATCCGAGCGAACTGTGCATTGGCAAATATATATATATATATATGTGTGTGTGTGTGTGCTCGTGAGACACGTGTTTGTCATACACGTCATATGTAATATTCGGCCAGTTGAGGATTTGCACAATTAGTTTACTCAGGCCAGGTTAGACGTAGATCAGCTATAAACAGCTTTTGTCGACAAACTCCCAAAATAACGCGTATAGCTCACATATCACCTTGCCACCGATTATAGCCTTGAAGACCGCCTGACGCAATGACTACGATAGAAGCTTCAACCTGAGCCGTTCCAAGCCGGGGCTTCTCAGCCCCTTACCACGATACTGCCCTGCCCAGCAACTGGAGCTCAGAACGCAGGAACGTATCGAGGGAAATGTTCAGGCACACCCCCGCACATCGCAACAACCAAATGAGGCTGTTGGAAGTTTGCAGACATCTTTAAGACATCTTCTCTCTCATGAAGCTGCTTCCAAAAAGTATGTGACCTTTTGTACACCAAGCGAATAGCGCAGCAGGACGAAAGCCGCCTGGCCGCCAACCAGAGGTAGACGAACGTGCAGCCACAAGAAACGAAACGTCATACGGCGATCGAGGCCAGGTGTTGCCGGTGGAAAACCTCGGCGCCAAGGAGTTCCAGACTGTCTTCGTCTGAAGAGGTGAGACCAAATTGCCACTCTGGCTACCCACTTAACTAGATTCGGACGGCATTAGACGGAAAGCGGTCTCATCCGACGCCACCGGAGCGTAGCTCGACGCGTTTCCGTCCGGGCTTGTCGGCAGTAAGCTGGCCGACGACTAGAGTTCCGTGCCGTCTCAGACTTGGCATTTCCATATCTGGAAGAGAGAGAGAGGAATGTCCATGGGGTGGAACTGTGGATGAGCGCTGCATGCATTGGCTTAGCTGCATTAAGCAGGATGCTCTTGCGCAGGGCTGCCACGACGCGATCAATGACATCCTTGAGCGCGCTTTCAGACAAGCCGGCTACCGCGTCACACTGGAGCCTGGTGGACCGCAGAAGCATCGACTGGATAGTCTTGCTAGCCGGGACTGGGAAATAATCGGCCGCTAACGTGGGACGTCGCTGTTCCGACACTCACACCTCGACTCACACACGACATTCACCAAAGGGAGGGATATATAAACTGCGCCTATACACACATTTCCTTGAAAACCGCGTTCTAGTGGCGTCCGGTCTCGAGCCATCTGGCGTTTGGGCCAAGGATGCACTCAAACCGACAAAGCAGCTTGTAAAGAAGCTCTTTGGGGCCACAGCAGAGCCAAGATCGACTGCGTTCCTCCGAAAGAGGGTGTCATTGGAACTACAGAGAGGCAATGCCAAGATGATGATAAGTGGTCACCGACACTCAATAAATAATAATACAATAAGTAATATTGTAACTACTGTACAATCAATTTAATAGTGATTGTGACACATGTACATATTAATAACAAACATTTATTCCAAAAAAATGTTATTATTATTATTATTACTCTAAATGAGGTGAGGTGTGTTCATGTATGATTGCTACGTCATAATGCATTGGATCTGCGTTACCTCATAGATCCAATAATGAAAAAACATTGCAGAGTACCGTTGCCGTTTCAGGTATTCACTCTCTCGTTGCAATATCGTGGCTTTTTACCGTCACAAGAGTGCACTTTGGTTCGTCACGATTTCGGAATGCGTAATAGATAAACGTGTAAAACTGTAAGCTGACAAAACGTTCGCTGTTGTATTACCCCAACATTTAACTTTTAGACTCTCGTCCGTTCTCGTCGGAACACATCTTTCCCCCGTGAAAATATAGCTACTTCTGATATCTTACAATACGCTGCCGTGGCATGGCTCATTAAAGGACGGAGGAAACTGAACATTTAAGGTTTAATTCTATACTGCTAGGTAGATAAATTCGCCTATTTTGCGGATACACGTATTATTATAATAGAATAGCAACGTGCTAATGTTCCGTTCATAGAAATAATATAAATGCCATGTGGCTTCCACACGGACTGTTGGGAAGTTTAGATATCTCAACATGTCCGACCCAAGGTGCATTGAAGGTATGCCTCACGGCGATTCCAAGCCCGTAGAGGACGGACCATAATCTAGATTTAAAACACTCTCTTAAAAATGCCAGTATTTCCTAAAAAAAACATATATATAAATATATATGTATATATATACCTTAGTGAGATTTAGCAACTTGTCGCAAATTCTGCATAAAGTGCGGTTTGCAAATGCATATAAGATTAAGCGAAGCACCATTTGTTGCTGCGTTAGTTTCCCGTTGTGTAGTATTTTATGGATGGTGACGTTCGCGCGTATACACATATTACTTTGAGTGTCGTAAATAATTTCTGATACGGTCTTGCAAGTCCCCATAACCGGTTGGGCGAAGCAGCCACAACAATATACAGCATTTAAGTAAATATATCTACCATATATACACATATATATATATATATATATATATATATATATATATATATATATATATATATATATATATATATATATATATATATAGTTGAATGGACAGTGTAGTGATGATGACCTCTGACCTCGTGAGTAGTGGGTTTGATCCCGACACGACGCATAGTGGCCCGTTGCCAAGAACCTACTCCATGTATAGCCCATAAATAAGAATATAAAAGAAACAGGAAAGAAAACTCTTGTTTTTTTTTTCATTACCGGCTACTTAATGAGCTCCTGATTCATTAGCCGACGCTCCTGACGCACGGCCGCAGCCGCAGTTTGCACACCATCCGAGATATGATGAGCGGGGTAGCTCGCAAATTGCACGCTAGTAGAATCTTAGCAAACGAAGAAGACCGTTAACTACTCATGACCGCAGGGAGGCTGCTTAAGCTGCTCATGTTCTAGCACGTCCGTGTCGCGAACGAGAACAATCATCCGTCTAGGCTGATCTCGATGTCTTCCTGACGACGGAAACCGTGAAAACGTTAGACTACTTTTTTCAAGTATAGTAAATATTAAATGTGCGTTTGCTAGATATCCTGCAAATGATTGGCCAAATAATTTGGCCAGATCTAATAAACATGCATTTAATATGAACTATATTTGAAAGTACATTAAATTAATCTAACTTTTTCACGTTTTCCGTCGTCAGGAAGACAGCCTCGAAGTCAGCCTAGACGGATTATTGTTTTCGTTCGTGCCACGGCCGTGTTACAACATGATGAGTTTACAACATAATGAGGACCTGAGTTTTCCATTGTCGTGTTCTACGCTAGCTTTGTTTATACTACTATTGGACTAGACTACAATGGTTTTGTTTGTTGCTAGCTGGAAGCTTGGCCAGCAATCCCGACCTACCGGACTTGAACTGTGCCGTGTGTAGAATGTGAGAGGGGCAGTAGTACAAAAAGGAATGTATACAGAGCACCTGCAGCGTTGAACGAGGCAGGCCAGATTCGCAGATTCAACGTATGGTAGGGGAATTGAGCGCAGCGTTTGATTGCGTGCGAATGCTAATATATAGCGTCTTTGAACACGTTTTAAAAGTTGTCGGTTATTTTATCGTACGCGCTGCAACAATGAGTTTGGCTGCACACACTGACCGCGAGCCGACTGTTTGGATTTCGTACAAAAAAAATTCGAACACTTATGGTTCCAGCCTAGGCGGTGCTGCCACTGAATAGAATTAATGGGGCAGAGATAAATACGTGAATAAACAGTACGGACACGTTGTGCTCAGACGGCTCAAACGGACCGCATGGACGCGCGAATCGCCCCGACAGTTAGTTGGTGGTGGGCGCCTAGTGTCAGCAGCATAGCGCCTGGAGGTGCATTACGCACTCATTATGCGCATGCATTATACGTATTCTCACCCGGTAATGACCTCTGGCGAGGAGAGAAAGGTGCTAAAGAACAACATTGAGAAAGAGTCCGCTGGCGTGGGGCACCATCAACAATATCAACATCAACAGCCTCAGTTTCAAGAGAGACAACGCAACAAAAACACTTCTATATATATATATATATATATATATATATATATATATATATGCAACAAGGTTGAGAGCGTGAACAAAAAGCAGACGAGGCTAGCAGACTTCAGTATTATTACGTGCACCGCGCCTCCGACCCTCATGACGGCCACGATGTCAATCTGTCGAGTGCTATGTGTTCATAGTGAAGAGATCTTGTTCTTCTGCTGAAATTGTCGATTTGGCTGAGTGCGGAGTGATATGCGCCATCGTAGTTTGTGCGGCCATGCTATAGGATGAAGTTTGCTGCTTTTATGCATGACGCCTGAGCTTGTGACATGTATAAATATATGTATATACGCAGCTCACCTTGGCAGGTCAGCAAGTTGGAAAAATACTCGTCTGCCATCTCACGTTCGAAACCTTGGGTGCTCCTGGCGTTCGGACGAGACAGCCAATCCGCAAGTTTGGCACACACGATTAAACCTGTCATCTGGCGATAGCACATTGTCTTCCTTCTCTAATCAAAGCCGAAATCTTGAGATGGGACGTGGACACGCCGCTTCTGCTCAGGTACACTTTAAAAGTGGTCTCCGTTTGGCCTACAAACGGACACGATAATCACCATACACGTCCGTGGTCTCATACACACCATACACATTATAATTTCTGCATCTCAAATATGTTTGAAGTGTGTTTTTGGTGCTTCTGGTGAAGTAAGTTTCGTTTCCTGTAGATAGTTGTGTAGACATGTGAAACGATTTTCTTCGTGGTGCGAATAGAATTGATGGGTCAGAGATTATACGTATTCTCACCCGGTAACCCTGGCGAGGAAAGAAATGTGCTAAAAAACCACCATCTTTTTTGACGTGGTTTCTTCTTCAGACTTTACAGATGTTTCTGTGAAGTCTTCTGGTACAAAAATTTCCGATCGAAACTGGCTAGATGCTTGCAAAGCCTGGGTAAACTAGGTAATGCGGCCTCACGTTTTCTTGGTGGAAGATAACGCTTTTTCTATTCACCTTTCCATTCCTTTGAAGGGCAGCAAGACCTCGCTTGGCCACTGGAAGCCGCAAGGGCCATAAAAAAAACGCGTCGTGGATGATGTCATGCCTATCCCACCAAACACAGAAAACGCTTTTGTACGAATGGAGTGGTCTTGTTAGCTTCCATATGTCGCTAATTTATTATTGTTATCGATTCGGTTCCCGGTCGACCATGATGGATTACAAATGGTGTATGGGAGTTAATTTTGATCCAATAGACTGCGCGTGTAAGTGCGGCGCGTGTAAATAACGTTGCTTAAAAGCGTTGAGCGGTGAAAAGTACTTGACTGATTCGCATATGGTTTTGGATATCAGATGTTGTTACTTCATTTCATCCCTTAGGCGCATAAGACCTGTGACATTCATTTGTAAATGTCTATAATAAGTTGACAAAGCCTTGTCAGCGGAATATATATATATATATATATATATATATATATAGAGAGAGAGAGAGAGAGAGAGAGAAAGCACACTTAAATAGAGTTTATACTGATTACTCAACCACCAGAAGCGTACGTTAAGTAATATACGTTATTCTGACAAAAGTGTTTTGTTTAGCATTTTAAAATTAGATGCAAGTTACAAATAGTTCTGCAGTGGAGAACACACCAAGTTGAGCATACCGAGAGGAGAAGACTTGCATTGCTCAGGTATTAAACACCGCTGTAATAAAATATTGTTCCTACTCTTGATACCTTGCTTTTAACCAATGCGTCTTAGTTTTAATAGGAAACAAATGCCTGGAAAATGGGAATAGATAACCCCAGAAAAAAACGCAGCATAAGCTCGCAGGCAAACCCGGCACAATACATGTCGCTTATATTTGATATTACACTGTTCAAGTTTAGCCTAATGGGGCATGGGACATTGTGTTTTTTAAGCTAGAACAATACAAATCCGGACATGTAGAAATGATACGACGCCAAGCGTGCCCGCTCATTTTAATGCTCTGAAATAATGCGAATAAGAAGATTTTCGGGACTACACAAGGTACACCAACGTCACAGGCGCAACTGCACGTTAACTCGTCCATCTGTGTTACTTACAGCGAAGCTTTTTCAACTAAGAGCCGTTGCAGACACAGTTCTTGTTATTTCGTCAGCAACCGGTCCTGTGGCGATCGAGTTGCTGTCATAGAACTGTAGTGCACCTTATGGTCGAGTTGTGGGGTAGACGGCATTTAGTAGGTTTACGAATCAGAAACCCGGTTGAAATTCTCCAACGTAGTATCTGGAATTAAACAATACAAAATATAATATATTGGTGAAAATTTAATTTTAATGTCTAAACACTTATATATATATATATATATATATATATATATATATATGTTTAAGGAAACGTGGAGTATGTTAACATAAAGCCTTTACGAAGTTGGCGCGTTACTCTCCACAGCAGAAACATGCGCTATACAGTTCGTATTGTCGCTACAAATTTTGGAAGAATAATCTTGTCGTAACGCGTAGTCGTACGGATAACGTTGAACATCTTTAACATTAACGTTCAGTGTGACTATTTTTCAATATTAACGAGAAAAATACGATCTATTTTCATCAATCTCTTAAATATGTTCAGAAGCTAGACGTCATGATTTGAGATTCCACACGTGTGTGCAACTCGATGTCGGTATTTACTGCATATACATAGTATAACACCCTAAATAGGCTGGAATATATTTGTGGACCCTGAGGTATGAATGAGCATGTGATCTAATTCGCTCTCCGTGTTGACGGCTTAAAAAATCTCTGTTACGTGTTCTGTGATCGTCGTATTAACGTGGTTCCCCTTGCACCCCGCTCGCACTTTGGAACTTGGAATAACAAACCCAGACGCCTAAATGAAATTCTAGTCAAGGATACTGCGTCTCCCCACTGTTATGAGTGACGTCAGTGTCAACGAAGCACATATCACACGAATTGCTTGAACGTGATGTCACATCTCTGCGCGGTAAAGAAGTGTCCTCTACGGCCTCCGCCAACCCTTCTCCCGCCGACACGGGTTTCCTCCGGACGGGCCACCATTCGACTCGGGTTGCGGAAAGACGGCCCTTTATGAGTACGGTCATCTGACTGAGCCAGCAGCCGCATGACCCAAGCCATCAGGACAGCCTGACTGAACATGAGGCTAACTTTCGTAGAGAACCTTTCGTACACTACCAATTTATGGTGAATAAACTTGAAACAGAACTTTCGTAGAGACATTGCCCAGCACGGTGTTGTAGAGCTCGGACACTCTCCCAAAAATAACACTCCTTTCATATGCCACCATTTTTTTTTTTTTTTATAGAGGACTAACTGGGAAATGCGGTTGCACACGCGGGCACCGCGGCAGGGGAGCTCCCTGCAGATGCGGGCCGGTAGTGTGGGGCTCCAACCCACTAAAAACCAGTCATGTCCCCGTCCCCCACACTGACTGGGAACTGCGTTGCGCATATCATCAAACAGTCAGGGGGGGCGAGTCTTCTACTCCTGGCGGGTGTGTTCCCCGGGAGCCACGGGGAGGGGGGGCGCCGTAGGTAGTTGGCGCTCGTTTTCTTCTGTAGAATGGCTCTGAAGACTCCGGCTGTGGTGTTCCAGTTTAAAAGCGTTTTCGTCATTTTTTTGCAGACGTCGCGTAGGTTAAAATCCGGTGTGTTCATTAGAAGCAGTAGAGGTACGCGCTGCTCCGCCCATGCTGGGCACTTCAGTGCCGTGTGGTCTGAAGTGTCTTCCGGTCCGTCGCCGCAGTGGATGCATTTAGGACTGGGAGCCTTCCCGATCCTGAACAGGTAGGACTGGAAGTCGCCATGCCCTGTCAGGATCTGGGTCGTGTAAAAGGTGAGTTCACCCCCCGGGCGGTTTAGCCATTCCTTGATGTCGGGTATAACGGCGCGGAGACTGGTGCCAGGGGCACCCTCTTGTAGGCCGGCCCATTCTTCCTGCCAGAGGTCGATAGTATGCCGACGCTCCTCGTCCTTCTTGCGCTGGGGGTTACCCCATAAGCGGCGGCGTTCGGCAGCTTTCAGATCCCAGGGAATCGTTCCAGCAAGGACGAATGCCGCCGCTGCGCTTACCGTCCGGTACGCCGCGATCACCCTGAGGGCTCCGACCCTCTGGGCCCGACGCAGGCGCGTCCTGTTGACGGCAAGCTTCAGAGTGTCGGTCGGCCAGGCCGGAGCTCCGTATATGGCGACTGACTCGGCCACGGACATGATTATTCGCCGCTGGGTTTGTCGTGGTCCATGATTGTTAGGCATTAGCCGTGCGACGTTGTTTGCTGTCTTGGCTGCCTTCTCCGTCGCCCGCCGCACGTGTTCAGTGCCGCGGAGACCCCTGTCTAGGGTGACCCCGAGGTACCTGACCTTGTCAACAAGGACAATCTCTTGGTCTTCTAGGCGAAGGTGAATGGCAGGACAGTTTCTCCGTCCTACCAAAAGTATTGCCTCGCTCTTGGCGGGGGCGAGGGCGAGTCCCGCCGCTTGCATCCAGCGGGCGACGTCTTCAAGTGCTTCGTTCGCACGGCTTTGCAGCAGGTCCGGTGTCCGGGCCTGGACGGTAAGGACGAGGTCGTCGGCATAGGCTAGGAGGCTGACCCCGGGGGGCAAGTCCCTTAGTCGCAGCACGTCGTCGTACGCTATGTTCCATAGCAGGGGCCCAAGTATGGAGCCCTGTGGCACCCCTGCAGTCATGTTAAAAACGATTCCGTGGGACTGTACTGTCCGGTCCTTTAGGTAGTTCGATATAATGCGCCGTAGGTAAAAGGGAACGTTCTTCCTGTGAAGAGTCTCCAGGATGACTCTCCAGGGTAGGCTGTTAAAAGCGTTTCGTACGTCTAGTAAAATAGCGAGGTAGAGGTCCCGTCTTCTTGGCGGGGATTCGTGGAGGAGTTCGGCCTGCGTCTGGATCTGCTTTATGGCTCCGATTGTCGAGTGGCCTTTGCGAAAGCCATGCTGGGCCTCTGACAGCAGGTCGTTCTCCTCCGCGAAGTCCCGCAGGCGTGCCTCCACGATAGACTCGAAAGCTTTGGCCAGGGAGCCGAGTAGGCAAATAGGGCGGTAAGAGCTGGGGCCTTTGGGTATGAGGACCAAGCTTGCGGCCCTCCATGCGCTGGGAAACGAGCCCGACCGGAGCATCCCGGTCGCCGCTGACGCCACCGCTTCTGGAAATTCTTTCATCAGTGTTGTGACCGCGGAGACCGGGACACCATCTGGGCCCGGTGCCTTTCCCTGTTTGAGGCGTGCCGCAGCGTCCAGCACCTCTTGGAGCGTGACCTCCGGTGTATCCTCTTCCTCCTCCCCTGAAGCCTCTAGGTAGGGGGCGCGGTCGAAGGGTGGGTGTTGAGGAAAGAGCGCCTCGATCGCCACCCGCGCATCTTCCGGGGATATTTCTACCCTGCGCTTGTAAGGGGGGAGCCCCCTGATCATTTTGTATGGGCGCCCCCAGGGGTCGTCCTCCAGCTCCTCCAGGAAAGCCCTCCAGGAGCGTTCCTTGCTCCTGAAGATTTCCCTGCGCAGGAGGGCCCGCAAGTTCTTGTATACGGCTCTAAAGCGTCTGGCGGCCTTCCCGTCGTGTGACGATCGTCTGGCGCGGGTGAGCCACCGTCGCGCTTTTAGGCATTTCCGCCGTAGTTGTCCCAGTGCCGCGGTCCACCAGTGTTTTGGCTTTCCTCGGTATCTCTCATATGCCACCATTACGGTAGCCCGCTCTACATGGTCTTCAAATGCATTGCAGCATGACCTTATTGCTATGATTGTCACGCCGAAAGATACCGTGTCGATTTCATGGCGTGCCCTTTCTACCGGCAGAAGGCCGACATGCTGAGAAAGGGGCGACAACCGTAGGCCCTTATCCCAATACACAGGTTAAATCGCTTACTGCTTTGGCGTATCCATTCGACAGATCGCAGCCCTCTGGCTCCGCCCAGACACGGGCACCGGCGGTCCCATCTCAGGAACAACCTTGACTTAAGAGTAGGCGTCGCGCAAAATCCTGCCCCGTCAGACGCATAGAGTCGGTCGAAACGGATTTCGCTATGCCTACCTTCCGAGCCACGTAGCGCTACCACGGCATACGACGAACGTCTGCAGGGATCACTTGGCCGACATGGCGATAATGTTGACGGCACAGGACACAGGTATTTCTGTCGATGTTAACAGCCTTGGCCGAGGGTACACCTGGGTTTCTTCCTCACAGTGTATAGCTGTCACTTTTCACCCAACAAGCCACTAGAGGATTTTAAAGCATTCCTATACAGGTTGACAACCTGAGTTCGCAGCCACACGAGCCGCTTAACAGTGGTGAGCGGGGATTTTAACGCCTTACAAGCTGTTTGGTTCTGCTCGCAAAGCAGACACATGACATTTTCGGAGATTAGATGGCGGGTTACTTAGCCACTGTTAAATTACGTCAACTACGCGCCGCCGCACTAACCCGGGCCGGCGCACCTGGTAGATGCGTCGAATTCATACCTGCCAGTCATAGTGCCGCGAATCTTGATTAGGGCATCACCACAGAAGTACGGAGCACGGCCTATCGGTCGACGGGCGGACCTAAACCGTAATGGACGCGAGTAGTAAAGCAGGCCCAAGGGACTGTGTTAATGCCAACCGCATTTTAACACGCGCCGGCTCATGGATGACCCGCAGACGCCAGCGGCGAAAGCCAAAAGGTCACTAACCGCTCTGGACCATGCCGTACAGGGCGGTTATAAGGAATCTACCTTCTCGTCAACACCCCTTTTATCCGAAAGAACTGCGGAGCTAACGGTTGCGCTGTTTCCCCAGCACGCACCGCGAGCCCATTTCGCCATCGCTGTGGATCCGGAGAATATCCCTAAACGACGCCTGATGAGATCTTACATGCGACAGAGCGCCTGACGCCTAGCAAGGCCGGCAGGACCAGACGGCACCTACCCGAGGAGGTTCAGGCTGAATTTGTGACTTGACTGCTCGTTCAGGCCCGGTTTCCGGCCCGGCAGAAAAGCGCTTAGCGCTGATCCCCAGCAGGGTTCCGGCCCGCGTATCGACCAATTTGTCTGCTAGGAATGGCAGGCAAGGTGATCGAGAATGCGCATGTTAAGCGCCTAAACGCGGAGGTAGCGGCTTCCGGCAGGGCCGTTCGACATTAAACACAAAAAAAAGGACTTAGGGGCACTGGTCGCGGCTTTAGAGGTTCGCGCGGGTTGATTCTGGCATAGCATCGGCAGCATTCTATGCGGTTATGGATCAGTTATTCAGTCTGTTATCTATCATTCGATGTCAATGTTCATGTCGGACCGAAAATGCGCTTTGTCGTGAGAGCCAGAAAGCTTTTAGCCAGTCAGCTTGATGGGCTCCGTGCAACACAAGTAGTATCTTGTGATGCTCGATGTCGGCACCATCAAGCGAGTTCCACGACACATAGGCCCGACTTCTTCCTGTAACTCATGTTTCACATTCCAAAAATTCCGCGCCTTCCTCACCACGCAGATGGCCAGCCATTGGCGATGCATATATTTTATCGCTCTCATTACGCGATCCTGTTGCGTAGAAAGCTTCTTCTAGCTGCTGCAGTCGTCTGACGATGTACGACGTACAGGAGAACACGGCGGCATTTTTGTTGTTCCATTTCCGGTGTGGCGAGCTCTGAATAAGGCCACGGTGATCGCGACAGCGTGTACGCATTACACAACCATTTGCTTGGAGTATACACGACTTTAAACGGATATGGCAAGGGCTTAAGGAGCATTTTCTGTGATGTTTCCGTGATGAGAAAAGTGACATTTCGTTTTGCATAATAGCCGCCAGCGGGGAATGATCATGATTTGCAATGTAAATTCCTTTCCGACGACGAAGAGACGAACACGTTAGCAGGCAAATACGAAGACGAGTAATTTTTTCTCAATATGTGCGTATGGCTGTGGTGTTTTGTTGAGACTGACGGATGCATAGGAAAGTAGCTTCTCTTCTTACAAAAGGACAGCACCAATTCCATGAGAGCTGCCGTTGACACTAAGGACAGTGTTTTTGTTTGCATCAAAATGGGCTATTGCTGTTGACTTACAGAGTTGTTTTAAGGTCCCTCAATGCATGTTCAGTTGTCTATACGACCTCTATCTCCGCACGGGTCAGCACACGCAGCGCTTCGGTTCTGTTAGGCACAGTCGGTATACATTTTGCCACATATGTCAAAATCCCGAGGAATCGACAAACGCCCTATGCATCGTTGGGTTGCTGCGATGCGTTAATAGCAGCCATTCGGCTATTAGGTATTGCGACATTATCATTTCTTCTGGTGTGTTTGATGAGACGGACTTCTTGCCAAAAAATGCAGCTTGATTGCCTAAACGGAATTCGGTTTGGCGACGCCAGTTTGAAAATACGCGAAAATTATTGCCGTGAATCGTGTTGTTCTAAAAAATTACGAAATCATCAGTCAAGTTCATTACGAGATCTCCAGGATATGGACGCATGACTTCACTGAAGCGTTCCGATGCATCTAGAATTCCAAATGGGAATCATTTAATTGAAAATTACCCCGTTCTATGGAAAACGTGCATCATTGCTAACTTTGTCGAGTAGTGACTAGTGTACTACGGGACACCTTCCAGTTGAACTAAAAACTCATTTGTTTTTCTCACGACTAAAATTGCCTACAATACACACCTAAGACTCGCTCATTTGTGTGGTCCTGAGGAAAGCGTTTAACACAGAAAACTGACCCTTCATTATGACAACGCTGGACCGTAGGGGGATATCCTCCTTCTAGGCCACATCTACTTACTTAGATGGCCAGAAACTCTTAGTAAAAGCCTATACTCAAGAGGTTACTGCCAGGATCCTTTAGGGTTCTATTCTCGACCTGGTTCTTTGGAACTGAAGCTACAACGGGATATTAAAGCTCGAGGACGAAGATTTCATACTCTTAGGTATGAATGAAGGAACACCACTGTCAGCTGGCCTCTTAGAAAATAAAAGCTATATTTAACTGGGCGAAAGAGGACCCGCGGGATACAGAACACTATGGTGACTATGTTTGGTTTCCCCATCGAACAACTCGTTCACCCGCAATGGTACCTTTTGCGAAAGAATGATCGACCATCCTTATCTGTATAACAGATATATTAACATATTCACTTACACTCTTAAACAAGACATGCCCTCAATTTCATTGGGAAAATGAGTTTTGAGCAAGTTTTATCAAACCTTAGAATATTGCAACTATGAGCACCCTATATATATATATATATATATATATATATTCGTTTGAACTATCTCTAGCTCATAGCTGAATCGAAATTAGGTCGACTGTTCGTACTACGCTGGATTCATTCTACCCTTTCACGTTCACAACGATACGATAAGACTCAATAGTGCCGTTTGCAAAAGTCGCATTACCACAAGTCGCAGTTAAAGGTCTTCTACAAGTCCTACAATAGTTGAGCGCGCACGCACTGAGCTATACAGTAACGCAAGGACAATGCGCTGCTGCTCTTAAAAATTAAACATTTCTAAGAGAACTTTTAAGCGGCACTTTTCATGCCTATGCGTTACGAGGGTCGTTAAAGCAACAATGGGTTTGCTGGAAGCAACCGGCAGCAATGTCGTAATTAAATCTACCATTACACGTACAGTGTATGCAATTCGCAGGCATAGTGCGCAGATTCCAATGCCTCACGCCTGTGTACGCCTATTATCGTTTCAACTTTCTACGTTTTTGCTCCAAGCTGTGTATTACGATTGTCAGAAATGTTCCCCGTATTTGAGTCTAGTCCGCCGGCACTAATGCTTACGGTAAACGGATTGCCACGTAGCACACTCATCAGCAAGCTACGTGCAGCGAATTAGAAGTGACCACACGGGGGCAGGTGGACCTCTGAGAAGGAAACAGTGCGACAGAGATACGCGATGCTGCAGAGACGGATAACGAACTATACGAATTATAGGGTCAACCTTGTATTTTCCTCTCGTAACACGTGAACACAGCTGCTGCTTTGTTTCGGCGCTGCGGTCTCGATGAAATAGATTTGAGAAGTCGGCCGATTGCAGGTGAAAGGTTTCGCCATGTACTCTTGTCTGCGCGTGTGCAGGTTCTTACTCCTCTCTCTCTCTCTCTCTCTCTCTATCTTTTCCACAGCTCTTGTTTCTTCTCTCGACAACCGAGAAAAAGTTCACTTGAGCAAATTGCTGACGACGACGGCGATGACGACGATGATGATAATGATGATGGCGGCGGCTAAGTTTGCTATGCAAACGACCCACGGGATCTGGTACGACATGTGAAATCTACAATGAATCGCTGCAGCACATCGATGCTCTGCAAGAAACCCTTGCCATCGGAGGCATCGCCGCTGTCTGCGCGTTCCGATGATAAAGAACCACGACGACGATGACGACGATGAGGAGACGGCAACAGCTGGACTCGCCCGTTAGGAGGCTGACCACAGCCTACTGTTGGGGGTTGCAAGGCCGTACGTAACAACGCCCCAGGGGAAAAGCGGACGTTTCCTTTCGTTCCATCCTTGCATCCCACAAAGGGAGGTTGAGTCGCTTGTATTTTTTTGGGTGGGGGAGGGAGGGAGGGGGTCGACAGGGCGCCGGCAGAACGCGGCGACAATTTGATATCGTTGTCGATCGAGACGACGCCGCCAACGTCGTTTCAACCGACCAGGTTTCGACCAGGCGGGGCACTATTCATTCGCGTATCGAAGCAAAGCGCAAGCGATTTTCCGTTGAGAAATGGTTGTTACTATTCATTGGCGCCGCACTGAGTTTTGAATGGTCTCATATATATTTATATATATATATATATATATTTTGTTAATGTTTGCTACGGTATCAATTGTGGAAATCGTATTCATGTTAACCGAACCACTGTATCACATAGTTAAAATAAAAAAATACATGCGGGTACAAACTTACCACAAATATATATATATATATATATATATATATATATATATATTGCGTGATACCTATTGTGAATCCGTCCTGTGTACCTATCGCTGCGCTGTGCTGCTAAATTAATATAAACAGATCTTATTATTATTATTATTATTATTATTATATAAGGTTAACCAGATTAGGTATCCCCTGGGCTAATGATCACAAATTCAAATAGCTTCAGGAATAATATCTTGACTCGTACGAAAACACTTCCCGGTTAATCTGGTTACTGGCATCTACATCCCTTTACAGTATGACCGATGAAGGCCTCGCACGAATCACGAACAACCTCTTGTGGTATTTTAAACCTCTCTCTTACGTGAGCTTGCTGCAGGGCACTGACGGAACTGTATAAAAGTGCAGTGCAAATATTGATATCAAAATCGCCCCGACGGAAAGGTCAAGCAAATATGATGGCCATTCTTCAGATGTGATAGATCCCGGTGCGTTAATGAAACGACCATAGACATTGGTCCCGGTCCGACGGAATCTAAGGTTTTCTCGTAACATGAATTATCTTTAGGACAGGTGGTAGACTAAACTTGGTGTTGTCCAAATTTTGTATTCGTACACGTGGACTCATTTAGCATACCAGTATGTTAAATGTATCAGTCGTGCGGTAACAGTACTACTAGCAGTTGTAATTGTAGCAGAAAGTCGGAGCTCTGTAGATCTTCTTATAGGACGCCATAAATATCCAGTTTCATGTGACCGGCCCATCTCGGTTTGAGCGTTGTGCCCACTGTGACACTGCCCACCCTGCCGGGTTGGGCGAAGCACCTGGCGAAGTAACCTGGTCAGAGACCACTAGCATTTTGCACGGTATCGTATTCCCGGTAGATTTAAAATCCAGTGCACCTTGACTGGCTTGTGTTCCTGCTTAATCTTTCCGTTAAGTTGTTTTTTTTTTAAGGTAAAGCGGCGTAGAAGCGTAAGGATAAGTCCGCCATAGTCGCTGTCGCGAGTTTCCTCTTAGGGGAGTTTGCTTGCCCGTTTGTGTTCGCCACTACAAAAGTTGCTACCGTTCCCGCAGAGTTGTCCATCACACTTCTCGTATACGAAGTGTCGAGTATCCTTCAGTCAAGTCAATGACCCCGATGCATCTGACGTTTTTTAGGAGGCATACCTCGAAACACATTTAGTAAGATGTCTAGCGTTTGAGGGTCTAGTGATGCTAGATAGAGCGCAAGCGTTGAGCTTGAATTAGAACGCGCAGAATATGTAACGGAAAACTTGCCTTGCGAGCGAGTGATGAATGTTCTGCGGCGTTTGTTCTGTGAATACAGTTGGGGTGCTCCCGAGAAATGTGGCACTGCTTGACAGTACAGTCGTAAGGTTTCAGAAGCTTATTCTTTATAAATGCAAGTCTTTATGCTGGGAAGCGTAAGGCACTTAATTCCACCAGTGAATCTTATTAACCGCCCTGTAAGATTTGTATATCTTTCGCTATCCACTTGGAGGTGTATTGTGCTTGCTTTGCCGAGTCGCTGCTTCACTGCTCACGCGCGAAAGGTGCATAAGCCGCTAATGTTCTATACCTGAACACGTTTGTGCTGCTGCATCTTGCCCGCAGCGCATTTGCGGACGTATGTTATGTCAATATAACATCGAGTTTATCGAGAATATATATAAATGTGTGTGTGTGTGTTTAAATAATGTATCAACCGTAAAATCAATCATTGTTATTATGCTGCAAGCAATAATAACAATTCGATAAAGTCCATATCATTTGGCGATAAGAAACGCAGACTACGTTCGCGGCATCTGCATTTTCGGCAAGTCATAATCGAGCAAAGCTTAGCACTATGACGTAACATATTTCAAGTGTCTTTCTAGGATGTGTGAAGTATACATTATGAAAGTAATCATTATTTTTGCGACTTCTTTGGCCCCTCATTTCATCATACCCTAGTGGGAGGACATATATCGGTAGAAAATAGCGCAGAGACCAACTTTTTGTGCACAAGGGCAATATTTACGCACATCCCACGTATCGCGCAGGCTAGTGTAGAATTTCTTTCGATGTGGTTGCAGCTCCTGAACTCCGAGATCGCATTAGCATTATTTTCGAGTTTTAAAGATTTGCCCTTGTGTGTTAGAGAGCGTGATTTAATAGGCTCTACCTAGCCCTTAGGTACTAATAGTGTGTCGAATCTGAAGTTTCCTCACAAACTAAATTATCTTCGTCTCATATATCAAGCAACGCAGATATCTATCCTGGCAACGATTGAGCGTGCGCGGTAAATCGTTGCTATCGCTAGTGTGATACAACAGGCATACTGAGCCTACTGATGTCCAAATTCTGTTTATATAAAAATGCGTATAAGTATAAATATATTTATCCGCCGCTGTGCGTGGAACTCTGCTAGACTGGACGCGCCCGAACCTGGAGGATATGTGACGTTTTCACTTGATTTATCCGGTGTACACGTTCATGAGGAGACAATTGTTGCCTCTTGAATATAAGCAAATAAAACTGTAACTTCTGCTAACTCTGATAGCAAATATACGTATCTAGAGGTGCAAGGTTTTTCCGAATATCATGCTGTGATGAAACATTTCATGACGACTTAACTGCAACGGAATTTAAAGCCAGACTGGATGCAGTTTACTTTAATAAAATCTCATATAAAAAATGTAGCATGGACACCGAGGATGTACCACGTTCTGAACGGATAAAAATAGCTTCAGATGAAACAACTGTGCTAGAAGTCTACAAACTCTTGATGACAAACCCCATACTTGAGCTACGCAGAAACAGTGAAAGAGAGAGACAGCGAGAACTTTGAGATAAGATCCCAGGATTTTTTAGCCCGCGTTGAGATTGCCAATGAAAGCTGGATCCACCACCTCACGTCAGGACGGGGAGATGCCATTACGTAGTGGCCCGCACGCGACAAATGGCCTCCCACCAGGGTAGAGAGATACGTCTGAACCGGAAAAGCTTTGGCGACAGTTTACTGGCATGCAAAGGCTAACCTAATAATTGACTACTTTTCCACAGGAAGATTGATAACTAGAGAGTACTATGCAGTACTCTAGGACCAGCTCAACGACCGCATCATAACACTACGGCCCGCGATGGGGAAGAGGACTGTACTGTTTCACCATGTCAATGCGCCTGCTTTGTACTTTTTCTCTCCACCATCTTTTTTGGCCATGGTCAGATCACACGAATTTAAGTTTCAAATTGCCGAGTATCCCTTATATTCTTCGGACCTGGCCCCGTGCTACTACCACCAGTCGGCCAGTTAGGAAACCCTAAGAAGAATCTCTTGGGAAAGAGATGTCACAGCAACAAGTATGTGCTATATGCAGAGACCAATATTTTCGGTCTAAAAATTCCGAAAATTCTGCTCGTGTTACAAATGTCATTGAGGATACTTGGACTAAATGTGTTAAGCTTCTTGTGGGGGCTATGCTGAACAATAAATAGTGCGCGATCTCTGTCCGTTTATTGCTTGTATTCTATGCTAAAAACTGTTTGATCCACCTAGTGTAAAAATGTACGACGGTGAATGACGGGCGGCGCCATCCATCAGCCACACACTAGCTAAACACCAAAAAAAAAAAGCTTAAACACCGAATCATATGATCTAAAGTAGCAGATGTGTTACAAACTGTTTATGGTGATCAAGCAGTGTCCCGATAACTGTGTATACGTGGTACCGTCGATTTCGCGATGGACGTGAAGAGATTAAAGATGACCCTTGTTTGGGAAGGCCTTTGACGTCAATAACAGAAGAAAGCGTTGAAAGAGTTCGTAAAATTCTGCTCAAGAATCGCCGCATTCAGGGATATATTTGAGAAACTGGAATTATCCCATGGACCTGTTGTAATCCTTTCAGTAGTGCTTTCAAGCAGAGAGTCGATCGATGAAATGTTTGGCTGTTCTTTGACTAAAAGCAAATCATCTCCCAAAAATGTTTGCTACCTGATTCTACAGTCAATAAAAAATAATTAGAAATGCTACCGCGTAATTTCACTTTTAAGACTGTGCGAGGATGTCCGACGCAAGAGGCCTGAACTCTGGACAAACAACTATTGGATCCTCCATCACGACAATGCACTTGCGTGCACACATCATTACTGATTTCGGATTAATTGATGAAAATTTCCATTTCTATATTTCCGCAACCTGACTCCGTGTGACTTTTTCTGTTCTCACAGATAACAAAAATTCAAGGGGCAACGCTTCGAGACTACAAGAGATAGAGAAAAGATCGCAGTAGCTACTCAATTTGATTCCGAAGGACGCGTTTCAGTTAAGATTTGAAGAGTGGGAAAGAAGATAGCACACGCGTGTATATATATATATATATATATATATATATATGATCCGTACTTGACAATTGGAACTATGACTAATGATGGCTACGTCAATGTTGGCTCACTGTCAGGTCTAGAGCTAATTTTCTCCAGCTCTGATAGTCTCTTCTTCACTGTATCACCTGTCATGGCACTTACTTGCCAACACTTTGCGTGTTGACACCAGTGACTCTTTCCAGTAGTCTCTGTTTCTTGTGACATCTTTCGTAGGTGCCTTCGTACGTCCGGGAGAAGAGAATAGGACAGCATTGCCACCTTGGATGAGTAATGGCAACGGAAATGGCAATCTAGTGTCTACTCTAGACGATCGTTGCGCGTCGTTTCCTTCGACTAGTACTAACACAATTAGTCATCGCGGTGGTCGCGACTTGACAAGCGTCTGTGTTGTCGAAACGACGCACTCACTCCGGTGACAGGAGGTTGCTGTACATACGTACACGCTGTTGTTCGGTCGCCATCTGTTGTCTAGTACGTTCTGGCTGGCTGGCTGGCTGTGTTTCGGTCGGGCGGCCTTGCGGACGGACTCGGCCTCGCGGCACCTTTCCACTTGTTAGACTAGACGTACTGCTTGTTTAGCTCAGACGGCTGGCTATGACGACCAAATGACCCAGCTCAGACGACATGAAACCATTTGCTTAACGTACGTATTCTTGATTAACACACATTGCGCCCTTATATGTTAATCAATAGAAGCGGCAGTCGAAGTGCGAAGACGCAGCAGGTGTCTGTCTCTCTCTCTTGTTCCCACTAACTGTCTGTGCGTACGTGCGTGCAGATAAACAACACGCAACGTCGAACAAACAAAACAAAACAAAAAAACCGCGAAGGAAAACCTAGACAGCTGCCCGCATGCCTACCTGCTTGCCTGCCTAGCGTATTGCGCCGACGACCTCATGTGCGTGTGTTGAAGAGCGAAAGATAAGTAAACATGTCGTCGTGCATCCATATAAATAGCTCGTAAACAGGCTTTCACAACTTAATAGCGAATCATGCTTGTGAAACCTGTACGGCTTCAATCGCCTCGGCCGGCTCCGACTCACGCCACCGGCGCGTACGAAGCCGCAGGTACAACACTATGGGCAGACTTCACTTCTTTTACCTCTCTTACTCGCATGCCGTCTCTCTCTCGCGCGCACACTCCGATCGCTCATCTCTCTCTCCCATTTTCCCCTCTCTTCTAGCTCTCTCTCTCTCTCTCTCTCTCTATATATATATATATATATATATATATATATACATACATATATACCCTCTCTCTCTGCCAACCGTGCACCACCTGGTTTGGACGTACGTCGCCCGGGGTGGGTTGAAATTGCCCACGTCGATGGGGTGGGTTGAAAGTGCACGCGCATACACGCATTCCATAATATCCTGCGGCAAAATGACACGACAAAGTACCAAACACCCCGCACCCCCCGAGGTGCTGGCTTGGGTGTCTTCGTTGTAGAATGCCATCTACCCCTCCTCTCTAGCGGCGCTGTCCGCGCAGGATGCTTGGCGATATCTGCTGGCGATGGTTGCTGCTGCTGCTGCTGCTGGTGGAGGTGATTGGGAAACCGGCGCATACGTAATGGTAGTAGTTAAGTGCCATCCTATTTATTTGTACGACATCCAATGAGCGACGTTGTGCTTAACCAGATACACGAAACAGCTTGCTTTGTTGTTGTTATATGTGTTGTTGTTGTTGTTGCGGTTGCTCTGTGTTTGTGCCGCTGAACGTATAACGACCGGTTCTGCCGATTCGGATGCTTCTGCTAATGCAAAAGCGGCCGGCGTACTTGCTGTATACGCACACACATAGATAGGTGCAAACTAATAACGAGCATAGAATGACTCGCAATACAATATGGTATTGTTCTTGTCTCTCAAACAGAAAAGCCTCATTGAGACAGGGCAGAAACTCGCAGTCGTAGTGGGCATACTACACTAGATGTGCTATGTGCTTTCTGCAGTAAACAACAACAACAACAACAACAACAACAACAACAACAGCAACAACAACAACAACAGCAGCAGCAGCAGCAACAACAACAACAGTAACAGTAACAACAATAGTAGACAGCAGCGGCAATATTACGATCACAACATGCAAGAATTTCAACTTCAGATTAGCTAGCCCTCATCCGCGCTCTTACCTGCATAGCTGTAAAACCGACACTGGCGGGAACGCATCTCATGAAGAGGAGAAAAGCCATAAAATCTGCCATTTGATACGCGGTTCGGGCCAGTTCAAAGTAATGCCTGAGCGTATACATTAAACGCGTCAAGCATCAACGACGACTACACCCTAAACACTTGTTTGGCAACCCTACAAATGGCGGCGATCTAAACGCTAGGGTGGAGCTGGATAAACAAAATTAAGTGCGTGGTATATATATATATATATATATATATATATATATATATATATAAACTCTAAATTTATTTAATGGTATCAATATATATATATATATATATATATATATAAAACTTGCAAATTTAGCCATACACACTATCTAATAAATAGGTTAATTGATCGCCGGCAAAACAGCATGAGAAATAGTGGAAACGTGTTAAGAAATCTTAGCATCCAGTGTTCGGTGAAAAAACTAAGAAAAACTTGAGAGCCTTTCCTAGTTTATGCAGTTCACTAACCACTACCCGTTCGTCACCATACTGCCTTCATAATTACAGTGTGATCATTGCTACAGGTTTACTTTTTAAAAAATATGGCTAATATCACCTTGTCAGCCGACTGCTGGCGCTTTATATTTGTAGAGGCGCTACCAGCCTGACCACTGCCAGCTCGGGCACCTAAATAAAATTAACCCAAATCTCAACACTTATGGCGAGTCTCAAGAGCAACGAAGACCGGCCGTCGTCTAATTGTATCGAAAGTTCTAAGGCCAGAAAAACCCCTCTTCTATTTTAAAACATATATGAAGTATCACCCGAGTAGATTTTCTGGTGAGTCTGAGGTTACGACCGTAAAAGATCCTATAAAGGGACATGGCGGCCAAACCCAAAGTCTCCTCTGGCGATGCATATGTTATGTTTAACAGTTCTCTTCTCTGTCTTTATTTTAAACATATTTGGTATTAGCACTAAATCACCGCCTTCAATATTATTAGTATCAATAACGACAGCAGTAGTAATGATGTCGAGCCCGGTGGCGTGGTGGCATAAGTCTGCGCCTCGCAACCACACATAGGTGCGCGGGTTCGAGCCCCACCATTGCACATTTATATTTATGGGGGTCCGTCTATGAAAAAATGTGAAAAACAGTTCCGTGGACGTTATATCTTGGCTGAGGGTCAGCCCGAAAACTTTACTTTTAGCAGTAATAATGATAATAATATAATTTTTTTGGAACAAGGGTTTATTATTAATATGTACATGTATCACATTCACTAATATATTGATTATATAAGATCCACAATATTCATTAAATGTTTTTATTTTATCCTTGCCCTAAAAGCCAGATGACTCGAGATCAAACGCCATTACGACATGGTATTCAAGAAGATGCGCGAATAATAATAATAATAATAATAAGAGATACGTACAACGCAGAAAGTGCTTGATAACTACAGATGCAAAGTCATAGTCCGTAAGATCATCGAAAGCCTTGAGTCTCCCACGGAGAAAGCGGTCTTCTTGGCCGCACGAGACGCCTTCAGCGGCGGATTCCTCAGGGCTCTCCCGTTGCCGCAGCTCCGCACTATGCTGGACAACATCTCATTCCGCATGGTGTCGGCTCACAGAAGCGGCGGGCCAATATGCAAACCACACATTTGCAAGGCCCGTGGAAAACCAGTGGAAAAGGGTGGCCTCCACCCATTGAGCTGCATCAAAAGCCAAAGCCGGGCTCCTTTTTTTTTTTTTTTGTTTTGTTCTGGGAGGTTTTGGTAATGCATGATGCACATGCGCCACTAGCAGCCTGCGTGACTAGTGTGAGACTCGCAAACCCACTAAACCCGGATTCCTCCCCACCCCCCTAGGCTCAGTATTACTTTGGCATTACATCGAAACCGTGGGAGAGGCGTCTCTGCCGTTCTCCTTCAATCAGCTCTATCCCTGACTATCATCCCGCATGTCTCTACCTGCGGTTGGATAGGGGGATGCCATTTTGTAATCCGTCCTGTGAGGGTGCGTCGAGACCATGAGGGCCTGGCTGCTCCCCACCCCCTCCCCCCTCCCTCGGCTCCTCGTCTCGACCACTTTCCCGAGAGACCCGCTCAAACCTCTCCCGCCTGGCCGTTTCCTTGGCTGTCTTGAGTGTCAAAACAGCGTCGAACAAGTTCGTCGCCTCCCTCCATGCCTCCGCCGAAGTCATCATATGGTAGACCACCTCCTTGATGGGTCGGCCCCTCACAGCGGTTGGTGCTGCGTCCCGTGCTTCCCTGAGAGCATCACACCGCAGAACAGTATGCTCTACGTTGTCCGTTTCTCCAAAGTCGCACAGTACGCAGATATCGCTGATGGCCTTCTTGATCCTTGACAGGTAGCTCTGGAACTGGCCGTGTCCGGTCAGAACCTGGGTCGTCCAGTAGGAAAACTCCCCGTGTCGGCGGTCATACCATGCCCTGAGGTCCGGTATCAGACTCTTGGTCCAGCTCCCTGTGGTCACACCGGGTCTTGCCTGTGCCCATTCCTCATGCCAGGCCGATATAGTGGCACTCCTGGCCCTGGTGAGATCCAGACCTTCGTCTAGATACATTTTACTTCGTTCAGCCACTAGGTGGTCCCATAGCAGCATTTTGGCTAGGACCAGGAGAGCTTCGGTCGAGACTGTTCGATACGCCCGGCTTACCCTGATTGCCAGCGTTCGTTGGGTCGACCTTAGTGCCCCCCTATTTTTCGCCGTCTGCATTGCCATGTCCCCCCAGACTGGGGCTGCGTATAGCGCCGTTGGGTCGGCCACCGAGGCCAGGAGCCTTCTTTTCACTTCAGCCACCCCACCGACCCTAGGCATGATCCGCGCCAGGTTCAGGGAGACCCTTTGGGCCTTTTCGGCCACGTACTTAACGTGTGCCGATCCGGTCAGTCCGGTGTCTAGCATGACCCCAAGGTACTTTACCTTCTTTCTGATTTCTATCGGGTGGCCCGCCATTACGAGGTTAATGCCGGTCGTCCTCTTTCTGCCTGTTAGGTACATCGCCTCCGTCTTGTCGGGTGCCAGTTTCAAGTGATGGGACTCCTAGGCACACAGAAACAAGCGCAGTAATTCACCGAGCTCTTTGGAGGGCGGTAATATCTCGCATGCCGGAACCCAGACTGGGACTTCATAACGATAAAAGGCTCGACGGTGACACTATTCCGCCGTCAAAAAAGGCAAATGCCTGGTTTGGGATGCGACTTTCTTCTGGACAGCCGCACCGTCTTATTTGTGCCACAGCGCCACCGAGGCGGGATGGGTTGCCGAACACGCAGAAAAATAAAAGTGGCTTAAATACGCAGAGTTAGAGTCGAGATATAATTTTGTGCCGATTGCAATGGAGACAATGGGCCCAGTCAGCAGAAGTACAAGGACATTTGTAAAAGACTTAGGTGATCGAATACAAGCAAACACCGGGGATGCACGCGAAGGCGAGTTTCTAAGGCAGCTGCTTTCATTGGCAGTTTGCAGAGGAAATGCCGCGTCGATATTAATTGCGATGGGCTGAGAATGGCTAGAGGGAAACCATGAAATAATGAGGATGCATATTCACACCTCACAACCATAATAATAATAATAATAATAATAATCATTATCATCACAACCGAAGCTATTGATATAGTGATGACAACATCAATACCAACTATAATAGTAGCAATAGGAGTAATAGTATCTCTAGCAACATCGTAATCGATGACAGTAACAACAGCATAATCAACAGCCAGTAACATTGACAATAATAATAATAATAATAATAATAATAATAATAATAATAATAATAATAATAATAATAATAATAATAATGTACATAGTAATAACAGAATCGGCAACGACAACAACGATGACGGTGACGGCGACAACCGACACAAAAACCACAACAACATCGGCAGGGCAACTGATACCGGCAACAACAGCAGCAGAAACGATAACAACAACAGTCGAAACAAACAAGAACTACAACCACTTCCGTCGTGTGAGAATAAGCAAAGAAGCGGTGGCTGAAACATTATCCGATGCAAGTTCTCCGGAAGCCGGCGGCGGAAATCATGAAATGTATACCGTTCGCCAACAGCCAACGTTGCCAGGACCCGAGACATCATCATGTTGTTGTTGTTGTTGTTGTTGTTGTTGTTGTTGTTGTTGTTGTTGTTGTTGTTGTTGTTGTTGTTGTTGTCGTTGTCGTTGTTGTTGTTGTTGTTGTTGTTGTTGTTGTTGTTGTCGTTGTTGTCGTCGTTGTTGTCGTCGTCGTCGTTGTCGTTGTCGTTGTTGTTGTTGTTGTTGTTGTTGTTGTTGTTGTTGTTGTTGTTGTTGTTGTTGTTGTTGTTGTTGTTGTTGTTGTTGTTGTTGTTATTGTTGTTGTTGTTGTTGTTGTTGTTGTTGTTGTCGTTGTTGTCGTCGTTGTTGTCGTCGTTGTTGTCGTTGTTGTCATTGTTGTCGTTGTTGTCGTTGTTGTCATTGTTGTCGTTGTTGTCGTTGTTGTCATTATTGTCATTGTTGTCGTTGTTGTCGTTGTTGTCGTCGTTGTTGTTGTTGTTGTTGTTGTGTGACTTTTGTTGATATTGTTGGCTTTTGTTGTTGTTGTTGCGGCTGCTGTTGATGTGGTGGCGGTAGTACGCAACAACACATGACACCATTGCCACTATCAGAAACACCGCCTGTTGGGCTTCTCCCTGTACCCTATCCTGACGCCTCTGTACTTCCTTATTCGTGGTTGTTGCCGTCCATCTCGATGTCATCGTTGTCCCATTCCTCTTCTGCCCCTTCCTTACCCCCAACTAGCACCCACTTGCTAGGCATCAGTTAGCGTAGACGACGCACATCGTTGTTGTTGTTGTTGCTGTTGTCGTCGGCGTCATCGACTTCACTGGCATCAGCCCCGTCATCTTCATCATCTTCATCATCATCATCATCATAATCATGAGAGTCGATGTCCCCGGGGTGCGCCTAGAGCGGCGGGGCGGCGAGACAAACGACGCGTTCCGTAGCCAGTGAGACTATCTTTACTCCCCACCCTACCGTCGGATCAGGCTGTACATATGTCTGCTGCCACTAAGCCTCCCTGCTGCGGTCGTGGGGTCGCTTCGGATGCTGCCCAATCATATCATGTATGCAATGTATGAAATAATCAGCCGTAGCAGCGTTGATGATGATGATGATGTTGGTCATCATCATCATCATCATCAACATCATCATAATAATAATCGCCAGCGCTACTGCCGATGTGTGTGGGTGGCTGTTATGATGTGGGATGGCGCCATAGTGGTGGCACTTATGATAATAATGATGATGTCAATGATGACGATGATGGTGGTGACGATGAGGATCATAATGGCGATGACGCTGCTGGTGATGATCACGACGATCTATGCCTATCCCGTATCGTTGCCCCGCGGCAGGGTGACAGAGTGAGGTGTTGAAGAGGTATAAAGTGTCCCATCGCAGGGCGGTCGACGTCCTCGTTGGGCTTTTCTACGACGTTGAACGTGCTGCTGCTGATTCTACTCACTCGATTCCTAAACTTGAATTCCTGTAACTCGTAAAACGAGGACTTAAACATTGACCTTTTCACTTATAGGTGTACTTTTTCTAGTCAGGCAGGCCATATGAGTTCAGCATTGCTAACCTTCTAACAACGATTCGAATGGCGACAAAACCGACTGTAGCTAGCGTCGGCCGAGCACTATGATGAAGATCGCGTTCCCCACGTTTCGCCAATGATCCGGCTAGTATAAACACAAAGACGCAAGTAATAATATTAATGCTAGTAGTGGCGTTTTGTGGAAATGGTGTCTTTACGTATTGTCGAGAGAATACGAGAACGCTGAACGTTTCTCTCATTCAATATGTATGGGCACATGCACGCAGAAAACGCAGAGTACGCACCGATATGGGTAACTGGCAACGAACATCAACTTTGCTTGACTGAAATTGGCGACAACAAAAGCGTCGCCGGAGTACGCTTGATATTGTCAGCAATGTAACGGAGCTCGGTCTTGGAGAGGAGCTAGAAATAGCTAATTTCGTTTGCAATAAGTGGGGGCTCGTAGACGCCTCTCGTACGCATCTTGAATCGCAAACTAATCAGGAGTGTATGTCATCGCCCGCTTTATCGGCTAGTCTGCTTTGCAAACTAGACTATCTAGACAACCTACACAATGACATTTAAAGCTAGGCGTTTTTCCACGTTGCTAGGTAAGTTCGCGAGATCGTTCTGCGTATTGTCTCGTGCTAGCCATATTGGCGGAATGGTATGATTGCGTCAAGGACGATCCGCCCACGATCAGCCTTTTACAAGATCGGAATCTAGTTACATTTCAGCTTTGTGAGCGGATGTTTGAAAACTCTCCACCAAAAGAGGACTTGTTCACCGAACCGGGAGATGCCGTCGTGCCGACGAACCGGAGCTTATGCCGTACCACTTTTAAAGTGGCCGTCTGGTTTTTTAAATCTTATTTAGCTAAAGCTTAGAAAGCTTGCACCAATTATACCCCGCTCACATATAGCGTATGGTAGCTTAATCTTATCCTACTAGAAATATTCTAAGCCACCTTAAAGTACCACATTTATCATGAACGCAATACCTCACACAGCAAATATCAGAATTTGTATACTAAATATATATACAAAGTCTTCCAGAAATATTCAACACCATTGGGGTATTATAGAGCTAAAATTACTAAAATCTGTAACATTGATGCTTTGCCCGATTTAGAAGCACAACATGTTCTTCGAGAACATGTTCTAAATATTTGCCTTAACAAGCTTTACATTTTTGAAAGACCATATATATACATATATATGTATACTGACGACGAACTTTAATGGTTAGAAGTGCCCTGAAAACGTTAGGTAGCTTGAATGTGGAACATAACTTCTATCAGAACTGGTGCTTGTTAGTATTTCGCCGTGCTGTCTTGTTGCCGGCTTGTACATTCAGCTCATTCTATTTCCAGCTCGTGTTCCCTCCTCACTATGCTTTTTACCAGCTTGATACCCTGCTTCCACTTGCACTCATCCTCGATGTTGGAAACTGTGCGTCATCCTCCTCGCCTATTTTGCATAGCACACTTGTTATTCGGAGCCTTGCTTACCCTATGCTAATATCTTTGGAAGCATTTGTGCCCCGTCAATACCTGTCTCAGGTAATAGGTGACGTCTCCGTGCTCTACGCTGAACCTTTTCTCTAGGTTAGGGATGACCTGGCTAGGCCAGGCTCATGTTGCGTCGGACCGGCCTATTTCATGTGTTGGTTCATTCCTCTTGCCACTCTCTAAGCCTCTGTGTCCGGACTTTGTGATATTCCGAACAATCTATCCGTTTGTGCCGGTTGTGTTTTCTTCGAGTTTGCTCCTCGATCATTATCGGCCGCGGTATCAGCCTTGATAACGCGCTAATGGCTATTGTGATAACTGTTTTGTATACACCGGCGATTCGTATTGTCAATCGTTATTTTGATTTCGGGATTCCATGCCTTATTGTCTCCAACTTTATAAAGCTTGATCGCCTCGTAGATGCGGCAAACTCCGCTACCGCCGAGGCAAGAAGTCTTCGTATGTTTTTCGTTGCTCCGTATGCTCTTGCCAGTACTTTGGACAAGTTATTTGCCAGTTTTTCTGCCTTCGCGGTCATCTTATTAGTGCGCACGTACCTGAGAAAAAAGACCACTAGTTAATGACAACAAGCCTTGTTCGTTCAGCTTGCTGTAGAGCTAGGTTGATAGTCATTCCTGGCGACGGCCTCTTGCAAAAGCTGCTTGTTCGAGGGCGCTTTCCTTTCTTCAAGTTCCGCCGTAAGCCTCATGTTGGTAATTATTTCAAAGGCCTTCCCGATATTATACAGAGTACAGGCGGTTGCCCGGTACGCGCTGGGGTCAGTAAGCGGCGTTTTGGTTTTCCTATAGGAGCCAGGACAGCCTTCTTCCGCTAAGCTGGATAACAACTGAAACTTTGAAATTAGACGCATGCCTTCCTCTATCACGTCTACCTCTAGGTTGGGTGAGTTCGGTGTAGCTTCGAAAAAGTCGCTTTGCAGCGTTTTCCACTGGGTCTTTTGGAAGCGCCGCGTCTCTGTTTTCATCGTCAAAATATTTTTATAACTCATTATTATGCCTGTTAGAGAGTCACTTTCTTTTATGCTCGCTGATTATGAGTAAAGGGGCGCGCTTAGTATGTGCCTTTGCGTCCAACATGGCATAGACTTCGTTGGACCGGCCCAGGTTAGTCTGCAAGGGTCTGACGTCCTTGCCCCATCCGTCCTTGTTCCTTGAGTTATTCCTTGTTTTTTTGCAGGAAGCGAATCTGTCATTGTAGATAGTGGCTTGCGTGGGTGTGTCGGTCCGTTCTCCTCGTCCCTCGTTACGTCGCAAAAAACAAACCTCAATTTAAATCTTCCAATAGGGTCTGCTTTAGCTGTCCCTTGTAACTTCCTTCTGTAGGTTTGTTTGTCTGTAGGTCTTTGCCTCACCTCACTTTCATGGTCTCTTATGTCACTGATGTAACGTGCCCGGGCTAGGCACTCCACAGAGTGTGGCCAATCTATGCCAACTATAGTTCCTTGTAGCGTCTTTCTCAGTGGCCGATCTTTTAGCATTTAAAGCGGCCTGGGGATACCATCAATTCCGATAAGAGATAGGAAACTCATCTCACTATTATGCTGCGCTTGGCGGTAGTGCTTCAGCTTTTACCGTTTCTAGCTCGACAATGTCTTCCTATTACCCTATTCTGTTTTTCCGGGGCTTCTTTATCATAACTGCCTTTAAGTTAGCCGGGTTAACTTTTTTAAACTGTCCTATCGATTGATTTCTTGTTGACCTTCGCTCTCTCTCTTGGGTTACTCAGAAAATACGTATTTTTGTGTCTCTTGGCTCCCTTTTGCATTGCTAGACGTTTTATCCTTAGTGTTTTCTAGAAATATTGTTGCCGCTTTTATTTAGTTTTTTTTTAAATAAAACACTTTGATTCTTTCCTCGGGCATGGCACACACACACACACACAAATACCTACACCTAGTATGGGGGTAGATGCACAATAAATATTGTCATGACATAGACTAAGTCCACGTATTGACTTTTGATTTTTTTATCGAATTATGTTTGGTTTATTTGAAAATTAATTACAATTAATTTTGACTTTAGACTGGCCTCGTCTTCGCCCTTTCCACAGTCTTGCGCTTCACGCGGAAGTCGATTTCTCCTCTGGCCTTCCTTAGCCAGTATTCGGCCGTCTTCTGGCTTCATTCCTTCTGCGATGTGTAGGACACCCCTCCAGTTTGTTTCCTCGGCTTTCAATGCTCCGGAAAACGTATTTTTCATTTTTTATGTTTCCTCTAAGATCACTAAGGTTGGGTCGAAGTTTTCTTCGGCCGTTTCTGCTATTAAAGTACGATATGTTTATGTTGTTGCTTACTCGGCTGAGGCTGGATATTCCAGGTGTATGCATTTCTTGTGGACTTCCAGTCTTCTTTCTTTACCGACTGGCAAATTTCACAGTCCTATGGCTGACAGAAAATAATGCGTTAGGCGTATGACAACTTTGTTCACGTTTTTGTGTAGTATACAACGGCTAATTGTTTACATGTTTTAACGTCTTTTATGCCCTTAGCTTCTCGAAGGTTCTGCACGGTTTCTGATTGTTCTGCTCCTCTGCTTGTTAAATGTTGTCAGGTTTACATAGTTTTTCGCTTTTTTGAACTGTTTGATCTGCTCGTTTAGCTGCTGGTGAGTTTCTTTCCCCCTTACCAGCTGTTATAGCAGTTCTTTAATGGCTGTTGTCTTCTTAGCAACATCCCTCTCTCCACTCATCCGTTCTAGCTTCCAGCTGAGAACCCTTCCTTGTTTTTATGTGATTCCAATATTTTTTTAAATGTTTGCATTGCATTTTAGCAAGTCTTTCTTTTTCAAGTCATCTTGCTCTTGTCGAGTTCATTATGCCCTTATATGACTGTTTCGGCGTCATCTTGCGTCGTTAGCAATTCGTCGTCTTCTAGCTTGCGTTTTTTTCCTAACGTGCTTGGCATAGCTTAGGTAATGTGTTTCCGCTCTGTTTGCTAGATCCTTATCTATATTTGCTGCACTTCGGCGCACGAGGTCGTGTTTTGAGCTTGTTCTCGTCGGTGGCCCATGACAGTAAGGCCACCTTAAACGCGTTCTCTCCCCGCTTTTTCTTTACGTTGGTTTCCATATTTGATAAAGCAGGCTTTTCGAACCCCTTGTTGGTCTATAAGTGAGGCTGCTTGTTTTTGGATTTTGACTAAAATTAAAAACTCTCTCTATTTCTTCTAGTGAAACGGGCTATCTAATGCCGTGTCTTCGTATTGGCTAATCTTGCAAGGTGGTGCTTACTTCACCTGACCAGCTGATTTCTGTTTGTCTCCAAACGAAGAATTTTTTCAAAAACATTTAATCTAGCGACATGCTCCTGAGTAGTTTTGCGAAGACTGGCCTTCAGCAAAGGCAGCGTTCGGATTTTGATGTGTCGGGTTCATGTCTTCGTCACCGCCAACCCGTCACCGACGCAAGATTTAGCGCAGTAGACGATCTCGCCGTGTCGCGTTTGGGTTAATTGACACGGCATTAGCCGTCAAATCTGCAGACAGATGTCAGCCGTCATTTTGGCAGCGGTTAATGGATCGATATATAGATGGCATGTATCGGAAGCACATCATGCTGACAGTAATCGACGCCCTGAACCTTTCTAGATGCATATATGTGTCTATATATATAGACGATCCGAGGGTAAGATGATTGTCGGAGACGTCGTGCTGATGATACGTGTCATCTCGTGTCTCTCGTGTCATCTATATAAATGTGGATATATACATACATTTATGAATGCACGTCACCCTGAAAATCATCAACGTCTTGGATTGTCTATATATATATGTATATATATATATATATATATATATATATATATATATATATATATATATATATATATATATATAAGTATGTGTAAATAAACACCAAGCACCATCACACTTGAGTGTGGCATAAAACGCCATTGGCGTCAAGATCGCTAAAAGTAGCGCGCGTTATCTATTTCGAACAGGGCACGAAAACGATTTGCGTGCCCAGGAGGCGCTCACTTACGCCGCACGTCGACTCGTTGAGAAGTCTCGCCAAAGGCTGCCAAGATAGACTCTGCCCGTCTGTCTCTTTCTGTAAACAATCTCTGTTCTTTTTCGCTATCTCTTTCCTTTCTATCTCCCTCGCACACCCTCTGTCAGTATGCTCTTCTCACACCTCTCACGGAAGCAATCTCAACGCGCCTGAGCGCGGGACGCGCGTATCTTCTGCGGAACATTCCGCCGTGCGTCATCCGACAAATGGACTCAAGTTGCTCGAGCCCCCCAAAATGTCACTTGGTCGCTCAGTCATAACGAGCTGACTACTAAGTGCTGCTGCTGCAACAGCAGTAGCAGGAAACTTTTTTTTCTTCTGGGAGGTTTCGGGAATGCATGATGCACATGCGCCACTAGCAGCCTGCGTGACTAGTGTGGGACTCGCAAACCCACTAAACCCGGATTCCTCCCCACCCCCCCCCAGGCTCGGTATTTCTTTGGCATTACATCGAAGGCCAGCAGGAAACTTGTGTTGCTTTGTTGTGTAGGGGTTATTTCGAATGCTTTGAATTTCGCTTCGAGGTCCGGCCGCAAACAGGTACCCAGACGCCGCTTGCAGTGGAACAGCCTTCGCGACAAACAACAAACTCCAGAGCTGGCTCCCGTTCGTCTAAGAGGATCCACGATCATCATACGCTCTCCACGACGTTACACAGGTCCCTGTTTATAGCATAGCGTACTACAGTTTAGCAACAGCTGTTCTCTTAAGCACCGGCTGCAGCTTGGCTGTGTTTTCAAACCCGCCCGAGGCGCCGCTTCGTGTCACTTCAACGTTGAACGTCAAGCGCCTCCGCCGTTCTCACACTCCAAAACTGCCTGCTCGCATGTCGTTCTGTGAAGATAGCGCTTTTCTGCCGAGTGCCCACTTGCCTGGTCTACGAAGCAAACCTGCCCTGCTATTCACATTCAATTACTTATAAGGGTTGATGATAAACGAGACAGTACACTTGATCAACCGCATCCTGTCTTGTCTAGACTGCGTGATGGCGGATGCTTGCTTCTCTTCTACATACGACGCTTGCTCGCGCAACATGAACATGTCCCTACCACCAAACTTTAAGCATATTAAATAAGCTGATGACTTTTACGCGATGATGGTGGTTTTATTTTTCGCTCTGCTTAAGTGAATCTAATACGGCTAATCATCTGCTATTGCATAGTCCGATGGCATAGTGATAATGGCATGCATCTCACCCCTTACCATGTATGTTGTACTAAAATAAGGCTCTCATTTGATTAGAAAACTAATGATATTGTCATACCAACCCTTACGTTTACGCGGCAATTTAGAATAAACGCTACCTGTCACCTTGCATTTAGTCACCACTTGACTGAGTAGGTGTAAGACTTATTGCGTTCTGCCCACACTTTTTCAGTTGCTTTATCCAGACAAGCCCTCATGTTTTTGAACGCTGCACAATTCTAAAGGCCGTGGGTTGCACGTTACGTATAAACTCATTGTTTGGAAATGCTTGGCGAATCGCTAGATGGGCTTATGAGATTTCAACTCTTTCCAGCCTATTCGACGTAGTGCTTCTTGCGGCGGTTATATACATGTGCGTGGTGGCCAAGCTCTTATTCAACCTTTGTTCATGACACGTTACGACAACCCACTGTACAATAAATCATTGTTGTGATTCTTTACCAAAGATGTTTTTATGTTATTTTAATGGCATATATGTGCGTATATGTGTCTGTGTGCATAAACCTAACACTCAAAAATGCGTGAAACGTAAACACATTAACGATTAAATAAAAACGATTTCAACCACAGCCAAATTCGAACCGCGCTTGTTTACTGCGTTCGTAGTTGCCCTGCCTCAAAGACCCGGTTTTGAGAATCTTCGAAATAAGGGTTCGTCCGGCGTCTAAGCCACCGGCGTCACGCCGTGTTCGCCCGAGCGAGCTTTTCTCTCATATAGTAACAGCGGCTGAACCCAACAAGATTAGAATGCATTATGTTGTGTGTGTATCTCTTTCTCCCTCTCTTTCTCTCTCGCTCTCATTCGAGGACTTCACGCGCTTCTCGAAAGGCCACCAACGGTACAAGTCATCCGAGGAAACCAAATACATTGTTTGTATTCAGCTACCAGGACAGACTGCTAACCAGGAACTGCCTAAATGACTCAAGTCCGACGTCTGGTATCGAGTTTGGTATCGATAGCAGCAAGCACATTTACTTCACACAGCGAGCAAGCGCCTCGACCGAGAGACAGCTTGCGTTAAGCTCCAGCCACGCGTCAAGCGCAGTGAACGCTGTTGTTGTTATTGTTGTTGTTGCTGCTGTTGCTGTTGTTGTTGTTGTTGTTGCTGCTGTTGTTGCGTTGTTGTACACGCTTTTTTAGGTTGAAACCTTTTCGGTTAAAGTTGACACAGACCCGCGTACATTATGCTGATATATCTACATACAAACCACCTAACCAACTAACTGTGGAGCAACACCTCGTAAGAGAAGGAGATTACTAGTTGTAGACAGCATGGGCCGCATACTAGCCTCTCTCTCTCTCTCTTTGATTCTATATATATATATATATATATATAGAATATATACATACATATATTTATATATATATATATATATATATATATATATATATATATATATATATATATATAGAATATATACATACATATATTGTTTAAAGCATTTCTTCTGCAGCCGCACATAATCAATCAGATGCTCTTGAATTCAGCTTGACGTTATATTGTTGTTGTTGTTGCTGTTTAATACCGCTAATACCGTTATTATATTTATATTGTTTGAATGGTCATCATTATTTTTACACTCCTGGCGTAAAAATAAGGATGCTCCTGGCGCGCGTGAGGCATCACTTATTTATTCTTTGTTGCATGCGTTTTATATCCACACAAGATACATTGTCGTGAGTCCAGAATATCTCTAGAATAATACTGTTGTTTCATAGGCTCTAGTGCGCTGAAGCTACGCTTTAGATATATTGTTGATGTTTATTTACCATTATTGGTAGATTAGACTCTGCAGCTTAACGCTATCTAACACATTACGTTTTAGATATGACTTTACAGTTACTCTCAGGAAATTCAGTAAATGAAAGAGCAGGTAGATAGAGTGCGTGGGCAAGGCTTGTTAACGGGAGTGCCTGCCCCCCAAAAGTATGCAGAATTTCAGCATAGTCCCGAGCTAAGGCGATATAATATAGAGTCAGACGATCGATTCTTGCGCAGCGCCAAAAATGTACCACGGTTTCGTCTCTATACGAACATATCCCCACTGCATTTTCTGCGTTTGTACTTGCCAAATATGTGTTCGTTACATGTTTTGCCTAGATTCAAAGGAATACTCTTGTTTACAGGCTTTTCTCACTTCTTTGTTGAAACTTTAGGCGACTTTAAGAAAACGCTTTATCCATCCGTATTTCTCTAACTAAAATACAGTGCTAAAACCGGTCGCAACAATTTTACCTTTGTCGCATTGCTGTTGCTATTGGCGCTTGAGTTGTTTAAGTATAGTCGTTGACTGCGGTTTTATTACTAAAATTAATAACATTATTGTCATTGCTTCTCTTTCAGTGTTTGTCGTAGTCTGGTTTAAGTACGTATGAACGTAAACAGCGATGATGTACGCAACGACTGCAACAGATTACAGATCGCAATAATGTCACTAACCAAATGCAACTATAACATCAACGCCATATTGGTTACAGCGACACAATTCTGCCTGCTGTTTAGTGGAACACACGTCCCTACATCTAGGAGGCAGCACGTGTGACTTTAACATGCAGGCAAAAGGCCGCACCCAAATACTTGTTTGGTGTAGTTTAGACAAAGCATTGTGCACAAATTGGTGGGCAGTGTTGGCGTACTTTGGTTAAAATACATACACGAAAACCTTTGTAAGTTTCAGATAACCGAACATATGTTCAAGCTTTCAGGTGCGTGCTGAAAGTACGGCTACCGGCGCATTGTTGTAGCCTCTGGCTAGTTTGCAATGTTTGGGGTCTGGAGCCCCTGGGATGACAGCCTTGCTCCTATTGAAACGGTTGCCAGTTTCGCCAGCCTAAAATTGTCCCAGATGATAAACGAGCTAGACTCAGTGGAGTTCGACTAGCTGTCACAACTCAACTTCAACAACACTCGATCTCGACCGCCGGGTGTGCTGAAACAATGTTTGCTGTCAAAAGTAACAAAAGTGACAAAACAGACCACAGCCCGAGTGGTGACCGACCCGGTGCGCTCGCGTCCTTGGAAGTACGAGCTCTAAGGAAAAAGGTATGGCGTAAAATCAAACACAAATCGGTACACATATCGACAAGAAGCAAAGTTTGGCCGGGCTGCCTGAGCGTATCCGGTATTCGGCGTTCAGCGTCATACCTGATATCCAGCGAGAGATCGAGAGAGACTGTTTCAAGTAGAATGTAAACAACACCAGCCGCCACGGCAGACGACCGAATGAGTAACTGCATCGAAAGAATTCAGCAAACAGCAGCTATTGTCTTCGCTTTTCGCACCGGACAGACAAACCCTAATGAGATTACAAAGTTCCGCCATTTTCGGAAAGCGACAGTTTACAATACAAGATTGCGGCTTACTAGATAGCAGCAACCGGGTTTCGACTCGGAGCGGAACATTCGTGATAGAGCGTTCAAACCTAGCATTTGTAAATATCAAGCAAACTTTAAATAAGATGATGATAATAATAATAATAATAATAATAATAATAATAATAATAATAATAATAAAAATAATAATAATAATAATAATAATAATAATAATAATAATAATAATAATAATAATAATAATTCAAGAGGTCACAAGCAACGAAGAAATTATCAATTCTTGAGGCAAGCGTTGTCTTTGGCCGTTTGCAGAGGAAACGCGGCATCTATTTTAGGCGCCATGGAGTGAAATAATTTTTTTTAAAAATGCAATAATACGTTCAGACCTCACAATTGTAACATTATTTAACATGTCATAAATAATAATGATGGTAATATCAATATATAATAATAATAGTAATTGCTCGAATTGAGGCGACACGTTTAAACCTCTCAACTGTATGCTGATAACATAAATTCGAAACAATAATAATACGCGGCGTTTGAGCAGATTGACAACTTTGGAGCCAGCAAGGTAATAGATTGTAGATATTGTCGTAGACTTGAGCTGTAATTACCTAAGCACATAACGCGAGATGTCTGGCGCTGAAGAATGATAATGAGGAAACCAGACACACTTTACCTAATTTCGACTCACCCGTTCCACAATACGGAACATATGCACACGGGCAGGCCGTTTATATATATATATATATATATATGTGTTACGGGATGTGCGCTTATGTATGTACATGTATAAACACGCGCATACCATAGCATGTTTGCTGCATAATTTGTTAACCGCGTGGATTGGAACTCATTAGTGTGGGCGCCGAATCCCCCAGGAGCCCATACGAGGTGAAGCCATACCCGTTGTACATGTCTCGCTTTATACCACATGTCCATCTACTTATCTATCTATCCATACTAACTCGCGGACAGACCGGACGACGAGACGACGGATGGCTCTCGATACTAATTAACTTAGACAACTTAGACGACATAGAGTAAGTTTCTGGCCGGCGCGCTACCCGCACGGCAGGAGTAGACTGTACACAGCGCCCCCAGCAAAGCGTATATGCTGGAACGGGACCGTCGCAGCAGTGACTGTTGTGTCTCTCGCATACCACGTGAGGGGGGTACTGGTTTGTTCCGATGGGTTTACGCAACCCCCCCCCCCCTCCTTAGTCTGTCTCCTCCAGCGTGTAGTTGTGTGGTTATGTGGGTATGTGGATGTGGCATGTCGTCTGGGGTGGACGTACTTCACAACATATGAGTCAACTAATTGAAACAGGAGAATCGGGGGCAATCGGACCCAAAGCTAACTGGTCACAACCCGGCCTTCGTGCGATCACAATACGCGCGAGCCAATGGCGCATTGACTCGCACTGATCGAAACCTGAGAGACGGGAAGGCCGAGTCTCAGAGAACGAGTCCAGAGGAGGAAGAGGCTTAGAGGCGACTATAAGCAGCCACGAAGGCGACGTGCGATTTCTATCAGCACGCAGCCCCTTGCAGGCGGTAGCACACGAACAACTAAGTAAGAGACTTCTACCGCTGCGCAATGGCCGAGGTGTTTTCCAACACGGGCAGAGTTCACCCGTTTGCCTGTTCCGTCCGCGTGACCGCACGGCTGTCCCGTGTCGAACCTTACATTGTCTATAGTATGACACATCGCCAGCTAGCTGTTTAGAGCCTTCAGCTAGCGGGGCAGATGCAGCATATTAGCAACTGTGCTGCTAAGCTCTTTGTGTCCCCCACTACGTTCATGAACTTCCTAGCTTAGCGATTACCACACGTGCGTGTACAGCACATATGGGAGGCCCGTACACGCGTCGATCGACCTATAGCACGTTGGGAAACGGAATCATGGAAACGGCGGCGCGTCAATTTCGCGATCGAAACTTGACTATCTCTTAAGGAATCGGTTAGTTAGTTAGTTAAGCAAATTGTTGCGTAAACCATGCGTTCAACCACTTCCCTGCCGTCCAGCTAGAGCTTTTGCGCTGTCAAAAATGCACGTGCGTGCATTGACATACGTTGTGGAGCGCGTGAGAATCTGTTGTCGCGCGTCGCTGCTGCAGAACATTGTTGTAGGTAAGCTATGCGATTGAGCTCGTCTAGAAACATCTCGAAGCCGCGAACTTTGACAAACTCGACCGCCCAAAGGCAACGTTACGGGCGGTCACCGTATCTAGTTGTTACATAAACTAAGCGTATCTAGTTGTTACATAAACTAAGTGTGAATATGACGAAGTGCTAGTGGGTTCCGAAAATAATAGTAAGTTGAGAATAGTAAGTTGAGCAAGTTGTTCCACAGTGCCGATATGTGCACTGAATGTCTACCTTGTGGGAGCCGTCCTTCGTGCACATTGCGTAAAAATGGCCGTGCTACCAGTAAATGCAAGTAAAGCCTTTCCACCAGCCCAGTCACTGGCCAGACAGATGTCTGTCAGGCTCATGGCCGGAGAACGCCGCATCTGAGCCGACACAGTGGAGAGCCTAACCTACCGCTGGCACACGTTGCTGAAGGTGCAGGCCCAGGGTCTGGGAGAGACTACCCAGGTGCTGCAACTGTTAGAGACCGGGCCACAAGGCTGCTACCTGCACGGCACCCCAGGCGGCCGCCCGCCTCTGTTGTCGATGCGGATCGTCAGACGCCATGCGGCGCGAAGTCTCTCCAGGTAAACCTCAATCGGACGGCCCACAACTTACTAGGATCATATATCACACAGCAGTGTTCGTGTTTTTTTCCCTAATAGCACACTTCAAGGCCTGGAGAGTTACCTAGATTGGCTATCAGAACCAATAACTGCACCTACGAAGGCTCATTTAGCGGGCAAAGGTCGAATCCTGGTGGAGATGGACGTTTAGGCTCTTCCCTATCGGGTCGTTATGAGAAAGCTCCGCGCCTCACCACCGATTCTCCCGGCAGTAGAAATTCGCTGGACAGTCCTCAAGCTGCTGCTTCAACAACCGGCCCGCGCTTATACCTGCATTATATATATATATATCATCATCAGGTTGTTTTATTGACATGCTCTTTTACAGGCAATCTGTCACAATTTATGTCAAAGTCATATTTCATTAAAAATACCTATCGTTGGATCACCTGCATCTGTCAAGTGTAATCACAATATTATATACACACACAAACCTATATAATCTAATCTTGCACAGTGTCAACATTTTACTGATTTAAAAACTAAAAACAATTGTTTTCAGCATTTAGTTCCTTTGTTACACGTCAAAAACACCGACCCGACCCGCTCCGTATTTCGGAGGTCCTGCGAGAGCTCGTTCCATACTTTTGGCAGCATGCAGGCTAGAGAATGCTGCGTTAAGGTCAACTTGCATCTGGGAACCCTGAGTTGGCCCTCATATCGCTGAGACCTGAAGGGGGTGAGTTGAAATTCGAATTCGCAACCTAAAGGAAGTTTGCCTTTAACTACCTTATGGGCAAGCACGGCTAAATTTAATCGTGCCAGCTGATCGAGTTTGAGTAGTCCGAGTCTGCCGTACCATGGCGACACGTCGTCCCGACGAGACAGACCAGTAATGGCTCGCACCGCATTGTTCTGTATCACTCGCAACGAGTGCAGGGTTCCCGAGTAGGTTGCGCCCCAAATAGTGATTCCGTAGGTGAGAATCGATTCCAGGAGCGCCCTGTATACAAGGACCAGAACAATGCGGGATACCTTGGCCTTCCTCAGACGGGCCAGCGATGCCACCACAGCACAGCAGACCCTGACGCTCGACCGAACGTGACTTTCCCATTTCATGTTCTCATGAAGCGTGATACCGAGACATTTCACTTCTCGGCTCAGAGGGACACCTGCACCGCCCACTTGAAGGGATATATTACCTGTGTCCAGTTTCAGCCTCGATGCCCGCTGAGGTGTGTGAAACAAGACGAGTTTCGTCTTAGTCGGATTCACAACAAGACCAAACCGTTTAAAATATGAAATTGCCGTTTCAATGCCGGTTTCGACATGCCTAAGATTAACTTGACCGTTTGATAGCGATAGATTTCTGTTGATCCTAAACATATCCAGGAAGCAAAAACTAAGGAAGTAACAAAAGCGGCGGAGCGGTTAGCACTGGGAAGGCCTCGAGCCCGGACGGAGTTGCACTGAACGTGGCGCGACTGCTGGCACGATACTATCCCAGGTCTCTCGCGGAGTTAGCGTCAAGCTTGTTCCGAGTGGGGCGTTTTATGATTTAATAATGATAAACTGGGGGCGAAGGATGTCCTCTCAAGCTACGAATTCCGCAGAGGCCGCGTCATCCTTGATGCCGTGAAGCGAGCCATACAGACAGCTCGCGCCGAGCAGCGGCGGCCACTCCGGTTACAAAACTACGTGCTTTTGATACTGCTGGACGTCCACAATGCGTTCAACACGCCGGAGTGTCCAACATTTTGGAGTTGGCATCACAACAAAGTCAAGGCCCTGTACCTAACTGGCCGCAGGCGGACAGGGCTTATATTCATGCAGCTCAACGGGCACACTTTCACGCCTTCGCGCACCGACAAGTTCCTAGGGGCACCCTGGACACAAGTCTAACTGGCCTACGTCACATCAGACGGGCTACGCAAATAACGGGAAGAGTATCGACCAACCTAGCCCGTATACTACACCGGGAGGAAGGCGCGTCGGATCCCAAAAAGATCCGGCACCTACTAGCAGCTGTTGCAGAAGCGGTCGCGCTCCGTGCCGCACCAGTGTAGACGGTCTTGGCATACAGAACGGTCACGGTCGGCCAGGCCCTGCGCCGTTCCCAACAGGGTGTGGCAATACGGGTTAGCCGGGCGCACCGAACGGTCTCCACAGGCGTCTTGCTTGTTCTCGCATGCCTTCTTCTATGGAACTGCCATGCAAGAATCCAAGATGGCGGTCCCCACCACCGCATAGTGCCTCGTATGCAGTTCCGCTATAAAAAGCTCGTGTGAATGGATCCGTTATCGCCGTGTGTGGTGGGCACTGCCCATTATTGAAATGTACATATATGACCGAGCCCCGATGGAAGCGCTGCAATGCCTTCTCGGTGTTCTGATCGTCCACCGGTTGAGGGTGCCCTAATGCCGGTGAGATGTAGACGGTTTTGCTGCGTGTTGGTTTGCTTCCACCAGCGCGATCTGTATGGCAGCGCTAGAAAGGGCCCTTTCTTAGCCCGTCGCACCGAGAGAAGTGACAGCCTGATCAGAGCACGAATCTGCTCTGTCCGGGTGCAAAAAAAATACAGTTACATCCGCTACTTTAGTGCTAGTAGCAACAGCGACATGTAATGCTATCGCCGTGTCGCCGGCTGCCATGACTTGTTGTAACCGCATTGTGATTTGCATGTTTTTGAGCACGAGTCAAGGATGCTCACATTTGGAAGAGATTTTGATCAGAGCCACGCTGCCATAGAGGAAGCCGTTACGGCTAAAGTGGTTAAACAATGAAGTTGGTAGAGGCGGTCACAGCCTCGATTCAATTAGGCCTGCTACTAAAAACGTCGGCAAGCTCCTTTAAAGAGCAAGGATTTCACACCCTGATCGCCATTTAATTGTTGAGCATAGCGTAGTCCATGGACAGCATAGAGCATCCTACAAAAAATACGCTGCTCATGGATAAGAAGCGGCGGCATAAAAAGGAGCAAGAGGCTCGCCGAGAACGAACACGCCACGCGTTCGAAGAAATGGTAAACAGCACATCTCAGATTAGTGGAACCTACCAAAGGACCGTGACGTTAAAAAAAGCCAGACAACCAAGCAGTGCCTTGAGTGTGCGACTTCAAAGAGATTTCATTCGGTTCGCAGACGCCTCAGAGCAGAAGCAGAGTTTCTTATCAACAGCTTATATATATATATATATATATTTTTTTTTTTTTTTTTAATTCTTTTGTCTATCAATATCTGGTTGACTTGTTCCAGCCCCCTTCAACGCGCATCCAGCAACTAACCGTGCGCTCTCTTTGCCGCTCTGCTTACCATACTGCTTGCTGAGACAAGTAAAATTATTTATAGGCTTTAAAAAGCTTCCTGGAAGCGACACTTTTTAACACAAAAGCGGGTTAGGCGTATGTGCATACACATTTATGCAAATTTGCCCATAGAAAGGTGTACTGCATGTTTCGGTATTTTTAACTTAAGACAATTTGCAACTTTACATATACTAGTCATGTTCTCGTGCTGAGTGCGATCCTTTATTCATGCAAATCTCCAGAAAGGTCGCCTCCCAAAAAGCCGAACCTGTTGAAATATATATAAATACTTTTCAGGCTGACCCCCAGCCAAGATTTAACGTCCACGGGACGACGTTTCGCATTGCTGCATAGACGGACCCCCATAAATACAAATGTGCAACGGTGGGGCTCGAACCCGCGCACCTATCCGTCTCTTCCGGTCGCGAGGCGCAGGCGAATGCACCACGCCACCGGGCTCGACTGCTGAAATATCTAGGGTTTTCCAACAGTACACTCCAGAAGACTCTACGTCCATTTCAGAATCATCCTCAGTACGACACGACACAATCCCATAGACCCTGCCCGAACCGGATAGCATCTGTAACGATCACCTGTAACCTTATGCCGGAAAATGTCCGCAGTGTGCAGGCAGTGCATCTATATATTGCTTAATCTAAACGACAAAGGAACTCTGACTGGACCTAGTTACTGGCGGGACATCGCCGAGATGAGTTGGCATATAAATTGCTAGCGACTCGTTTGACCTCACTTGTCGAGTGCATAAAGAAACGCCGAGACAAGCAAAATTGTTTTATAGCTTAGATATCAACCCTAACGGCACGTGCACCGTAATTCTATTCTTGTAGTCCGGCAGGACGTTGAAACGCCTGTTGAAAGGCGGTTTACAGGTGCTTTCAAGCTGAATGCCATATCCAGTCATTGTACGTCTTTTATGTTGATCAAAAGTCTCGCTGTCCTGTGTGATACACGTTGCTTGTGCTCACATCAGCGGTGACTAGCCAGCACCAGTTACTTAACAGCGTTGATCTTATGCATACAGCAAATTAGCTGAGAACGAAACAAAATGCGGTGAGCCACTTTTCCAAGAAATTCGGAATGCTATTTACAAAACTCTAGTAGATTCTTAGAACATGGTGTGTACCACTGAGGACATGTAGCAATATGTTTATGGCATTTTAATAAATTTTCGGTACGCGTTTCAGGAGGGGTAGTTTCACATGATCGAGGATGGACAGTTTACAGAGAGCTTATAGCTGTGCGACATAACCAGCCATTGCACGGCATCTTTATTACACAAAAGTCTTGCTGTCTATTGTGAGGCACTATCTTGTCTATGCTCACATCAGCGACTATCAAGTACCAGTTACTCGGCGGCGTAAATGCATACAAAGCATGGGCAGATATAAAAATTGTGTACTAAGTTACTTAATTAGAAACGGGCTTTAAAAATAAAAATGGCTCTTACTAAGTGGTCACCGGGTAATACGAAATTCAACTCAGCTAAATTGCTAACTTGACAAGAAAATAAAGAATATTGAAGAGTAGCATATCAGTAACTTTGTTATTAACATTGTATTCTTAAGCGACTTGCTCGCGATCGCCCTTGGAAAGGTCAATATTGCAATGCAAATGCAGTTTTCATCGATGACTAATGCACGACACGGCAAAAACGTGGCATACCCATCTATCTCTACAGATCGTCTGAGGAGTCTGTAAGTGGCCCTTGTCTGCTATTACATAGATATACATATCTATGTAGTTACAAATATATATGTGTGCACTTACATAAACATCGCACACACACACGTTCGCGAAACAAGCGAGAAAAGCAAACACGCATATATATATATATATATATATATATATATTCGTTTATTGAGTTTTACCATGCACCCGAAGGCATACCGCACCTGTACTGAGGAGTTTGCTCGATAGAAGCTGGCCTATGTCGTCGTATACATTCCATGCTGACAGTGCGCTAATAATAATAGCCGAAAGCATATTAAGCGACAATCGACGAGAAAGAGGCCACATCGTCTGCAGAGTAGCGACAATGGTACGGAGCTTTTGGTTTTTACCTTGGAGTAGGTTAGTTGCGAGATTAGCCCACGTCATAGTCTCGTGATTAACAAGTCCAAGATAGGTGATCTTCTATTAGAACTTAATGAGAGAACCATTCAGAATCAAATAGCATAGTAATAGAATAATGAGCAGAGGGGAACAAAGACTTGGCTTCTATTCGCGTTGATTAGCACTCGCAGGCAAAAACGCTTTATACAGTTTTGACAATGATCGGTTTATCTAATCTTCTGGGTATACACAACTTCATGGTTCAGTCGTCGACGCAGAATTGACCACTCGAATAGCCTAAGCAGTCAGACACGAACGGCGGTTTATCCCGTCTGATGCAGTAGCCCTTTCTTGAACCCACCGGGCCTTTTGACAGCACCGTTAATACGGTTAATGCGCCTGTTATGTTAAGCCACAAACTCCGAGTGTAGCCTATCCCGTTATGCAGACTAAATGCTCTAATAAGCAATCTTAGTAATGCTATACCCAGAATGATCCTTGCGAGGAAACCGATAATAGTACCTCCTACTAGTCTTTTTATTAGCCTTCTGAAACTGGCGTTGTTTAGAGAAACGCCACATTTTTCTTAGAGTTAAGAGTCCATGAACAGATTTAGCGGGGAAGGCTTGCTCGTAAAGACTGAACAGCTTGCTGCCAAATAAATTTAATGCCGCGTTCACTTTAGAAGAATGCAAGACATTAGACTAGTCTTTTTGGATCGAATAACGAAATAAAAGTGCTAATCACGCTATATATATATTATAAATATATATATATATATATATATATATATATATATATATATACATATAAAAAAAAAACAATATATATATAACACGTTGCCGAGTTACCCGATCGCTAGTTTCTTTAGATGGGTGTTTTGTTCCAGGCTCTGCTTTAAACCGCCAGCTACCGGGATAGGGTGAAAATAATGGATGGTCAGGTAGATGGTGTGTTAATCTACACACATGTTCCACATGTCAATGCGATGAAATGCAATTGCATTGGGCTAAAACCTCTCAACCTTAAGTCTTTCTTAGGTGCTTGGTCGTTTCTTTAAACGGAGGATGGTCTATCTAAGCATAAGCGAACCCACTTCATCCTAGTGTTGGCTGGTCGACGGACAGAGCGGGTCTACAGACACCAGATATCATTGGTAGCTACGTTTTGTTTAATTATACCGAATGTGATGCCTATGTGATGAGTGACGCACGCGCGAGGGTAGAGAGCTCCTGATAGAACTGTGTCTGCTACGGCGACGACCAGACGAACTACCAAGATTGTTGCCCGTTTAAGGCATATCAACCTCTAAAACCGTATAGAGACAGATCTGTGTGACAATTGATTAATTTGCAAACTTCGCAAGCGGTTCGAAGAGGATGACGGCGACGACGACAACAACAACGACACAACAACAGCTACAACAACAACAACAACAACGACACAACAGCAGCTACAACAACAACAACAACAACAACAACAACAACAACAACAACAACGACACAACAGCAGCTACAACAACAACAACACAACAACAACAACTACTCAACAATAACAACTACTCAACAATAACAGTAATGCAACAACCTATTTCGTATTGCGGGCTAGATGAGGCAACAACGGACGAAAGACTATAACAACAAATGCTTTAGAACCGTTGGCCGAGCCGTCAGGCTGAGCCAGCAAACCGGAGCGTGCCGGCGTCCTCACTAGAGGACGTTGTGGCCAACCACTGCTAGCTTTGTGTGTCCATTGAACATACGTAGCGTGTAGGATGAGGACGCTTAGCCAGCGTGACTTTACGGTGAGTGGTGTATTCTTGAGTGCGTCAGACGAGAGAGCAACAACAGTACGGATATAACAAAGCAAACAAAAAAACAGAAGACTTTGCCAGTTGCTATATATATATATATATTTTTTTTTTAATGTATATATGTATATATATATATATATAGGTTTTGGTCAGCGTCAATCACTTGTCGTGGCGGATGATCGGCTATACGATCGAGTTGCAATTCAGCAAGAAACGGTCAGCGCACGATCAGAAGCGGTTGCTGCAGAACTAGAGCGTTCAACAAAAACGTGCCAGGCGGCTATTCGTTTAGCAGCTGCGTCCATCACTGCTGGATGCGCGCGTTATGCTGACGTCTTTCGGTAAGTCGAATAGATAAACAAAACAAAGGAAGAGGAGAAATATAAAACAAATAGACTACTAGTACTACTACTACCACTCTAACTTGTAGGACCGTTGTCCGCTTAAACTATATCAATCTCCACAATCGTTTAAAGACATATCTGTGTAGCATTCGCTTACTTTGCATAATTCGCAGATGGTTTAGTAACAACAAACAGATGATGATGATGGCCATAACGGTTTCGTCTCCAGATAGGCACGCTTCACGCACAACGCCGATCATGCGTCATGATTCGTTGCGAGTTTCATTATTGACGTCTCTACATGTTGACACACAATGACAACGATAATTATACTTTCGATGTTTTGTCTCATCTCGCGTCTATTGTATCTAGCCTAACTAAGATACTTGTCGCAGCAATATAGTTATACTACTATGCTACACGTATACGAATATGAATGGGAACAACACGTTCGGTTGGGGCCAATGCATTTCCACTTTGAAGTTTCTATCATTAAATCTCATTTCGATTTCGCCCGGAACAAACACGATGACAACAAGAGCAGCATAAGAACGACGCACACAAAGATTGCACACAGAAGGTCGTGTCGCCGTGGCACTTGCCTTCGTTGCTGTTGATGTTGGTTCTGCTGCACACACTGTTATTCGTAATGGCCAGCGGTGCCTAGCGAGCTGCTAACGAGCCAAAAGCACTCTAGCCCTCAACTAGGTTCAGCCAATGCGGCAGTAAAAACAGAAGCAGTGGTAGTTGTACCAACAGCCGTCATACGTTAGTCATGTAGTGTATGCTAGCATGTCGCTGGATGTCATGTCACCCCTTTCTCTCGTCTGGATCTCTGGTCTCGGTGGCGAAGATGGCGAAACCACCCGGGATCGGGATTCGTGTCGGGCGCCGGGGGTGTGGAGATGAGAGGTGGGCTAGTGCTTACCATTACAGGGCTCTGCCGTCAACGTGCCGCTTGTTTGTTGTGAAAAGAGTCTTCTTCTTTTTCTTTACCGTAACGCGTCCATGAGAACGAGCCAAACGAGCAACAGGAGAAGGGCGAAGTGTAATAGGAGGGCAAAGGGGCTAAAGTGTGATAGGAGGGCAAAGGAACTAAAGTGTGGTAGGGGGGCAAAGGGGCTAAAGTGTGATATGGGGGGGAGGGGGCAAAGGGTATATATCGGACCACGGAAGACGCTTGCGACAGCACAGCCGTCATCCTATCGCAGCCTGGTGACAGATCAAATTGAAGATGCGTGTCATTCTTTCTGATGGTGTTATTTTGTTGTGTATAATTTCTAATCATAGATAACGAACACATGAAAGGAAAACGGGCATTGTATTTGTTTAGCTAGAGGGTGGCTGCTGCTGTCGCATTGGATCTCGATTCAACAGAGCGCGTAGTCTCAGGACATAATTTGGATTACTTTATCCGAGGTCGTCATGACTATCTTCGGCTCTCGAATTACGTCGTGACTATTGTCCTCAGCGAACACCACCAGTTATCAAACCAAAATACAGAACCAACTGTAAACCCCTGTGGTCGCTGTTGCAGTTGCACGTGTGCTTGCTCTACACGTTGACCGTACGTTTCGCGTCTCTACTTGTCTGTATGCGGTATTCTATGGGGTGGGAGTATTCCTCTGGGGGTATTGGTAGTGCCACGTCTACATACTAACGTGTTTTAGCCTATTTCAGATGTGGGAATGGCTTCGCAATTCACAACAATTATATGTTCGGATTGTTGTTGCTGTTGTTGTTGTGGTGGTGGTCGAGAAGACAATTGCTTTGTCAGTGCAATTTTTGACGTTATTTAGAATGGCTGATTCTAAACAACCCCAGCAAATGCACTGACATCTTCATCTTACGAGCAATTCGCAAAATGCTGAAGATGACGAAAACCTGTATAGGTAACGTGATCAGTGATCGGAAAAAACTGACAGAGCAATGCACTAGCGCTGCACAACTTCTCAAGTTATTTCGATGTTTCGTCGATGGCTTCCGCAGTCTTTCTAATGAAGACCGAATGCTACACGCCATGAATTATCACTCATTGCAAAACAACAACAATAACCACAGGAACAAGAACAACAACAGAAATACTGCAAGTAACAACTAAGCAACAGTTACGGTAATACCACTTTGTCAATATTATAAGTACTATCATGCTCTTCATGCATGAAGTGTGTCGTTATTATCAAGGCTACTAGGGGAGGAAGGCGGCAACGGGTGTATGTCCTGCGACCACCAAAATCTACGTTTATGCGGAGCCGTATTGAAATAGAACGACGGCGGCGGTGGCGGATGTTGTTGTATGTGGAGAACTTGCGACGAGGTACATTCCATTCGGCAGAAGTTTGCCACTTCGCTGGCAGTGACGGCCTAAACGATTACGCGGATACGCCCGCGTTTTTGACGGGTGCATCGCACTCAAACTTTTAGCTGCAGATGGTCTGGTAATGTATGTACAATGAACTATGTTAAAGCGTAGTTAGAGTGAGACTCGCGGACCAAGCGCTCCAGAGGTTTCAGACATGCTTTTCCTACCAAACCTGTTGACGAAACGTGGAGCTAGGCTGTGCATAGGCCCGCGCAAGCACACACGCACACAGAGATGGACAGACACATTGACAGCAGTGACAAAGTGTTCTCGTCGAGGCCGATTTATAAAACGCCGAAAAACAGATTGAGTCATATCACAATCTGAGGAACAACGGACGAAAATAACGGGCGCTGAACGACAACGTATCGTGTTCTATGTAAATATATTATTTATATTATTTGTAGAATAGATGTACGGCCGCGTAATCAGATCGTATTTGGTCTAAAAAAAGCCGCATAGTCAGATCGTTACGCCCACAAAAATAGGCTATAGCATTGTTGAAAAACCTGATGGGATGATTAAACTCATTTTAATAAACATATATATATATATATATATATATATATAATTATATATATATATATATATATATATATATATATATATATATATATATATATATATATATATATATATATAATATATATATATATTATATATTATATATAAATATATACTTAAGTCGCTCTGTCATGTCGAGTGAGCTTTGTGTTTTTGTGTTACCTGCAAGACGGGTGAGTAACGAAAGCTGCTCGTAGGCAGTAACAAAGTGACAAAATGCAGCCATTTTTTGGCAAAAGCGCGTAGAGCCGACCTGGTGCATCGCTTAGCGTTGCAAATTACTGAACCGACTGATGTTCTTATGCGTCGCCCTCCCCCCTACCATGTGTTCACCTAACAAAAAAACGGCAAACAGCAACGGTGGAAAAAGCGATGCTACTTGGTGCATAAGCGGATTGTGCGTAATTCTCGTAACGTACGTAGTCTTCTGGACTGGATTTGTATATATAAACGTTCATTCATTAATAATTACTAAATTACACAAGTACTAGTAATGTACTAAGTCAACTTGCAGTGTTGTACCTGCTGTGTGCGGCGTCACGATCTATCGCACAGACTCTCAGGACGTCTATATACTCCATGCATGTACATGCTTTATTATACGTGACTAGTCAATGAACATATGTTTATGTATATGCATACAAAAATACAGTGCATGGCATCGAGGCAGCTGGCAGCCTCTAAGTCGAATGACTTAGTTGCTTGTCTGCTTGAATATAAATTATCGGCAGAATATATCTCGAGCCGCGTAGTCAGATCGTCTATATTATCGGGCTATTGAAAAATTGAATGGGATGACCGAAATCATCTTAGAGAATATCTTGGCACATAATTTTGTTCTCATTTCCATCCAACGCTGCGCCTGCGTACTGGTTCCCGATGAAATTGTGTTAAGTGAGGCGCGGCTGACACCTGCTAATCGAATTAAACCAGCACGGCGGCAAGCGAAACTTTGCCGCTGACTCGAATCGATAAATGTTGTCTGTGCATAAAAATGATTTGCCTTGATCGTTGTTCTACCCGATCTGAGACATGTGCGTGCCATGGACTTAGCCCGCCGGGGCAATAAAGTAAGTAAGCTTCATTCGTATCAGTAAAAAGCATACCGCCAAGCTTTAAAGATTGTGAAAAAAAAGTGTGCTCGTCACAAGGTGCTGCAATACTCTGCTGGGCCACACCTGTGTCGTCCCGAGTCTTAGCAGCGTTTGACGACATATTGCTGCCTTTTTAAGATGCTACATAGATACAGTAGTATATGATAGTATATAACCCCGGGCTGGGCTAATGTGTTTATGTTAAATCAATACAGCCATCAAGCTAGCGTTTTGCTAGTTCTGCTATGGATCAAAGCGCCGGACATACCGCAACGTGGTATCTATTACATTTGCTCCAGCACTGCCTACTGCGACATTAATCCTCTGTGCAAATATATATATATATAGACACATCCGCTCACTCTGAATACTAAAATAGCGTAGATAGAGTGGCTCTCTTAAACGACATTTATAAAAGGAGGAGCGCCGCTGTTACTTTTCTGCACTGTTATGACAGGAAATCAGATTCCACCTGGCTTTGGCAAATTCCCAGAGTTCAGTGAGTGACTCAACTAGATCCCTTATGAAGTCTTGTATAAAGTATCGTGTCCCACATACTTCACAGCCTGGAGGGCAATATTGTACGTCTCCTGTAGATCCTTCGTTGCTTCGCCCGTTTGTCTTTTTACCTGTTCGTGCAGGTATGCGATTCACATCTGACCAGCTCAATCGGATCACATATTTCCAAATCTTTCCAAAGCACACTTATTTCAAGCCTCATCATGTGACAGTGGAATCCCATATCTTCAGTTATTGTTGACTGTGTTTGGTTTGCCTGCCTTACGAGACGTTGGAGCTTGTAATTTAAAAACGTTATATATATATATATATATATTATATATATATATATATATATATATATATATATATATATATATATATATATACCGAGCAAGATGGCTTAGTGGCAAAGCCTTTGCTTTGCATTCGGGAGGACTGGGTTCGAGACCCAGACCGGCCACTCTTAAGATTGGTTTGCATGGTTTCCAATTTAGACAAGGTAAATGCCGGAGTGGAGTAAACTTAGCCATGACAAGAAAAAAAAACATACACGCGCAATAGCCTTACGGAAAGCCTAAAAAAAATATAGATATATATATATACGCATAGTGTACCAACGTATGCTCTATACTTACTGGTTGTTACGAAAAATGTTCCCGGTACCTAAACTTTTTCGGGCTGACCCGAGCAGCCATCATTTAACGTATACCGGACTGCAGATCTTTGGACTTTTAGGCACTGCTATAAAACATGTTCGGCCCTTGGTGCATTAAGGATATACCCACGTACACGGTGAATTCCAAGCCCGTAGGAGACGGAGGATCGTCTAGAATTAACAACAGCCCCTTAACTTTTTTTAAGTTAAAAAAAATAGGCATTGTTATGACCCTTCGCGTACTGCATACCAAGCGGACACTAAGGCATTGGCGTAAGTGCCCATTTGCGCCACTTATGGGCCACAGGGACACATGCCATAAAAACAAAGGAAAAACAAATGAGATTAAAGCGCGGCACCGGCCACCTTTTTCCTTTGCATTATTACCATTTTTGCCAGCTTTCCACAATCTCTGTGACTTTTTTTGTTTTTTTGTTCGAGATAGGTCACTCTTTACCGATTTTGCTATCTTAGGAACCAACATGGTCTATTATCATCATAAACGTTACTGCCATTATTGTTACTTGGACGTGGGCAAGAGAAGTGTCCTTATATCTACCCGCCAATCGGTCGTGTTGTAAACGGCTTCATAGCAGGATCAGTTCTATCAGCCATTATCTGTGCTCGCTTACACTATTGCAACGTTAGTTGCTCGGCGAGCTCCCAGTGGCACCATTAGGGTAGCGAGTTTTCGCCGGTGTCATCTGCCTTAGTTTTTTTTCGCAAGCAAATCCTTATCGGAATGTTGCGAGACCATATCGGCGTGTCAGGCAAAGCGTTATTCGGCATACCACGGATCCGCTCCGTCGGCATTTATCGTTCCACAGAAAGAAAAAAACGGGTAGACGCTACAGCGGCTCGACCCCCGATGAGCTTTTCGCTAACGCACCAGACGAGACCCCAATTCCCCCTGAGACTGGCAGTAGACGATAGTCGCCTTTTGTCTGACAAACGGCTTGCTTGGGGTAAACGTTAGACTATAACATGCCTTGTACTCTCTAGTCTGCCGTTAGCAGCAACCAGTGCGGAACTCACAAACCCACTAAACCCCCACTATTTCTCCGCATCCCTCCAGGCTGGGGATTGTATGGCACTACTTCGAGATATCCACTAACATTCGGCTGTTGCATTATTGCGCGGCCAACGTCGTTGGCCAATTGCAGGAGCAATAAAATGTATCTGACCTGGATAATATAAAAGCTCCGATAGCAACAAGCGAGAACCAGAGGCGAGGCTGTCTATAGAGTTCACGCTTTGTAATGAGCTATGTAACCAGCGATTTTAATACCCCCAGGCGGACTGCGGGTTTCATTCTGGACGGATAGTAATGCAACCGAGAAAACCTCCTGTAATGTTAGTTAAAAAAATAGAAGTTTATATTGGTTAGATCTTGAATCTTTATCACATATATATATATATATATATATATATATATATATATATATATATATATATATATATATACATTTACATACAATACGTACGTTTTGGTTATATCTTTTATGTGTAATACAACACTATGGTTGTAATACAGTTCGTAAGGCTGAAAGCCCGTGTACGCCGCACTGGAACAGCTATTACATATGATCTTTTAATTTATATTTTGCACTGTGTTACCTGAATGATATACCTATGTTTTACATGAAACAAAAAGTAAAAACTATAACGAGCCAGTGCATATTATTTTGTTAGAGTGTTCAGGGATTTGTCAGGGGTAAAGTGGTCGTTTGATTAAGCTGTCGCTATAGTTGTATTTCACTGTCTTAGTGGATAATCAGATATTATGGCCATGGACCGCTCACTTAGAGAGTGCCAAGTGACGCAATGTGTAGATTGCCGCTGTCGCTCGCTGGTCACGTTCATAATTGTTGCAGCATGTACCAATATGTGTGTTTCTGCGGTCTTATGATTGCTGCAATATATATATATATATATATATATATATATATATATATATATGTGTAGGTGGGTGTACATGTGGTAGCTCGTGGAGATGGTCATATTTTATGTTTGTTTGCATACTAGGTGGCGATCTGTTTGTGCGCATTAAGTTCGTTTTGTGAGTCATACATTTTGTGTTCTCGGAATGGTAGTTTATTCAATTAACCTGATTCTCGCCGAGTGATGTAATGTGTTCTCGCAATTGCTTCGTGATTTGGTTAGTAGTCTTTTATTCTATTTGCTTTTTATTGTACGATACTGTTTATTAGGCTACTAGCGTGACCGTTTTGTAATCCCATATGTTGTGTTTACTAAACTGTGTTTGAGGGTGCCATGTTGACGTGCTCTGATGATATATCGATAACTCGATTTTTACTTTTCTTGTATCCCACACCCAACATGTATCTTTTCTAAGGAGAAAATAATAGTTGCAATCTAAGATTTAAAGGACAAGGCCTGTCACGCTGCCCTGTGTGACAGCGAAAGGTCTCAGTGTCACTTTATAGACCTCATTGTTGAACGAATACGTCTGTTTTCTGGTACTTAGGTATGTTTTCATTACGGTTAGCGCCTTCGCAGTACTTCTTACGCTTTGCTATTACGTAGTGAACAGTTTGTAATGCTGTCAAACGCCTTAGACAAATCTAAAACCCGTTGGTCAGGTTTTCCTTAATTATCTTCTGAGCTAGTGTTTCGTGCACAGCCATCAACGCCAATTGTGTACTTCTGCCTTTTCTTAATCCAAACACTGGTTACTCTGTATAGTATGTTATTTTCGCCTAAGTGTCGTTTTATCCGTCCAACAAAAAAAAAATTCGATTGGTTTGCCCAAGTTGCTGATGTGTGGGATTGGTCTACTGTTACTAATATTGGCTTTGTGCCCCTGTTTATATTAGTGCAAGTTCTTATCTTGTAAGTGCACTGGGAAAGCGACAGTGCATGAATATTGAATTTGCTAGCCTTCGGATGACACGCGTGCAGATTTCACCGTTTAGCTTAATTATATTGATAATTTTAAGCTAAAGTGACAAATTTAATTTGACAACGGCCCTTTGTCCGCTCCAGGCGATTTGCCATTGCTAATTTGTCTAACTGTCTCTTCTATTACTTCTTTTTACCGGTGGCCCTGACCGAAGAGGATCTCGATATCTATAAAATGGGAGGCTTTCGTCATCTTCTGTCGATCCTTTCGACAGGCTGAGTATTTCAGCAGCTATGGCGAAGTGCATGTTAACAAAATGCACTTTTCCCTTAGGATTGTTCAGCTTGCACAGGTTCCCAGTGTAGTTGGGTCGACTTTGTCAATACACCGAGTGCCCGGGAATATTGATGGCCATACAATGTTTTTCGCCGGCAAATTGGATGCATAGATAACGTATTTGGCTTTTCCGAGTTAAGATTTTATTTAATTTCTTAGTATTCTAGTTAGGTGTCTTGTAAGTTTAGGTTCTCTCTTGTAAGTTTTTAAACAATTCCTTTCTGTATCTCATCTTTAAGGGTTTTTTAAAAATAATAGTGACCATATTACAATTTTATTTGCTTATATATACGAGGTAAAATTGTCTCCTAATGAACGAGTTTATTTTGTAATCCACGTTCTTAGAATAGGGTTCCGTGCGTGCGTATGATGTGTTGACTTTATTGCGCGTATGTGGAGTGTTGCTATCATGATGTCGCACAGTGTTTCTGGGTCATCTAGGTGTTTTAACTTACTGCTACAGTTCGTTTTTCTGATCCCCGGTTATTCCTCAGAGGGTTCTGACTCCTTCCGGGCTCTCTGGCAACTGTGTTCGATTTGCCAACGTTGTCGCTGTTGCAGCCAATGTTGACTTATGATCAACCTGCGGCTGGGACTCGGCAGTAAGTCGCCTGGTAGTTTGGATATTTTCAGCACTGGGAGTACAATTGTCAAAGAGACACCAACTGCGTCCCAGGCCTGTGTCTAGGACCCGGCTGGAAGCAGCGGATGCGGCCCATCGTCTAGAGTATCACAAACCGATCCCAGTACAGATGCCGGAACGTATGAAAGCAGAACCCTTTGCAGAGTGCGACTAACGTGACGAATCGCTTATGATGGTGCGAAGTCTAAGCGAAAGCAGAAGACTATCACGTGAGCAAGGACAAAATGAGAATAGATGCACCTTGTGCTCAATTCAATTGGACCTTCATTCCAATCGCCCTACCTGCAAGATCTCGTACGTCGTAAAGCCGCCATATCCATATGAGACACCAAAGAGGATACGGCTAGAAGCCTGATGCAGCTTTCTGCTATGGCGTTCAGGCTTGTCACAGTGTCCGGCTCACAACCTCAATTATAGCGAGAATTCGAAGAATTGATGTCGCATTTACAGACGACGAGATGTGGTGGGAAGCGCGCCGCACCAAGCCCTCATGAAGTCATGAATGAAGCCATGCGGATGCTGCAGGCGGGAGCCCACACGCCGATGACGGAGAAGATTTCTTAGAAAGTACCGAGTGTCTGCTGGAGCGGCAACATGGTTTTAGGCGAAGGAGGTCACACGTCGCAGGTTTGCAGACTTTAAGGCGATTTTCGATACTGCGTTATGAACAACACTCCTCAACAAGCGTCACGTGGTGCTGTAACGGTAATACAAAAGTTATTACAGGCTATGCTAGAGGAAAGGTCTGCAATTATTGACGATGGGATAACTTTTTCTTTGAGAGGGGACTAAGTGGAATATGCGGTTCGCACACACGGACGCCGGCGGCAGGAAAGCTCAGCTGCAAATGTGGGCCGGTAGTGTGGGGCTCCACCCCACTAAAAACGAGTCATGTCCCCATCCCCAAACTCAACTGGGAACTGCGCAAGCAATACTTCAAACAATTGAGGGGGGGGGGGTGAATAGTAGCGTCCATATCTTAGCTAGACTGGAGTGCCTCACGGGACCTTATCAAGTAAAAACGTTTCTTCTCTTCTTTGCCGTGCATAATGCTTTCAATTGTGCGAGCTATAAGGTTCCGGTCATCAACGATGGCGTAACTGAACACTACTCATTTAATCAGACTACAAGAGTCGCACAAGGCGATAATCTGTTTTTAATACTAGTAAGCCATCTGCCGGACGAAATACGGCGACGCCACTCACCAGTGTGTACACTGATGTATTTCGATAATCTTGTTTTCTACTTCCGGGGCCTACAACAATCGCTTACATCATTACAAATGTTAGTTGATTTTTTGAAACTTTTTCTGATTTGAAGTTAGGTTTGCCGAACAAGATTAAGTTCGCTTGAGGTCAGCATCAATTGAATTCGTTCGCCATTATTCATACCTTGGAGTAGCCTTCTCAACGCAAGGATAAGAATTCATCCGACATATTGAGAAAAGAGCTCGCAAGGGCATCATATCATTTCATTGTAACAGAGAGCCTCATTGGTTGTCGCTGGACGTCAATTCCAGCTTTTTTAATTTAGAGATCGCACCGTCCGCTGCATACGGGATGCAGGTCATATGGCTCCACTTATCCAAAGCGAACTTAAAAGTACTTGATAAAATTAAAGCCAGTTTTATAAAGAGTAGTCCATTGTACTAAACGCAACCGGTTTGACTATCGGTCAAATCCTGCTGAAACGTAAACCGCCAGTTTTTTTAATGTTCTCTGGTCCACGGCAGCAGATGACCCTTGCCCCATTTTGACTCCACGATGAATTAAAATGATATATAAATATATATATAGCATTTAGCGGCATTATATCTGAACATAATTAAAGCTCTTTTACTCATCGTCTGACAATTGCAATGACCATATCAGGCAGTAGCAGCTAAGATGTACCTGATTAGGCCGCACCTTATTATATATATATATATATATAACACGTGTTTATATGATTATTTTGTGAGTTTTTTGTACAACGCGTGCTAATACAATATTAACACGGGCTACCATCAACGCATGCAGTGTATAGGCATTTGGCATCACTTGCGCGTAAGTAATGAACGGTTAGTCGGTTGGGTTTTTGCAGATCGCAAGTGAGAATTGTGTACTACAAAAAATGAGACACGACTGCACGCCAAAGCAGCAGAACGCCGGAATATTCGGCTAATGGTAATGAAGCCATCTAGCATCGTAGGCGAGTTTCTAGCGCCGAGTCGGGTAGGCAGATTAGAGAAGCCATCGCAGTAGCCTTAGATAACGCCTGACGAACCTAACCCCACGAGTTACAGTGACAGCCCGTTTTCGGTTAATTAAGAGGCCTTGCCACACGGCAAAGATGGCGGCAATTTGTTAGAAGTTTTTGGCAATTAACTGGCACCCGCGGCAATCTAGTCAAGTACATTAGCGGGAGGAAATCTCGTTTTCGCCTCGAGATAGTTTGTTTTGCGCCGGAATGACGGCCGCAAATCCTAGTTCCAAAGTCACCGGCCATCTCACTCTCTCCGTTTCAGAAAATCTGTCGTTGTTAATTAGTAAAGTAAAGATTCATAGATAACAATTCACGGAACCCGAGAGTTCAAAATAGCTCCGCCTATGTAGTCATGCTGCATGGACGCCCTCTTGCAGTTTTGTTCTGACCCAAAACAAAAGCGTCTAGGAAAAACAATGGATGGAATTCCAACAATCTAAATTGCAGCGTCAATTCGCTGGCTAGATACATGAGTACTTTTTTCTCTGCCATTTCCATCAGCCTTTTTCAATTAAATCAATAGTATGCCGTATCAATATTTGAGAAAATGCAATATGTTTTTAATGCAACAACTTAGACAGCAATTTTTGTTGCTCATCGTAATCACCTATCAATTTGACCAGACACCATGTATTAATACAGGTGAACAACAAAAGCCGGATTATGTTAGAAACCGTCGTCACAGTAGATAACGCGTCCTAGTAGTAATGCACAAAGCAATGAATTATCAACAGTTTGCTGGAACATTGCTTTTTAAGTAGAAGTTAGCAACACTTTAGGTCTGGCTTTGTGTTGCACTACCACAGATTAGAAAAAAAAACAAATTAAAGCAAATTGTTTGCTGAATTTGCAGGGTAAATTCGTTTTAAAACATCCAGGAAAGCAACAAGCTTTATGAAAAAAACGATGTACTAACGCACATGAAAAGACTACACCAAAAGTATCTGAGTTTATAAGCACAAATCTATTTTCCAGACGACCGTATATAAATATCTAAGATGACTTAATATTGCGACCACGGTTTCATAAGTCACAAAGGCCGTTTTTTCGCTTTAGTACATATCTAAATTGAGATTTACATCAATCCTTAGATGCACACGTAACAAAAACGCACATTTTCGTCATTACGTTTTATTTTTTGCCGTAAAGTCGAGAATATTATTACTTTTATTTTTATTCTTAGTTCCCTTAATATATATATATATATATATATAATACTTTTCGGGTCAAAATTGAACGTTCACGGGACTGCTTCATAGACGGACCCCCACAAATACAAATGTGCAACGGTGGGGCACGTATGTGTCTTCTCTGGTCGCGAGCCGCAGGCAAATGCACTTACTATTTATCCCTTATGACTACTACAACTCTGACTAAGAAATATACTCATCTACTTGTTTATATACGTGTGCTGTCGTTGTCTTTACGGCGCTGAGATTTGTATGCTCGCCTGATTTGAATGGGCCGCAGGCACGTTGATAATGCAGATAAGGCTGGTGGTCTATCTAGTCAAACTATATGAGTGTTGGTTGGCAGTAGTTAACATATCTGGACGTCGTCACAGAAGTCTGCACTATAAGGCTGCGTAGGTAGCAGACGAGGCGCAGATTACGCCGACCCAATTCCAATGAGCCTAACTGTGGGTCATCTTGTCGTCGGCGGCGTGGCTTCATCGTGAACTAGTGCTCTCTCTGAATTCTTCTATGCGCAGATTTGTCAATACACGAGTAGAGCAAACCTAAAACTTACCTATATTCATGCCGGCGCACTGTTGAAAACACAACAGCGTAGAACGATTAGTAGGTCAATAGCGAAATACGCCCGGACATATACGCACTTACGCAGACGTTACTCTGATGCGCAATTATATATATATATATATATATATATATATATATATTTTTTTTTTTTTTATATATATTTTTTATATATATACTGGGTGTTTCAAGAATATTTGAAGCGCGATATATGGAATTGTAGAGCTCGCTAAAGCAGATGTTCTTTTCAATGGAACATAGTCTCTGAGAAATCTTGTTTCGGAGTGAGAGTGAAAATACTACAATTTGTGACACTGGTGTTTTTGCTTGACATAGGAGCCCAAAATGTGCAATGGCAAGCCAACTAGTCCTCCTATATGGAAACTAACCACACCGACGTGTTCGAGAAAATTCTGCTTCCTCCAAAGAACATATAACGCCGATCAGAAAATGTGACATTTAGAACAGAAATTGCAAAAAATTAATAGAACATGATCTCTGAAAAGTCTTATTTCGAAGTGAGAGTGAATATATAACAATTTGTGACACTGGTGTTTTTGTCCGAAATAGGAGAACAAAATATGCAATTGCGAGACAACCCGTATCCTCCTATACAGAAACTAAGCACACCGCCGTATTCGTAAGAAAATTATGTTTCCGAAGAACATATAATATCGCTCAGAAGATGCGACACGGTCGTTTAGAAAGTAATTTGCAAAAAAATACGTTCGTTTTTTGGCCTTTACGTTCAGTATCTCAAAATCATAACCCTACGACCAATCACAGCGCTCAAAACAAACAAGTCCAAATGCGCATTTCATGCCGTTCATGTTGGTACCAAGCATACATGGCAACATGAGCCGTGATTGCGGAGCAATCGAGATTGAGTGCACGCATAAATAACCTACTCCATAAGATAAAGCACTCTAGGTCATTTATGCATGCACTCAATCTCGACATGCCCTCCGAAAAATAATAATTACTCCGCCACCGCGGGTCGCATTGCCATGAGTTTAGTATCAAAATGGTCGTCATGAAATGTGCGTTTGGTTGAATGTGCTAGTGAGTTTGAGCACTGTGAGTGGTTGTAGGGTAGTGATTTTGAGGTATTTGGTGCAAAAGCTAATAAAATAACTTTTTGCAAATTCTGTTCTAAACGACCATGTCGCATTTTGTGAACGGCGTCATATATTCCGAAGAAGCAAAATTTTCTCACGAACACAACAATGTGCTTAGTTTCTGTATAGTTGTCTAGCCATTGCACATTTTGTGTTCCTATGTCGGGCTAGTGTCACAAATTGCAGTAATTTAACTTTCATTCCAAAACAAGACTTCTCAGAGACCATGTTCCATTGGGAAAAACATTTGCTTTAACGAGCTCTGCAATTCCATACATCGCCCTTCAAATATTCTGAAACACCTTATATATATTGTTTGCTTGACATGTGTACCTAAGTACACATATCGCCCCCTTTTTTAGCAGGGGCGCGTTCTCGATCTTAGAAATAAACGAGTTAACCAATTTCAGTTTCTCAAAAAGGTACCCTCCTTTGTTAGCCACAACTCTATGGCCCAACTATTGACTAGACTATCAATTCCTATGACTAATAATTCTGGTTTCCATCTCGAGAAATGTCTCCAAGTATGTTTTCACTGCTTTTGATGAAGTGAATTTATTGCCTGTAGATAACTCTGTTGACATCTGAATAAGTGGTTGTCCGATAACGCGATATTCGTTGAGTGGCACGGCGAACGCGGCAAAATTTCCCAGTCGAAGCTTGCTATCTTCGGGAGCCTGGGTAAACTCGCATGCGGGCTCGCGTCGTGTTGATGGAAGATAACACCTACTTGTGAGACTGTGTCTCTTCCTTTGGAGGGCGGCAAAAGCTCGGTCGAGCTGATCACAGTAGGTACCCGTGTACATCACAGCAGGTACCCGCACAAAACGGTTACCGTCCGTAATTGAAACTTTCACTGCCGATTTCGACAGAATTAATATAGCCAAAACAATGAATGAGGTTACTTTGCGAAGCTTTCGAAAAAATCTACACTCTTTTGCGCTCACATCGATATCTGTTCTCCAAACATAACGTACGCTACAGAGGCGTAGTGGGCATTTCAAAAACGCATCTAAAACTACGCCTATATATATATATATATATATATATATATATATATATATATATATATATACGTATTTTAGATGTCTGGAGGCAGGCTGACGAATCACGGTCTGCGCTTCCTCTACTACGTACGCAATCCTATGGAGTGCATACTTATATAGGTATATATACGCATACAAAGACACACATCTTGATACGGGCTACAAGTAGCTCGCGACGGCAACCTCGCTCAGGAAATGCTTCTTCTGAATTTAATATTCAGGAAGTATGCGACGTGGCAGGATACGGTGTGGTGCTCTGCCGCGTGGTTAAACACCCGACGTAGGTGAGTCCACCAGAGTATTTTTGTCCGGCAAAGTTCTATACTGCACAAACAAATTCACCCTCCTGCTAGATTCACTCTTCTGCTGAATGCTTCCGTCTGGCCACTGCGTCGTTTTTGCGTCAGGATTTATTTCGAATCCTTGCTTGTGGAATGGCTAGAGCTGTGGGAATATCTTGTCGTTGGAGACGTTTGTCGTCCTACCTGAGGCGGGCAACATATTTCAGGACGCAGAGGGCTCGTGATAGAAGGCCGAATAAAAACATGGCATCATGGTATTCTGCCGCATGATACACGCGCCCCACGCGATACCGCAGTGAGTCCCCTTGGGGGGAGGAAGGAGGGAGTAAGGAGATGTTTCTACCTTAGGACCGCTTCTGCCCACAAAGGAGTTCGTCCAGCCAGACCAGCGATGTTTGTAGCTGCTGTACATGAAAGCCAGATACGTCGTGTACACCCTTGTGCAAATGAATCAAAGGAAAATACCTATGTAACTCGTAATCGTAAACTCATGGCTAACACAAAAAATCAGCTCATTTGCTGATTGTTGGCTGATCACACAATCAATACGTCAACATCTGTCTATTACAGTCTCAGATTTTAGAATCCTGCCCGACCATCATTGTGTTCATTAGCTGATGCAGTACTGTCATTACGTAAGCAATGACAGAATTGACACAGGCTATAGAAACCTGATCAGAAGACAGATTGGACTAGACGGACTACCTCTTAGTGAAGCCGTACTCACAGTATATAGGGAGTTTCGGGAGATACGCAACGTAAAGTTTGCGACCAATAACTATACAGACGGACCAGCGTTTTGCTCGGACAAATGGAAGAGAGGAGCCCAGAAGAACCGAGCACTAATTTGTCGAGTGACATGGCACGGATACCATCACCACATGTGTTTGAGTGGACAGTGTTCTGAGGTCGATGGTTGTGTGTGTAGATTTTGTGAAATTTGTGATATTGTTAGATACCATATACTTCTGTGCAGCGAAATAGACACAACGTCACTACAATCTCGTATATAGGATCAGTGTAGACATTGCATAGCATTAGATGTATACTGCTACCAATAATATGGTGAATAAATAACAAAATATGAAGAGAGATTGACTGACCGTCGTGTGAGCTGGTTCTGAGTCCTACGAAACGTACGAAGATCTTCGCACTCTGCGTGAACACACCTAAGACGTATTAAGCATGTGCTTCAGTGGTTGGCATGGGTCTAACAACTGTCGATAACTATTATCGCTCTCAAGTTGAAGCAGGAAACAGGGCCGGTTTCTTCTAAGCTAGATGTTTTGAGAATGCCGTAGCTAATATCGTGACCGACGCCTGCAGCCAATAGAAGAAGCGATGCACTCGCTACGGTATTTTTGGGTTCTTGCGAACAAAAGTTATTCCAGAACTGAAAACGACGTACCCTAACAATACTGGAATATTGCTGCCTGCGGATTTCGCCCCCGTCACTCATCGACGATGGCAACACAATTCATGCAAAGCAGAAAATATAGGTACGTCCTTGGCCGAGAAAATCTCTACACATACATGCCATTGATTGCATTTGTGTGAATTCCGTGCTGTAGGCTGTATGGCCGAAAATAGCAACAGTGACTACAACAGTAAAATTAGTAGACCCTATGAAAGATCGTGTTCATTCAATGCTGTTTAACAGCAGAGGCCATATGCGCTCCTAATGCCTAATTCCAATAATGCATGTAGATAAGTAATCTTTGTACATGTAGGACATGTGATTCCTTTACACCACACTACCAAACAAATTGCTTCTTTCAATTCATTTGCAACGGGGCTGTAGATATCGTGTGTCACGGCGCATTTATCCATGCAGGCACGTGCATATAAATCTAAGTGAGCCCTTCTGCGAAGTAACGCCTGCCTAGGATATATAGGTCTGGCCACAAGTGCGATCGATAATCGACGTGCCAGATAATATATACATGTTCCCATCTATCTCCCAGCCGCTTGTCCAGCCGCCCATAGGCGTTGACCGCATCGCATCTACCGGCCGCTTAGAGGCCTACCAATCCGTTGCCATCCTTGGCCAGAAGGAATCTGCGGCCACAGCCGGCGGCGGCGGCAAACGCCGTTCACGCTCCATGGCATGTTTCCAATGCTCCGCGTTAATGCGTTGTGATCAACTGGCTCATATGCTTCGGGGTATCGGCTAAGACAAAATGCACTTAGCATAGGCCGGAGCTGTGAATCGATCTGTGACAATCTCGCCTCGAAGCCGCTGCTAGTACGTGGTGGTGTAGCGCAAATACGTACTCATACGTCTATATATATATATATATATATATGGATAGATACGCGTTCTCTCGCCCGAGTAGCGTACGGCTTATCAGGTATCGAAGGCTGGAGCATGTGACCATGTCAGCAGTAATGAAATGGCTGTCTAACACGCTGACCTTTGCTGATAATGTTCAGCTTTTCTTCGAAGATAGTACGTACCACTCGGTGAAATTGGGCGGTCACGGTGGACACATACATTATGTAGTCTTTCTCCGGGAGTCCCTACTCCAGACTCCGTCTTGTCGTTTAGTCGCCAACTACAAACAACGCTAATCTTAGCCCAAGGGAATATCGGCAAATAGTGCAGACGAACGAGAGCTCTTCCCGGCTGCCGGAGATTGTTATTGATTTTTCTCCTAGCGAGAAGAAGCCCTATTCTGTCCCGTGTTGGCTGGAAATCTTGGTCAGTCGACTTTGGTCGCTGTCACGCCTCTTAAATGAAAGAGACTTCTTAAATGAAAGTTAACTAAAAGAAACTGACAGAAAGAATTTCAGTTGCGGGCAGCTCTAATAAGATTCCTTGCTTTTGCCACTCTCTTCGTCACTACACAGTGGCGACTAATTCCCTTCTCATATGTATTCCACTTTAGCCCTCACCGACTGGTTTCTGGGCTCTTCTGCCAATTAGTGAGATAGTCTTCAATCTCACACAATATTAGTACACAGTATTACTTGCTGTTAGATTACTTGCTTGTCATTACGCCTGTGTCTGTTCATGCCGTGACGTACAGCTTGTCGAAGCGCTGCGATACTAGAAAGCCAGGCGGAGACATCTTGGGGAAGTTATCCTTAAGACTTGGATGATCAATATATATATATATATATATATATATATATATATATATATATATATATATATACGAGTATATATAAATGTACTTATTCTTTCTTTATTATTATTAGCGTGATCAAAATGTATAGTGGATATTTGAGAATATCGTAAAACTCGTAAAAATAACAATATGTTCCAATCAAATGGCGGGCGAAAATGACTTGCTTAGAAGTTAAATTAAAAATATTTGTTATTCCGATGTGGTTGGCCGAGCATAACTTCGCAAAATATGCGATTGTGAAAGAAGTGAGAGAAAGAGTTCGATTTAGAAACTAAACCTAACGGCGTGCTCTGCAAAAATCTGCTTATAAAAGATTTCTAACATCAACTAGCCCAAAAAAAAATCGTACTGAGAAAAGTTCGAAAAAAAGGAATTTTTTGGTTGCTCAATTTTTAGCTTTCTCTTTTCAAAAAAGTTTGCCATTGCGCATATAAAGCACGCATGTAGATTATTGTGCACCAAATCGATAGAGATATGATTCGTAATATGATTACTGTACTACCGTCTTTATCTGAAGGTGCGTGATGGGGTGACCATAAGATGCAGTGGTCAAATCCACGTGACCAAATGTATACCGTGTGCGTTGTTGTTCGATCTAGCCCGTATTGCAGCTCCTAAGTAGGCCCGCACCGCAACACACTGGTAAGGCCCCGCTTAGAAATGTGTGAAACGTTTCTCCATTTAACCGTTCGGGAAGCGGCTACGGGCCTATAAAGCATTTGTTTACCACGCTAGCTCAAATACTCACGGAGAAGTGAATCTGGTATACGTGCGAGTGGGTCATATGCGAGTTCTTGCCAGCCCACTAACTGAAGAAAATAAAATTAAACAAGAAAATTGGCAAAAATTGGCAATTTTTATTGTCATTGTCTCGTCGCGTCGGCGCAGTACAGTAGAATAATTAATTTCTTCAACGCCTGACGTAAGTACGAAGCTGCAAAAAATGTGTAAACGAATTGGAGATAAAGCCAGATCTATTTCCCTGTGCTCTTCACAAGCATATATATATATATATATATATATATACCGCACCATCGAGCGCCGCTAGACACAGAGTGTACACTAGCCGTTAATGGCTCCCTCTGTTAACATGGGAGTCTATAGGAATCTGTGAATGTGTGTGTGTGTGTTATAATTCTAAGGTATTAAGCGTGAACGCTCTGAAACGAAGAATCGCAGTATCTCAACGTTTTTGAACTACCCCCAATAGGAAGAGTTTTTGCTAAACAATGTTGCATGTCTTTTAGACGAAGCAGAATCTGCTAGGCGATGTTGGATATCTTTCAAACAAAGCAGTTATTCCAAACATGCCGGTACGCTCAGGTTCTCATTTAAACAACTCATTCTCTTGTAGTTGCATATTTTGCAAACTAGTATCCGACAAACAGGTTGGTGACTGGTTGGAAATGCAAAGAGCTGCGGATCGACTGCACTTCCTTCTCGTGCATTGCGAATGGCATGGAAAAGTTTCGTTTCAAAGGGAGCTCCTGTGAAGAGCATTTCAGACAGCACAACTAAGCGCTTAAATGGGCAGAATAGTCTGATACCTCAGTAGTATGTTGATCGAGCGAGCAATTTTAGGAGCGGCGGATGCATCCCCCGGAAGTAGCAAATCTTGAGATTATTAAACACGAGTTTGTTCGGCGTACCTCTCGCTTTGCACGTGAATGTGAGCTCCTTAACAAAACGTTTCCCCCCCATTCCACTGGAAAAACGTGTATATATGTATGTATATATATTCAATTTATCTTAACATTTATTTCATATTGGCTTAGAAGATTGGTATACATACGCAACATTGGCAATCGGTAGATTCACGCTTCACAATAGATTTTTAAACTAAATAGTGACAGTACGGTCCTACAATACGTAATTAACTATGACTAATAAAGACGTTCAACAAATTTTCGCATAATGGCGATGCCTGTGCTAATTAGCGAGCGGCTTCTTTGCAAGGCTATTTTATCTGTGTGAACAAAATGCCGGGCCATATGTATAGCTCTCGTCTACAAATTTTTAAATTCTATTTTCTTGATATGCTTAATATCACTCGAAATCGTTTCGGTTTTTGGAATTCTTAGTACACGATAACCATAGCAGGCTTTTGACGTGTGAAGACGTTTTTAATCTCCCAGGATCACCCAAGTATGGATTAATTGTATGATGGCAGTATGTTACTACAGGGCATACTCTGATTTTAAGGTAATTTTGATTTAAGTAGCATGATGCATATTGCCCAATAGAAAACAGTGCAAATTTAGATTTTGCTCGCATATCTCGGATATGTCTGCCAAAAGAGAATCTAGGTATCCGTGTGATGCCTAGATACGTAAAGTGGCTTACTTATTTGATTGCTTCTCTATAGACTGCAAGACAATGACCGTCCTTTCTTAACTCGTGAGAAATTTGGCGTTTCTGCCCTTATATTAGACCTTTTTTCGTTTATAGAATTTTGCAGTTTCGTAATAATAGAATTGTAAATGGATACAAGATGTGCAAGAATGACTAGAGTCATATATATATATATATATAAGCACGAGCAATAGCCGTTTTTGCAAAATGCCCTGAATAGTCAAAATTGTTCGAATTGTACCATTGTGGAAATTTCAAGCTCAATAAGGAATGCATTTAAATAAATTTGCCGTCCGGAGAAGACGACCCTATATATATATATATATATATATATATATATATATCGAGGCTTTTCTCTCATATATCCTCCAATTTTGCAGTAAGCGGATCAGGGTTCATCATCCGAACGAGCAAGGTCAGAACTATGTGAAAATCTATAGCCTAGGGGCGAGGCATAGGAAATCTAGCAACATGTGACAGTTCGCTGCAAATATATATGGGCCGCCGACGTCGGGATGAAGCGATCGCACACTTTGGAACACGCTTCAACATTGATTTGCTTCAAACTAAGAAACTGTGAGTAGCCCTGCTTTTCACTGCTAGTCGTTTCCTTGTTCTGCAGAAGCTCTTAGTGTACTACGCCTTCCTACTCGCACCAGACGCACGGCATGGTCTTCCTGGCGTGGAAGTCGACTTTGCAACAGTGTTGGGCTCGGCGGCTCGCTTCAGCTACGACCGTATGCGAGTTACGTTTTACAATTTCTTTTTCATCGCCAGTAATCAAGTTGTGTGTAATGTCAATAAGGCAGTTATGATGTTGTCTTTGAGAAGCTTGTGCGGCACCCATATATACTACCTTTTCAAGTACCTTTCAAGTAGCCACGCAAACAAGGAGAAACTGGGATGCGTTTACCATGTGTTTTTTTTGGGGTTCTGGGAGGTTTCGGAAATGCATCATGCACATGCGTCACTTGCAGCCTGCGTGACTAGTGTGAGAACTCGCAAACCCACTAAACCCGGATTCCTCCCTCCCCAACCCCCTCAGGCTCGGTATTACTTTGGCATTACTTCGAAGCCGTTGGAGATTACCATGTGTGCGATCTTGTTGACTGTCAAATGTAGAAAATTATCTATAATAAAAATAATTTCAGCCTCCGTGGAATATCAACTTGCCGTCGGTCTAGCTATACCACTATAACCTTCACAGCGAACACATTTAAATCATTACACAAAAGTACAATTCACGCATATATATATATATATATATATATATATATATATATATATATATATATATATATATATATATATATATATATATAAATATATATATATATATATATATATATATACAGGACGCCGCTGTTTAAGCCACGGTTGTGTTGGACTTACAAATCTACTTAAAATTGTTTGACTTGTAGAGCTAGACTTTGGTTGGTAACAGTGCCTTATACATCGTTGGCCTCTTCTAGGTTGTACATTATTTATAAGGAGAGGGAGGTTTGTTCATGTGGTGTAGGTGTTACTGAAAGCAGCCATCGCGGCCGGTTAGCCGTTGCGCGAGTGGGTAGGAAGCGAGCCGTCTTTAGGGCTGTACTATTTTTTGAGATCGGGAAATATTGATTCGCCCAGATTGCTGGGTAGTTCGGCCGGATTGCTTCCTATTGCTCGTTCCACTTGTTCAGGGTATCTATTCTCCTGATTGGTCCTCCTTTAGTCGCAAGGTTGATTGAGGGACATTGAAGCCAATTCTCCTACGCGTTGATCCCAGGGGATATATCTAAAGAGGACTTGTATGGCTGCTGCAGGTGCCGTGCGACCAGCCGCTGCAATGTGGAGCGCCATAGGTTTTGGTAACGTGTTGGCAAAGTGATGTGTTCTATATATATATATATATATAGACAGGGTCATTCATGACAATATGTACTTATTTTTACCTTTGGTAGAACTCGGCAAGAATAAAATTTTTCCCAGTGGAAGAAGGGAGCGGAAACGTCTTGTTTGGGAGCAATAAAAGTAGTTCTTCTGCATTTTTCTCATATCTAGCTGTGCAAAGTCTACGTCATATCGGCGCGTTCGGCGGAAAATTCTGCACAATGAAGGACACTTTGCTAGCTTGCGTAGCGAAAAGCCAATAGCCAGATTAAGGAAAATCATAAAAGGTCGATGTTGTTATGTCTTACGTTAACGCTTTTACGTGCAAAATCGAATTTTTTTCTATTACGACCAGAAATTTACCTCTAAAAGACTACTCTCAGGCAATAGCAAATCTATTGCCCACCCTTTTCGTACTAAAGTGATGGTGCTGCGTCACGTAGTTGCCATGTAACTAAGCTTTTTCGACCGTCATATCGAAAGCGAAGGCATGCATACTTGCATAGGGTGTATGATAATGTTAGGTACATATTTTGCACGACTATGTAAAAGAAAAAAGGCAGAATAACTACTTTTAAACATTTCATTCTCTCTACTTGCCGAGTTCTACCAAACCTTAAAATAAGTGCATATTGTTATAAATGAACCTATATATATATATATATATATATATATATATATATATATATATATATATATGTATATATATATATATATATATATATATATATATATATATATATATATATATATATATATACATATATATATATACATATATATCGCGCGAGCTTTGTCTACTTTTACGTAGATTAGGTGGAGGACACTTTAGCCAATATTAACGAGAACACCCGTAAGAGAGACGGGCGATGACGTTACCGTTCAAAACGACTCGAACACTCGACAAATCGTGACAACTTACCACTCTACGATGTTAGCAACGATCCAGCGGTTCCAACGGAAAAGTTGACTGTTCCAACGGATGTAGTCGGCTTTAAGAACCAGCAGTAGCAGCAGCAGCAGTAGCTAAATCCCCTATAGCGTTCTCCGCGCACCGAGCCCAGCACTGTAGTTTTTGCTCCTGTTGCGGCGGCAGCCGCTGCAGCTGTTACCGCTGTTGCTGTTGTTGTTGTTGTTGTTGTTGTTGTTGTTGTTGTTGTTGTTGTTGTTGTTGTTGTTGTTGTTGTTGTTATTGTTGTTGTTGTTGTTGTTGTTGTTATTGTTGTTGTTATTGTTGTTGTTGATGTTGTTGCCAGTGGTGGTTATGGCGACGACGATAAATTATAACCTTGTCTCAACTGCTGAGCTGTTGTTGCAGAGTAGTGAGTGTTGACGATGAATGCGGCCCCGGCAAATCTGACTAGCCGTTCGGCAAACCAAACGAGCTAACACAAACTAGCGCTGGTACATTCCGCCTCCGGCAGATACTGCAGATACACACCAGTATTCGTCATTATGATTTGTGTCAAACAGCCTCTTCCTATAAGCTCGAACAATCACATTATACGTTTGTTTTGCTCCCTCCCTCTCTTGAGAGCGCGCAGGTCTCTAGCTCACTTACGCACACCGTATCGCTGTCGCCGTATTACTGTTACGCTGCAATCCACAGTGATCCACAACGGTCTGGGTTCATTTGGCCAAAGTTCCGCAAGATCAAGTGCACTGGCCGATGACTACGCTGCACATGTGCATTTCCTTGTCTCGTTGTTGTTGTTATCTCTGTCATCGTAGTCTTTGTTGTTGTTGATGATGTTGTTGTTGTTGTTGATGATGATGTTGTTGTTGTTGTTGTTGTTGTTGTTGTTGTTGTTGTTGTTGTTGTTGTTGTTATTGTTGTTTCTGCTGCTGTTATTTTTGCTGTTGTTGCCTTAGATGATGATGCTGCTGCTTTTGTTGAAGTTGTCTTCTTCTTTACCGATGTTCCAACTATAAATATTCCAGCGGACACCCACCCAACACTGCACAGACACGGTGGAACAAATCAACCAAATGGAACCAGACACGCCTTACGTGTAATAGTTGCAATCATTTAACTATCTATCTAACTAACATGAGTTGCAAACACCGAGTATCGCTGCCGTGTGAAAAAGTCACCAATGTATTAATTTTGTTGTTGTCGAACAGGCTTCGTTACTTCTACAACAAAGCTTACGCGATCACCACCTACACCACAACAAACACTGCAACGTTGTATCATGAATCATCGGAAGTAGAAAAGGCAGGCACCCAATCCTTAATATTTCTTGCAGCGTGTTCACTTTGTAACGTGTAGTTTTGATCTCGTCTTAATTGACTTAACACCGACGACTAGAATGTTAGTACTGCCACTATTTTCTGTTGTAAGCTGTTGTTTGCCACTTTATTTTGAGAACTATTCATGACAGCCCACCGCCGGCTACGCGAAACCTGCTTCATGTCAAATTTCCAACAAGCACAGGAGATCCAGAAGGCCGACAGAGGATGACTGTTGTTTGAGAGCAATCCCCTCTTTTTTGTTTGCCGCTCGTCTGGTGGAAGTGCTTACCTTCGACTTCTGGCATGTAGATTTAAGGCACGGGGCCTACACGGATGGAAGGCTGAGTGGCGAGGGAGATCGGCGAGGGTCCACGAGAGAGGGAAGGGACCTCGTGGAAGGATCCGACCTCATACGGGACAGCCTCAACATAGCCAAGGTTGTTTCAACGCTGGACGCGCCGAACGGTTGCGGTACAGTTGCAAATGACAAGGTGATGTTGTCTTGTATTGCATACTATATATATATATATATATATATAGGATAATTTTCTTTATAACGCTGTCTGTAGGCGAGTGTAGTTTGGCAACGCTTTCCCATGCCCAACTACACAGCCAAAAAAGGCTGGGAGTAAGTTTGAGTGAACGACAAGATTAAGTAGAGATGGTCGGGTTTCTTGCTTTTTGTGGGTGTCAAGTCAGCTATTTTTTCTAATGTAAACGTCAGAACTAACATCCATCTGTGAAGGCGTATTCAGAGGCGTTCCGATACGTTGTGGATCTGCCCAGATTGCCCATTCTAACTCTAACTCCACCAACAAACGAATTTGTTTCAATTGGTCTGCTTTTTTTTCGTATGGTAAATTGAGTAGTTGTGAATGCTTGTCCTACTCTCCATGTTGAATCTCTTCCTCATTCCATTACATCCACGTTTCAGTTTAAAAAGTTTTGACGCAAGATTGGCATTTGCAGTGCTGGTGGTATGTGATGATATTGCTGTTGCATGCGGTCGTTGTTGTGGCTGATGCCGCAACTATCGCGATTGCTGTATTGGGCAAGCCTTGTGTACGGGTCCTATCGCCGATACGGCTGATCATCGATTCCACCCTTTCATCCGTCTCTAAAGTGACAACAATGGGAGACTGTTGGCTTGTGTACGAAATCTCATCCTCGCCTTTTGAATGTTTATATCTCCCAAACAGCCAGGGTTGATTAGCTGTTTGAAGAGTTTCAATGTGGTAGCGGTCGCATTTTTCGCCGGGACGGGAACGTTGTATGTCACAATATCACGTTTGCTGAGCGCCAAAGGTCTTTGAGTTTTATTTAGAATGCGGCGTGTTGTAAACTAAATTATTAATTATTATCTATTAATTACCAGTTCCGAACTTCATCGTACAGGAACAATGACTCTGTAGAAGGAATAAACCATGAGCACCAGCGGTCGCCGAAGGGCGATTGTGGGAGAAGACTTCAATGCTTCCATAAACTGTGCAACCGCGACAGTTGCAACATCACAACGATCGCAAGTAACAGCAATAACAACAACAACAACAATAATAATAATAATAATAATAATAATAATACAGCATTGCCACCACCGTCTCAAACGCCAATCTTGCGCCACAACTTTGCAACTTGAAAGGTGCATGTAGTAAAATGAAAAAGAGATTCAACCCGGAGAGCAGGCTAAACATCCAGATTTTTTTGATCTACTTAAAAAAGCAGGCTAAGTGAAGCAAATTCGTTCGTTGGCGGAAATTAAATATAATCGCAAACGAATGACAAATAACAAAAACATGACGGTTAAGTAGCATGACATTTCAGTATTTTTATCTTGACATGTTTATTTGTTGTAGAAACAGAATACTGAACAAACGCGAATTAAGTTCATTGAAATTGTTGTCCTTCATTGTACGATTCTTTGTTTATCTCTCTGGGGGAGATACAACATTGCATACAAATGCGAACGAATTCCTAGTTGAAGCACCTAAGCCTATCTAATACCGTATTCTTACACACGGAAGTCAGCAACATTACTTTTAGGGTATTTATACAATTTGTATTTATATATTTTACGAAGTTGCTGGGCATACTGTCCCTAAAGGCAACGCTTGACGCACTGGTTCTCACCAGGTAGAAATATTTATTAACAAGAGTGTAAATGTGCTCAAATTACGACACAAATGGAAAACACAGACAAATGGCGGCAAAAACTCGGTGGAGCTGATCACAATAGACACCCGTGTCTATCATTCGGCTACAAAGAAGGATTTTGTGGTGGACGATACCCTGCCTATCTCACTGAGCATAGAGCAAAATTTTGCGCGATTGGGTTAGTCTCATTGGACTCCTCTGGGAAGGCTAGCCTAGGCGCCATAGAATATTCCACGTTTCACGTTGTCGTAAAACATAATTTTTTTGTCACGGGTAACAAATCGATTCAAGAAAAAGCGGACACTCATTATGTCTGGCAAGCTAAAAAGGGCATTTTGCTAGAGGCTCCCTTTTGTTATGCTTGCTTAGCTCACGAGATACCCATTGGTTTAACTTTGACAGCAAATCGTGGGCGCAAAAGCGAGTGACGATGATTGTGTGATACAAGGCAAACTCTACGGCAAACTCGCACTCCAGATCACGCGTAGCTACTCAAGGATTCTGTTCCACAGCTTGGCAAAAACGGTCATTCTCGAGCGTAATAGACCTCTCAGAACGAGAGGTTCATTCAGGAGGCGTATGTTGCCGGAACGGAACTTGGCGAACCAACTGTAGTGCGAAGTCATTGAAATGCTGTCCTCACCGAATACGGTTTAAGTATTTTGAACAATAACCGCAGCAACAAGTCCCTTTTTGAGCGTATACAAAATTGCCCTCGTAACTGAACTTTTTGCTTTCAATTTATTCAGAACTTATATATAGCAAAAACAACGAACGATATCACTCCTTGGGGATTAAGGGAGTTTACGGTTATATATATATATATATATATATATATATATATATATATATATATATATATATATATATATATATATATATATATATATATAAAGCGCGTCCAAATAATCAGCTGACATCTTTCAATTTCAGTTCCTGCATTGAGCTCTGCCTTGTTGCGATCTGCTTTCCTTATAAACATAACAGGGTAGGGCTGCCAAATCCAAGATTGGAAGTAACTAAGGAAGAACACGCGTGGATCACAAATGAGGAGTCGTTAAAATAAAAGAGCGAAACATTACCACGTGTGCGATATGCTTATGATATATGACCGAGCAAGATGGCTTAGGGCAAAGCCTGTGCCTTGCATTCGGGAGGACTGTGTTCAAGACCCAGACCGGCCACTCTTAAATTGGTTTGCGTGGTTTCCAATTTAGACAAGGTAAATGCCGGAATGGATTAAAGTTACCCATGACATGAATAAACCGGAAAACAGGCAAACGGCAAACCGACTTCTGTCGAACATTGTCCTGAGATCATCGTTCTAAATGATTTAGGCCTAACGAGATATTTCTATATGGCCTCCTCCAAAACCTGAAGAGCATAACAAAATTTCGACAATAGCAACATCAGGTAGACGAGAAAAAGACCTTCACCCGAAACATGATTTTGTCTAAGTCTTCTTAACAACGCAATACATAATAAAAAAGTACTTAAGTGCTAACGCAGGCAGATGACACTGCCATTTCAAGGTACAATTTCAAGGTATTGGCTATGTTTCCAGCAAGCCATTCTAATGACCGTCTTGTAGTGGCAGAAGGCAAACAGTGTACGGCAGACACCGCTAGGACGCAGAATGCAATTTATAGATAAAAAAGACACATTTCCTGTGTGTTACTAAGTAAAAACTATCAAACATTATGAAGGTGTGTCAAAGCATTGTCTGTTTCATCCGAGTAGGCCAACAGCCCTGGGTGTTTGTCTGTACTCTCTTAGAAGATTTAAGAAGAGATAATTGTTTCCTAATCCTAGCAGACATCAGTACATCTACGCGGTGGTTTTAGCTTTGGCACCCAAGACCTTGTGGTAAGGCAGATGAATAGTATTCATTATAATTTCTTATTTTTAGTTGTTAAACAGTCTAGATTTCGTTTTCGGTATCAATATCTACAGCTTACCTTTCCAGCAAGCAGCGTTTTGCACAGAAAACGGACTAAAATGATGCCGAATATACCGAAGTCTATAAATGAACTCAGTTGCTGTTTTGTTAACTGTAAGATTTAGCTTACATTACAGCATAGTCGTTACTGTAATTTGGCTAACGGCGACGCTTTAAAGCACTATTCGAAGTGATAATTGTAGATTTTCTCAGAACCTACATTTTTATTCTTGCGATGTTTGGTGAAACTTATCTGCAATTTCCGGAATTGTGCGCAGATGGTCGTTTTCGCACTTTGTCGCAAGTTTAACAGGTTATTGAAATGAAAAACTATAACACAAACGGCATGCTCTCTTGGCTGAATGTTGGTAGGAATTATCCAGACATTAGGGACCGAGTGCGTGTGGCATTTTATGAAACACATTATTAATATATTGAGAGAGAGGTGGTAGACTCCCGGAGGTTTGGGGCAGACGACGAGTTTCTCTTCTTCCCAAGGGGAGAGTAGATGATAACACTTCACAAAATTGGAATCCAAAATTACATGCATAACGTTTCGAATATTTAATTGCAGTGGGACATATCTGGCGAAAAATCATTAAAGCTGCGGAAGATGGAAATATGTGTCTTGGTGCATTTATGGACGTAGCCACCGAGCAAGATGGCTTAGTGGCAAAGCCTTTGCCTTGCATTCGGGAGGACTGGGTTCGAAACCCAGACCGGCCACTCTTAAATTGGTTTGCATGGTTTCCAATTTAGACAAGGTAAATGCCGGAGTAGATACATTTAAGCAATGACATGAAAAAACATACGCGGGCATTAGCCTTACGGAAAATCTAAAAAAAAAAACAAAAAAGCCAAAGCGTTCGACTGCCTTGACCGCTCTATATTCCGTAAGATGCTCCATTAACTGTGTTGCGCACCAGAAGGAACATATTGGTTTAAATCGTATTTTAGTGGACGAAGGAAACTCATGGCGGTAGGAGCTTTGAGGTCTGCGACGGGAATTTGATCTACTGGCACGACCCAGATATTGGTACTTGGATTTCTTATTTTCATCTCCTACATACATTTTGTCCTGCGGGGCATCGAGAAATACGTAGATTGCCGCCTAATCGTCTATGCAGACCACACCACTCTTTTGTTCCGCGTCACACCCTCCCAATTGCCCAATAATACGCATAATCTTGAGCACGTTGACACCGGTAGTGAGAAGGCTAGGGTTTGTTGTTAAACCGACGAAGACGACACTCATTCTGTACCTCACCCCACAACGCTCATCGGGGCAAAGGTTCACAGCTGGTATCATCTCCTTCTAAGTAAGCGTCTCTGTTATTCATCTCAGCGCAGAGACATTGTGCTACACAAATGCCTAGGCATTGTGCCACACGTGTGAGGTCAGGTGTAAGGGTCTGTTAAGCCTCACTCATGCGTTTGAAGAGGGTAAAGGCTTCGCGGGACCTTCTGGTACTTGTCTACAACGTGCTTATAGATCCAATTCTAACCTTGGGGATTATTCTATGGGGCGCTACGTATTCGCCCACTCTAGACAAGCGCAGGAATCAGTGACGCGATTAGAACCATAATTGACTGGTTTTCCTCGTCGCGCGGGTGTGGCTCTATGGTACACTATTCTTGGGCGTCCCAAGCCTGATCAGCTAATACGTTTCAAGTTATTGGTGCTAGTTCATATATGGTGCAAAATAATGGAATTTCTTTAGTTGTACATTCGACTTCTCCGTAACCCCAGTACGGTTGCAGCGCTACAGAGACCAACTCAGGGTGCCGGGGGACAGACTCACCCTTCTTCGACACTCCCTGGCCTACGTGCTGCCTACCATTTGAAACGAGCTGCCATTGACGCTTCGAAACGCAAGCCGAACCATTGTTTTTAAACGACACCTTTTCTTGAAGCTGCAGGAGAAGGAAACACGTGACTCGCAGTGAAATGTTTTAAACTTATATTATTATAAAGGTCTTAAACGTGTATTGAGTTAGTTCTAATGTTTTAAATATTTTGGTGTGGTAACTATACTCATTTATCTAGCCTTATTGCTAAGACACTGCTAAATGTAAAATTGTACTTGTGTATATTTTGAGCGAAGGGTGACAGATTGCTAACTTGTTGGGCACGCCAATCAAACCTGATTGAATGACAAATAGAAAATAGGGGTGTGGCAATGCGGATTTAGAAAATGGTATAGGCTAGATGATCACATTTTCATGTCATGTTGTAGAAGCATTGCGGCAACAAGGGTCGGTAAAAAACATATGCTACAGTAAACAGCACACAGTTATATAAAATAACTTTAATGGAAAGTTTTTAGAGAATTTATAATAATAATAATAATAATAATAATAATAATAATAATAATAATAATAATAATAATAATATTTAAAACACTTTGCAATAATACGTTCAGACCTCTCAACTGTAACATCGTTTAACATGTAATAAATAATAATAATAATTATAATTATAATATTATGGGAGTCCGGCAGCGCATTAGCAAAGTTCAGGGAATGCTAAACGTATGCAGAAAAACAGCGCAAGAACTGGAAATGGATTTTAATGAAAAAAGGGTGCAGTTTTTATATTTTATGATGATAGAGGGAAAGGAAGCTAGTGCTATAGAGATCTATTTTTCTTTTGAGGGTGGAACAATTACACAAACCGCCGATTGTTATGGCGGGTAGTATGAAGGTGGCTGGTGTGTCGGCCAACCTGGCCCGTATATTACCCCGGGAAGGCGGCAGGTCGGACTCCAAATGGCGACTACAAGCCGCTGTGGCAGAACCGGTTGCGCTTTATGCTGCACCTGTGTGGAAAGACTTGGCGCTTAGAATCGTCACGGCCTGCCGGGCCCTGCACCGCTCCCAACGGGGTGGCTATACGGGTTAGCCGGGCATACCGAACGATATTCGCAGACGTCCTGCTCGTTTGCGCCTGCCTCTTCCCATGAGACATGCTTGCAGATGAAAGGGGCACGCCGAGACTAGACAGGGGGATATTGAAGGAATTGAAATATCTAAGTCAGTGCAAGCATGTTGGAGTGTCAACGAATACAGAGGATAATTATTTAGAGAAAAAACATATATTACGGAGTATATATATATATATATGTGTGTGCAGAAGGGTTTTTCGTTGCCAGTAGAAATGAAGAACGCCGTTCAGCCCGAAAAGAAAGATGTACATCCGAAACGACTCAACCGGGACTCCAACACGACTCATCGTCGTCACCAGCCAGCACATCACGCATGGCAACAGAGCCGGACACCGAGCCAACCCGGGACTCTTTCCCTGCACAGACAGAATCATCGTACGGGCAGGCGCTGGAAACGGTGAAACCAGACAGACAACTGGGTTCAACAAAATCAGCAGAAGGGAGAATACTGGGAGGGAGAAGGCTGGTGGAGTGGAATTCAGAGGGAATTGAATTCACTTTACGGTTGCTGCCCCCAGCAAGCCTTGCCGGGATTGACGTTCTCATTCTTGTAGAGACATGGGCCACCGGCGATATTCACAAACCAAATGTTTATATCTGCAGCTGCCCAGCCATGAGACTAAGTGACGTTGGCCGTCCGAGTGGAGGGGTCTCAATTTTATATAATGAGCGTGTCGGAAATATGACTTCACTCCTTTTTTTTTTTTTTTTTTGAGGTTGGGGGAAAATGCTTTATGCACACCCAGCGCAGTTATTACTGTCCGGGCGTGTAGAAGCGCGTAGGTAGTGTGGGACTCCCCGATGGCATGGGGTTACCCACTAAAAAACCCTAGTCCTCACATTTACCCCCCCAGGGTTCGGTACTGTTTGCCAGTTCTTCAAGGCCCTGGGGGGGGAGTCGTCCGCTCTACATCTACGACATGGCCTCCGAGGCCTGTAAGGACGTCTCACAATCTCTTCTAGCGAGTGAAGCGCGTCTTTCCTTCTCTAGGCAGGTTTTTTCTCTGATGATCCGGTCGAGGTATGACGCTCCTTCTCTCCATGATTGGCCTGACGTCAACATCGATGTTATGATCGTTTTAGTGTCAGCTCCAGCTAGTACATATTTGGAGGTCTGCCTGAGGTTCGAGAGCCTTGGGCATCCTGCGACCGCGTGGTCCACGTCGTCAGGTTCCCCAGTTGTGCACAAAACACAGATGTCTGAGTGAAACTTGCCTATTCTCATCATGTACGTTTGGAATTGGCCGTGTCCCGTTACAGCCTGTGTGGCGTAGAATGATAACGAGCCTTGGCCCGGGCCGTTGTACCATTTAAGTAAGGCGGTCACTCAGATAGGAGGAGATGATGCGAACCATATACGGAGGTATATTTCGTCGTTCCATGGCCTCAAGAATTTTCGCCCAGTTGGCGCTGTTGAAGGCGTTTTTGACGTCAAGAAGTATTAGTCAAACAAACTTCCTGGTGTTGCGCGACGCCCTGGTTTCTTGTCTTGCTTTTTCCAGGATTTCCTCGATAGGGTCGAGTGTCGAGTGACCCTTGCGGAAACCATGTTGGTTAGGTGCCAAAGCTTCTGTGTCTTCTATAGCCTTCGTGAGACGCTCTTGGATGATGTTTTCAAAAAGCTTGCCAATAGTGTCTAGAAGGCAAATTGGTCTGTAGGTTCCTGGGGTGTGCTTGGGAATCAGCGCCAGAAAGGAGGTCTTCCAGGCATGTGGGAAGAACCCCTCCCGGAGGAGATGGGTCGCGGTATCTGCGACGATTTTCGGATGCTCTCTTGCCATAAGCCGGATCACCCCAGGAGGGACACCGTCAGGACCCGGTGCTTTGCCAGGGGCGAGGCGCTCGGCTGCCTGAAGGACCTCGTTCTCTGTGACGGGCGGAATGTCTGCTGGGTCTATATTGGTATAAGTTACTGAAGGGCGAGGAGAATGCGACGGGAAGAGTTTCTTGACTTGGCGGAGAGTTTCTTCTTGTGTTAGAGGGGGTGGAGATGTCTTGAGTTTTTCCCGGACTATCCGATAAGGAATTCCCCAGGGGTCATGTTGTACAAGATCGATTAGAGCCCTCCAACATTCCCGTTTCGCTGTCCTGATCTTTTGGCGAAGAGTGTTTCTTGCTGTTCGGTATATGTCTAGTAGTGTATCCTCCCGGACCAAGGCAATATGAAGTATGTGCTCGTGTTCACCGTTTCGGCGTCTTCTCGCAAGCCAGGTTCGAGCCCTCGTCAGGGTGCGCTTGGCACGTATGCATGCTGAGCGGGCCTCCTTTATCTCGGATGTCCACCATGGTTGTGGGGAGCGTCTACCAGTGCGGCGACGCGGCGGGCCGCCTGCGGCCCTGCACGCCTTTTTTACTATTTGCGTTAGGTCTTCCGGAGAGGGTTGGGAGTCTTGATACATGTTGAGTTGTGCAGCTATGTAGAGTTTTAGCTTGTTGATGTCAAGATGTCTCATCTGCCAAGTTTTTCGGCTCGAGGGTGGCTGTGTAGGTGCCCCGTCGTAATCGAAGACTATGTATTGGTGGTCACTGAGCGTTTCGGCGTCTGCGTCGACTCTCCATCTGTTAATCAGACAAAGGGAAGCATTGTTGGTAAGTGTGAGATCAATGAATGACTCTTGTCGACCTCGGACGAATGTCGGCATGTTCCCATCGTTAATTACTGAGAGATCCGAGTTGGCCAGCCAGTCCAGTAGTAGGAGGCCCCGGGACGTGGGAGCGCGGGAGCCCCATAGAAGATGTGCCGCGTTAAAGTCACCTGTCAGAAGTAGTTGGTGGGGGTTGAGAGATGTAATGAGATCAGTGAGTGATGCGAGGTAGTCGTTAAATTCCTCTAGTGTGCGGTTTGGTGAGAAATAGCAGGAGAGAACATATGAGCCGCTGCCTAGGTGAATCCATGTGCACCCAGAGCAAGCCCCGTTGCCCGAGACGGAGACTTTTGGGTCCTGTCCCGTCCACCATATTGCTGTGTCTGCTGCGGAATCAGCATAATGGTTTGCTTGTGTTGATGCAATATTAACATTGGGCTCTGACATGAGGCATAAGGATATCTGGTTCTCCTGTACGTACACGTTAGGAGCGTCATGAGCGGCCCGGCAGCGGTTTAAGTTTACTTGTAGGATCTTTATTTTGATAGCTTAGTTTTAGATCGTCTCTGGACCGTCGTCCAGTCTGATCTGTTGTTCTCTCCTGATTCTGCCTCACTTGACGCAGGTGCGACCGGAGGAGTGTCGCTAGAGGTGGCCTCCTTTTCGACAAGCTCAACCTCCGGTTGGGAGGGGGCCCTTGACCCGGACGGTCCGCCACTAAGCTCCACTCTCTCTGCCTCGGGGCGCTTTGTTGGCATGTGGGACTGTTGCCCAGCCTCTGACCTGCATTTTCGCTCACGGAGTACCAGCTCTCTGTACATCGGGCATGACATCGCATCTGCGCGATTACCCTCAGTATCGCAGGCTATGCACTTCATGCTCGCCGAGGTGCAGTCTCTTGTCTTGTGCCCAATTGTCCCGCAACGCAGACAGAGGGATCCCTCGATGGGTTTCTCAAGTGCGCAAGCTTCCGCGCGATGGCCAGGGCGCTGGCAGCGGTGGCATATTGGAGGCCTGTACCATAGATCTGGACGACAGTTGCGGCCTGCCAATTTGACTGTCGTGAGCTTTGACAGACGTCGGGCCAACGGGGCGGGTAATCGCGCCAAGGCGTACCAGCGCCCGTTTCGACCTTGACGGGGTTCGGTAATTGCGACCAAGGAGTGATCCGTCACTCCTAGGTACGCAGTGAGGTCGGCCTTTATCTGGGACTCGCTCGAGGGGGTTGATACCCCATAATGCCACCTCTAGGGTAGGGTCAAATAGCTTGGCAGAGGCCTCCAGTCCCGCGTCGCGGATTTTAGTACTCAGCCGTTCTCCTGCTCCTGGTGTGATTTCACCCAGTCGGATTGCTACGTCCCCGTTAGATGTCTTCTTCACTTCGCGAATAATAGTGTCCGCCGCAATGTCTGCGTTAAGGTTTTCTCTGACGGTCCGCAGCGTGTCAGCGAAGGTTTTGCCATTGCCGACTTTAACTAGTATTGAGGTTGTATGTCTATAGGGGGCGGGTGGAGGTGTTCGTGGCTGGATACTTGGTGGCGATCCGGTGGGCCCTGCTTGAGCCGTGCGGGTTTTGTGTAGCGCCAGTCTCCCAGGAGTGGGTGACTGAGCCACATGACTTCACTCCTGGCAGCCGATAATTGCGTCGTGCTAAAGAGTGACATGATGAATATTATAGCGATGTATGTACGTCCAAGCGGATCAGAGAACACCTCTGATTTGATAGAGAAGCTAACCCGTTGTCTGGATCTGGTCGACCTCAACAAACCCACTATCCTCGCCGGCGACTTCAACGCTCAACTGGATAGACCTAATGACGAAAGGACAGCGGCGCTGGTGGACTCGCTCAATGACTACGGGTTATGGATTGCAAATGAGTCGGGTCGAGCTACCTTTAGTGGACCAATGGGATGCTCGACGATCGACGTCATCTCAACGAACCTCTCATCGACCCGGGTGCATTATTTGCACGATAAACATCAGCTGCAGGAAGGAGGCGATGTTTCATGGCGATATTGCAGGAGTCCCACGTCGCCGGTCATTGGGAAAGAAGATTGATCTCTACAAACTCTGCAGGCAATTACCTACGGTAATGCCGTGCCCTGACCAACCCGACATCGACTGCTACAGCGAGCTCCTTACACGTCAAGCGTGATACCCAGATACAAGAAAAAGAGACTGGTGGACGCCCGATTGCACAACAGCCAAACGCGTTTTGTTGGATACTCAGAATGCTAACGCAGATTTGACAGAACGTGTGCGGCTAAAAAGCGTGTATAGACGAGTTCTGCGGAATGCAAAACATAACTTTGAAAAAAGAGCTGAAGAGGTGTTATTGCGACGCACCGAAAGAGCACCCTACCTCTGGCTCCGAAGAAATGCACCTCTCAGAAACACTTATACGATTGAACCGGATATTCTTATTAGGCATTTTAGCGAAATTCTTTGTGGCAGCGATTTTATTCCCCGAACGCTTCGAAGATACTTCGCAACATGGTCACAAGAGGACTCCCGGTGGCAGCAAGAACTGGCAAATGACGTATCCATTCGTGAAGTCGTAGAGCTTATTAATCGACTGCCGATGAACAAAGCGGCAGGCCCCGACGGTGTACGTAACGAACATCTCCAATAGTCAATGGCACTGGCGCCGTTCTGGACCGCTTTGTTTAACGCGTGCATCAGAGCGGGTCGGGTACCAGACGGGTGGCGCGATTGTTTGCTAATTGTAATACCTAAAGGTAAAGGAAGTCCGCATGACCCTTCGGCGTGGAGAGGGATCGCAAAGAAAAGTTGTGTGTATAAGCGTGTGTCGCACAGTGGGATTCCATGAGCCGAATGAATCTAGTGTTTGTAAAAATTGTAGCAATCTATGTTCAAAGTATCACGCCACTCACTGTATATATTTTATCTCGTTATCACGATTGGCGAATGCTTCTGGTAACTTACCGCTGTAAATATGTGTGTTACGGCTTATTTGTTGTCAACGTGTTTGTTTGTGTATTTAGGTATTGTTTTACCCAACATGGTGTGGAGATAAATTAATGAAACAAATATGTGCAGAAGGTTAAAAGAGGAAGTAACGCAGTCAAATGTAAGGGTCCTTTAGATACGACGCTAGGATACGTCGTAGGTAGGGAGACACGCCTTTATTTCCAAGTGCTTGGTTTATGGCGTCTCACGAGAGCGTATTAAACGCGTTTTTGACATTAATAAGGACGGGCAGGCAGTGCGCCCTGTTTGCGATAGGTGAATTTCTTTATGTTTCAGCTATGTTTAGAACTTTGCTGATAGCCGAGTGTGTAGAGTGCCCGGCGCGGAAACCATGCTGGTTTTCTGACAGCGCCTTCTTGTCTTCCAATTCTGTAACTAGTCACCCGTTGATAATGTGCTCAGCTACCTTGGATAGGCAGGAGAGCATGCTTATAGGGCGGTATGCTGCGGGGTCTCCTTGTGGCTTCCCGGGTTTCGGGATAAGGGTTAGGCGTGCCGTTTTCCAAGGCTTTGGGTATTCTCCGCTGGTGAGAATTGTGTCCATCATGCGTTTAAATACCTTTGGATGGTTCTTTAGGAGTACGCGTACTGCTTGAGGGGGGACAGCATCTGGGCCCGGCGCTTTTCCTGGTCGTATGCGTTCAGGCACAATTCTCATCTCTTGAATTCAGATTGACTCGAAGGAAACATCTGAGGTTTCTTCAAAGAGTACCGACTCCGGCGATAGTCTTTGTGGAAAGAGCGCATTTACAATCGGTCGCGCCACTTCTACAGGTAAAGGCGGCTGTGCGTGGCGCATTTTTTTACGCACAATCATGTATCCTTTGCCACAAGGGTTTTCCTCGACCTCCTCACCCAGAGAGATCCAGTGGTCTTTTTTACTAATCTTAATTTGCCTTATGTAAGGCTCTTTGTGCTTCTTTGTACTCTTCCCATAGGTAGAAGAGTTCTGGTCGGTGCCTTGCTCCGCGGCGCGTGCACACTCGCCGTATGCAGTGGCAGGCTCTTCGCTTTTCGGCAATCCGATTATTCCACCAGTAGCACGGTGAACGATTGGCTATCTTAGGGTGTGGGCGGGAGCTGGACTCTCGGCAGGCTTCCTCTAGTAGTGTAGAGATTTCTGCTGCCGAGCATTCAGTGAGGTTATGTACTTTTCTTCTTAATGCTTTCTGCAGACAGGTATAATTTAGCCTGGGAAAGCGTTGCGGTTGTGTAGGAGGATTAAGCTGGGAAGAAGTTAGATTGACAGAGAAGGTCACGTAGAGATAGTCGGATAGAGTTTCTGTTTCCTCGTGAATCATCCAGTCGGTTATTCGGTGCGATAGTCCCTCTGATGCAAATGTCCGGTATAATGTTGATTTGTGTGTGCCATTATCAAAGGTGTATCCCTGGGTGTACATTAGTTGTAGATCCGCCCGAGTTGCCCATTCTAGCAGGATCTCTCCCTTCCTTGATGAGGACCTGCTTCCCCACAGACTGTGGGCCGCATTGAAGTCCCCTCCCACAATCGCCTTTCGGTGACCGCGAGTGCTCATGCTGAGGTCCAGTTCTTCAAGGAAGTCCTCGTATTCCTGTAGGGTGGAGTTCAGAGAGATATAGACAGAGTAGATCGCGAAGTCGTAAGTGGTAATAAAGGAGAAGTGGGTCCCCTGTCCCACTGACGTGGGCGAGTATCTTGTAGGAAATACCTTGATCAAAGCGGTTTTGTTACCAGCGTGGGGTTAAGAAAGCTGTGTGATAGGGCTCTCGGAGAGAAGTAGGATTTCTATGTCGTTTTCAGTTGCGTATTGGGACGCCAGATCGTATGCTCTGGGGGCTCTACGGAGGTTTATTTGCAATATTTTAATTTTGCTGGTTATTTTGATTGTGGTTTACCCGGAGGTTTGTAACCCGTTGTCTGTATACTGGGCATTGCGTTGTAGTGGCGTAGTGTCCATCTACGTTGCATACGTAGCATCTAATATTGGCCGTGCAGCTTTTTGCGACGTGTCCTTGTCCTCCGCATTTGAAGCAGCGAGGTTGGGTTGGTCGGGCTGCGGTGCAGTTCCTGGCCGTGTGGTTAAAGCTCAAGCACAGTGAGCACTGCGGTACCGAGACCATTTCGTCTATGCGGCACCGAGTCCAACCAAGGTGTATATATCTTGACGTAGCAATCTTTGGGCTTCCTCTGGTGGCATTTTAACAATGCACGAGACAAACAACAATGGACAATCGCCCGCCCGGGTTTTCTTTAGCGGGCTTAAGGTAAAAGCCATTTTCGGTGCTCCGTTCTTGGTAAGCGCTTTGAGGATGTCTTTCGGCTCGATAAACTCATCTAGGTCTCGGATTATCACAGCCTTGGTCTGTGAGACCGCCTGGGCTTTCGCTTCCAAAGACGCCTTCCTTCTTATGTGCTGAGGAAATCTGCCGGTGGCATCGGGAGTAGTACCTTGCACGATCAGTCGGATTTCGCCTGTAGCTGTTCTTGAGGCTCTTTTAACGACCACTCCAGCTGTCGCTGGGTCAATGTTGTTCCTGAGTGCACGTAGGGCTTCAGCATAGGATGCATTGCCTGACTTCACGACAACTGCAAAGGTAGAGTCGGGCTTCTTTCTCTTCTTTTTGTCGTGGGCCTTTTCTACTTCCCGGCCTTTAACTCAGATTTCCAGGGTCATTCCTGGATGTTTTGCGAGGGCTTGCTCTAATTCTTTTCTCAATAGAGTAATATCGGCTGTTGCCGGGATGGCCACTGCCGCTGCCTGGATATCTCTAAACCTAAGGAAGCCGCAGAGACTGGTTGCTGCCTCTCTTAGGACTTGCAAAGAGAAATCCTTTTCGTTTTCTTCAGCATGCGGGATCATCCGTGCTTAGAGTGGTTGTGTTGGAGCTGGAGTGTTTTCAACTCCCTCGATTGTTAGGATGTCCCGATTTTGCAGGAAAATAGTCTTCCCTTCTTTAAGGTGCTGGGGCAATGCATCCTGCAGTCCAGGGAACTGTGGCGATAGTCGGTTTATAAGGCGTTCGTCTTTGTCGGACTTTTGTGAACGCAGTAAGGCTCTTGCTGGGGCCTTGTTAGCTAAGATACTTGCTTTGCTGAGGCTGGTGGTAGTATAAGTGCGCGCCGGCTACTCCCTTTGCATGAAGTCTGCATATAGTTTGTCGGTTAGTTTCTCTTTAATGAGAAGGCCTTGTATCTCTGCAGCTATAAATTTCTCTGGCGGCGGGAGAGGTGCAAGCTCTATAAGTAGGTCGGTATTTGTTTCGACGGACTGTCCCTTTGTTCTGGCGCGAGTGAAACCCACGTCAAGCGCTCTACGGCAGATTTCACGTATATTTAGGCCCATAGTTCGCACTGCTTTAGAGATTTGCAGGTGCGTAGTTCGGTGTTTGCTGACTAGTTTTTCTATGCCGGCCACTGACGTCAGTAGGAACTGTAGGTCTTTTTCGTTTGCATAGCTAGGCAAAGAAGGCTCTTTTTGCTCAGGACTAGTAGGCGCGCGGGTTTTCTTCTCTGCTTCAGGAGTGTAGCTAGCTGTTCTCCTGAGCCTGTTTGTCTGGAGGCTCGCTTGGGGGGCACCTGCCGGGCTGAAGTCTTAAGTCGCAGAGTCTGTGCTCAGCTACTTCCGTCCTTCAGTTAGCCAATGAGCGTGTATTACCCGCACTTGCTTATCTGTCGACTTGGAGTTGTTTTGCGACGTTTAAGTTTTTGGCGCGCTTCCGCTCTCGAGTTATCGCGTACGTGGCGCCGTTTGAGTTGCTGCACGCGGTGGTGTTTCGAAATTGTACGTGGCAGCGCTTCGAGTCTGCACGTAACGGCGTTCGAATTGCCGTCTGTTACACTAAGTATTAGACAGTATGAAGTTGGAAATTTCTCACCCGTGTAGTAGCTGCTGTCGTAGATGAGTAGTCCGGAACTTGGTGCTGACCTGAGGTGTCGGTGGTTGCGTTTGCCGCAGATGCGACAGGCTCCCACTATCACCCTTTATCACGGAGCACTCACAAAACACATCCGTACGCTACGGCGTTCGAGTCGAGACTATACATATATATATATATATATATATATATATATATATATATATATATATATATATATATAAATAGTATAATACGCATTTTATGTGTAAGGTTGTCCTTATAATCGTTTAGCTTCCTTTGTCCTTCCGTAGTCCAACAATGAATGCTCCAGTACTGCAGATTCCACGGCATGGTACTTATCATACTTCTGCAGGCAGAAGCGGCAGGTGCACAACCCGTACTCCTCGTTAAAGGCGGCGTTTGAACATACTATGTAGTGATAACCATGCACTATGTACACGGTGTATACGTGGCGCCTGCCATATACAGGGCCAGAACAAAAATTGCAAAACCTTAAATACATCCAGCCTTCGTTATTCTGGCTGGTCTGCTTAACAATAGCTTTACACTCGAAAATAAAACATTTGTAAGGTACCTTCTTTCTCTAGATGCTCGCTTGTAGGTTGTTCCACGCCGACAGTTGCTTGGCTATGATCCTATCTCTTAGAACGGACAGAGGTGGTACAAGTTGGAGTTCAAATGCAGTCCTCGTGGTAGCAGGTTGGCATCGGAGCCCTCAAGACGCGGTTCTCAGACCGCTTATGATTCGTATACTGCTGAATTTTGTTCTGTTTAAAATGAAGGTGCTAAACTTTGATTCGGCTATAGCTACTGCTGATGACACGACACTACTTTTCGGAGTGAATCATCGAAATTTTGATTCGGATTTGCACCATCTCTCCTAAGTGTTGACAATACAATTAGCATTGTTAATAATTTCGGACTAGTTGTCAATGCTTACAGAACCAATTTCCTAATGTTTCGTTCATCGCCGAAGCTACTGGCCTTACCTGGCAACCTGCTATTCAAGGCGAAACATGGAAGTCTCGCAGACCGCTAGATGTCTGGGGCTTGTTCTCACGGAAAACATGAGGTGGCATCCCTATCAAGATTATATTGCACTCCAGTGCTATGTTGTAATAATTGCGCTGCGTAGAATGAAACTGATTGGGGTTCCCATAGAGGGCTTTCTTCGGGTGTACAAAGCCGCGTTCCTACTAGTGCTATGTTGTGGTATCCTTCTCTGGGATGGTGGCTATTATGGAATTTTCCAAAGAGCTAGAATAGTACAGAATGATGCACATAAAGCTACTTTTTTTGGAAACGAAGGGATTCGGTTCGTGATTTATTTGGTCGGTTTATTCTACTTACGGTGTAAACTTTGCGACAGTAACTCTAACACCAGGCAAAGCAACGAACAAAACCGTTTGTAAGACCCGGATTCATCCGAAAATACGGTGCCTATAATCTAGCTCGTCAGTGATGTCAACGCCGACGAGAACTTCTGCAATGAGAGTTCCTACGCCGGTGTCGTCTTAAACAAAGTAAAAGTGACTCCTCCGCTCGTCAAAGAGCGACATCCCTGATTCGTCCTCCGATGGCTATGGCTGCCCCAACTCTGCGTTCCCCGGTGTTGAGGCCTGCGTGCTAGAGACGGTCACTGCTCAGCTGGAAATTAGGGTGACAAGGCTCATCTCACAAGTCCCTTTTGGTGTAATCCCACAACTCGCACAGGATATCGTCGCGACCTTTCGGGACTTGCCGGCCTTGCTTGCTATTCCTCCGGGAACACCCGCGCCCCTAAAGCCGTTCGCTTCATACAAGGAACAATAGACGATGACTAACCAGCTAGGAAGAGCTTCCTAAAGTCAAGACCTCTACTCGCTAGGATTGACCTCATTAGCCCTTCTATTTTGTTAGCATGGTATGTAATATATATATGGTCATGGTACGAGTACCGAAGGCCTTCTAAAAAGAGACTGTCTATTCGTACAGGCGCCAAGTACAAGGTGAAGCAGCAAGCGATAGCAGCTTTAGTGCAAGAATGGGATTATTGTATCTCTTAGGGTGCTAGATTATGCCAGAAATAAGATGTTCTTTTTTGATGCATCTATTGCTCGGTCGTGACCTCTTACAGAGTCGACCTCGCTGTGCATATCGCCAGCATGCACCTGGCACCCTTGAGGCCCATCCGTCAGTTTGATTTATTAAGACCTATCGGGAGCCCACCTGAATGATCTGTTTTGTAGACTGAAGCAATGCCATCCATTAATTATTCTTCCGCCTCGCCAACAAAGTTCCTCGAGGCCCTCAAATGTGTGGCACAGTCGAGCCCTCCGGAGCGTTATTTTTCTTTCAAGTGTCTGAATGCTCGAAGGGATGGTAAGATCAGTCAGAGTCTGGAGCCTCGTGATACCTGACGCACCTATGCCGACACCGCCCTCACCCGCCTTTCGTCATGGTCACACTCCTTTAGGCAGGACTACTGCGGCAGCCGCCGAGCGGTTCTTTTTGATGTCTTGAGGATATTGTCTTCAGATAGAAAGCTGAAGTCACCCGGTCACCCGACACAGTTGGAGCATTCGAGGAGATGCGCGATAAGCATTCTTTTGCCCACCCCAACAATAGCCTTAGGAGATCTGCCTCTGTCCGAGTACACCTTTTCCTCGGCATGCACTTCTGGCGGAGTGATATTCCAGCTGGAAGTACCTGGGGGTCTGAATGGCATCGCGTGGCGAAGTGATAGTCCAGCTGGGAGTGGCTGGAAGTCTCTATGACATCGCATGACAAAGTAATATTCTAGCTGGGAGTAGCTGAGGGTCTGGATGGCCATGTTCATGGTAATCTTCTTATGTTCACCAAGTTCTCACAAAAAGTTCGACCGCGTCTCCTCTGCGCTGTGGCGAAGATCTGCGATATCGTCATCGCGGTGAAAGTGCCTGAGTACATCCGGAGCGGCTGTGAAGTTGACTTCAAACTTCTAACTAACTTCCAGTAGCTCACCGAGACGAAGCCGTTTAGGATTGGCAGCTGACTTGCAGCGACTCAGGCCCAGAAGAGGGGGACGTGGCAGGCATTTGGCATGAGACAAAATTTCCCTAGCGCAAGCTTCACTCGTGAACTTTCTAACCTGACAAGCTCGCTTAGACACTAGGTCCGAAAAGAGGTATTTGGCCCAACATCCAATCGGATAACAATCTTGGCACCGTAATGTCAAATCTAGATTGCAGTCTCCGCCTAGGCCTTGTTGTTTTCGCAATTCACCCACGCTCTTGTGGCATGAACGTGACTTATGTGAAAGATCACCAAAAGCTAAGCGGCGACAAGGCGGCCCCCATTAAGCAGACACGTAAATAATGTTCTGGCCAGAGATCATCTTTAAATAGATGGACTCTGCCGCGCGCATCAAAACGTTAGACTAGATGGCAAGACCCTGGCCCCCTGGGCCGTGGGGAAACTGCAGATCTGCGACGCAACACCTATGCGGCGAGCTGCAATATTCCCCATGGTAGGTGGCGCTGTACTCGAAGCGGAGGTAAGAAGGCTCGTGTCTACCTTAGGGAACCTCAGGGAAGAAGTACACCATTTGTCGATTTATCATTAAGATGGAAAACCATGGCTACATCGATTAGCTAGATTATCAAAGTTCTTAGAATTTCAGCGCGACAACGCGAGAGTAATTCTCGATACACTCCCAAGCGATGAAGGTCTAGAGAAACTATTGTATGCTCGCATATAAGAAATTCAGTTTGTACATTTACGGGCTGAAAATAATTTAGTGACATAATAAATTAAAAAAAAAAATTATTAATATTATTATTATTATTATTATTATTATTATTATTATTATTATTATTATTATTATTATTATTATTATTATTATTATTATTATTATTATTATTATTATTATTATTATTTAATAACATTGTTTAAATGTTACAATTGTGAGGTGTGAACGTGTACTCCTTGTCTTCTCCTAACTCCTAAATATTATTCTATGGAACCGACAATACAGCCGGCGTTTCCTCGGCACACTGCAAGCGACGGCAGTTGCCGTAGAAACTCGCCTTCGCGCCGATTCCCTGTGAGGTCTGTAATCCGTTGGCCCAGCTCACTGATGAATCTCTTGGTTCCCTTGCTTACCGGGCCCATTATTTTCATCGATATTGGCACTACGATATAACTTGTCTCCAGTTCTTGGTACTTGCGTTTTTCCCATTATCTGCGCGCTCGGCAACCCATCCCGCTTCTAGTGAACTGTGGCGTATATACGAGGGAGCCACTGTACAGGACACTGTAGCATCCCATACCAAGCATCTGCCGTTAGCCCATAGCGAAATTGTTACACCGTCAGGTCTTTTGTCGTCATGAAGTCCTAATCTGGGCTCAAGCGTGCTTGATATACCAGATCTGCGTGAAGTCCATCCTCAGTTTCTGTGGTACCACATGCGCGGCAACTGTAGCGGTTGCAAACCGGGGCACCTATTCGAAGAGCTGTTACCATGCGGAATGAGGTGTTGTCCAGCATGGTACCCAGCTGTAGGGAAGGGAGACAGTTTAGAAAGCCTCCACTAAATGTGTCTCGTGCTGCCAGAAAGACAGCTTTTTCAGTGCTGCATCTGTAGGAGTCCAATGTATACTGTGTGGGACGTTCTTGCCAGGGGCCTGGTCCAATCGTTTGTCTAGCTATTATCTCTGCAGCGTCTTTGGCTCTTGTCATTCCTTGGCGGATGTCTGGTTCGACCAACGTTTTTGCGAGTTTACCAAATTCCAATAGAGACGCGGCATAGCACATGGGAGCCAGCTCCGCCGCTGATCTAATACCAAGTCCTCCTTCGGCAATTGGAAGGGTTGCTCTTTTCCAAGTGTCATCATGCAAGTCGACGTTTATTACTTCATTTAAAATGCTTCTTGCGGTATCGTCGTAAGCTTGAAGATCTTCGTGACATATAATAGCTGGTGAAGTGTGCAGAGTATAGTTAAGCTTTGGCGAGCCCAAGCTGTATCTCCAGATACACAGAGCTGCTTGTGAATGCATCGCCGTTAAGCGAGAGCGAATTTGCTTCAGTCCAGTGCACTTTTCTTTAAGGGTCTTTGAAATCGATCGTAAGCTTATTGGGGCTCCCAGAAGCTCCAGCTCGTCTAAGTCAACGCGTCTAGATTCTGGCAAGATATTCGAAACCGCCTTAAAGATTTCATCCTGTTCTTGGGCATTACCTCCCAATGTAATGACTTCACACTTAAAGGCATTGATGCTAAGGCCTCCCTCTTCTGCAAAATTCAGCACGTTGATAATATCACACACAACCATATCAAGTGGGCCTCCAATCGTAGCGTCATCTAGGTACCAAACGTTAAGAAGGCTCTTCATGAGTGCCACTAAACTGGATACCCCGAGGCTGAATATAGCAGGTCCAAGCGGATTGCCTTGTTGCACTCCACTAGCTGATAATAGTGGTGCTTTTTCATCCCAGGACAGCAGAGTCGGTTGTAGCTTTGCCAAGCTAGCGGCAAAAGTTGCGGCACTTTGACTCTTACCTCATGAAGCACTACATCGCGTCGTATAGTATTGAAGGCGTTACGAAAATCCATTTTATTAGGACCCGTACTGGACCGTCTGCTTCAACAAATGTTCGTACTGCGTGGACTGTCGCTTCTGCACCGCCTTTCACTGCAACGCCTATCTGACTTGGTGAAATTGCTGTCACAATTGTTGTTCTTGTAATGGCAATGGCTACTTTAGCGACAAGCATCCTGATTGTAAGGCCGCATGCAATAGGATTAATAGAGCCGTCTTTTTTCTTTAGCGCTGTCAGATTGGCCCTGTAGAAGATGGGAATGCAGAAATGTGGCAAATTAAGGCAGAGCTAACAAGAAAACAAAGTTCTTCCACCAGCCTCCCACATGACGGTACTGTGCTATTGAGCATATCGAGCAGATGCCGAGGACGTAAACCGTCTAATCCTGGGCCTGATGCTAGGGAAAAAGACCGGGCGGCGTCAGTAATAAGTTTTTCTGGTACGAGGCATGCTTGCGCTGGTACTGGTGCTTGAAAATTGTTTAAGCGCTCCCTGACTGAATCCGTAGGACGAGGATGCTTGTCTCTCAATTCATGCTCTGTGTGGCTGTTGAGTGGCGCAAATGAGTCGGTTGAAAGAAGGCTACGTGCGGCAGATCTTACATCACCTTCTGCTAATTTGCGTTCTGCTGTAGCGGCTCTGTCACGATCAGTGTACTGTTTTTCTGAGTTTTTGGGGGTGCTGCGTGATTGTTCGGCAAGAATATTTTCTAGTCGCTTCCACTGCGTATCCACGAGATTTTTTCTAATTATTTGACAAAGTGTGGTATCTTTGGCTTTTCGCTCCGGGATGCGCAACATTAGAGTCGGCAACGTTACAAGCCTGACCCAAGACGCGTTGTCTTGCTTTGAATTAAAATTAGCCAAAGCTTCTGTGTATGCTGCGCAACAAACTTCTCTAACCCCTCTGGGTATAATCCTTATTAGTTTAGCGTCTTTTCGCGCCCGAGCCAAGAGTATTACTAAGGTCTGTGGGTCGGGTCATATGTTGTCACGATGTTACCAGCCTGGCTTTCAGAGTTATTTAACGGGGGTACGGTCTGTAATGGTTGGGGGTTAGTTCTATGGAGGCGAGTCTTATGCATGCGCAAACCTCGTATTGATTTTATAGATTCCCGCTAAATAGATATAGGTCCCGCAGACATCACAAATGGTTGTTGGGATCGTGGTTGAGATTGAGGGGGGTTGTCTTGGAGAAGTGGTTGTGTGCTCATTGTTTGTTTGTAGATGTTGTACTATTTTCGCTGCCCAGTTCAGTCGCAAGCAGTAGAGAGGGCTTAGCGGAGCCGTCAATAACGGATATCAAGAAGATTCTTCCTGGTTCCGACTCCAAAATTTCGAGAACTTTGGCTATTGATGGATTTTCGTTTAGCCATGATAAGAGCAGATTCTTAAAGATCTTCCAAATTTTCATAATGCCATCAATCAGATGAGCTGTTTGTGCGGGCTTCTTTTCTGCTGTTTTCGTTATTTCTTTAGCGCTTCTTTGTTTTGGTTTTGGTTTATTAGAGTCTACCCTGGGCGGGCGCGGTGGAGGAAGGTGGCATACCACCTCGCCTTTTTTGTTTAGTACTGGTTGTGGAGCGGCAGGTCTTGCGGCATCCGCATACGATTTTACCTCCAAGCTTGTGGATTGAGAGTTCGTGCTGGTACTTAGCGATAGAGAAATCTGAGGGAACTCCTCAGCTAGGTCGGGTAGGCGAGATGCTACCTTTGCGTATAGCTTTTGTTTTTCAGCTTCTGTGAAAACTCGTTTTACTCCACAAACGGCCGTCACTAGCCGCATGAGCATGCCACATTTGATGGCCGTCACTAGCCGCATGAGCATGCCACATTTGATGGCCGGGTCTTGCGCATCTTCTGCAGGTAAGGATTTCCCTTTTTGTGTATTGTGATGCCTTGTGACCAAACTTATGACAGGAGAGACACTGTAAGGGCGAATCGCAGCAAAGTGTGTACTTTTAAGCATTTGTCGGCGATTGTCACTTCATCCACTGGTTCTTTGTCAAACCTTAGCCGCACCCTACTTGAGGGCTTCATCACCTTAACGACGTTCTTGCTCGGGCCTGTAGCGGCCGCGGCGAACTTTTCTCTGCGAACTTCACTCACGCCCTGTTCGCGTAGACAATCAAGCAGATCTTCGTCTGCGAACTGTGGACTTATTCCGGAGATGCGTCCCCAGAAAGCCGATGTGTCAGAAAGAGGACGTATATTTAATCCGCAAACGAAATTCAGGGTCCTTACGGATGCTAATTGATCCGTTGTAGGCGCACGAATCCCTAGTTTGCCTTGGGCAGTAATCCGCACGTTAGCACCGGGGATAGTTTTCCTTACTTCGGCGTACGCCTTGAGGACGCTTAGGCCCTTCAGGGCATCAGGTTTATCCTGGCATTCGAAAAACACCTCTAAAGCACTTTGGTTAGTTTTATCACGTGCTCGTTGGAGCTCGCTGATAGCGGATCTTCCTAGGTTACCCGCTACTTTTCGTTGAGCGGTTAGAATGGCTCGCTGTGCTCTTGTGGGGACAGTCTTCCACTCAGGGTCGTTGTCCTCAGCATCCATTTCATTCTCAGATAGCTCACTACCTTCCTCTCTCTCGCCTTGTCGGCCATA